>JAVLUX010000045.1:3455000-3582500 GCA_032164185.1 Moxostoma hubbsi
CAGGTGATCGGACACGCTCTGTGTCTCTCTCGCACACACACGCATGCGCACACGCGCGCGCGCGCGTACAGACACGCACACACCCATCAATCCATCCTTGTTTATCCAATAACTTGTTAGAAACAGCACAAGCCGTGATACTATTTCTGAAGTGAACTTTTTGAATTACTAACGGAGGCTTGGACGCATCATATGTTTTGAACCAGCAACGGCAGCTTCTGATCTATTGCGTAAGAAAGTAGTTCCATGCACAAATGCGTTTTTATGACCATACTCAGTTTTTCCAAAATTTTTCAAATTTACTTGTTCATTGGACTGTTGTATATAAGCAATATCACACTCGCAATCATGTTATATCACCCTAAATCAGCACTGCAGTAATTACCTACGGCACTCAGCCTGCGGCCGAATCACAGCAGTGCTGATGTAGGGCCATATCGCACTCATGCTCATGTGATATTGCTTAAATATATATATATATATATATATATTAGGTCTGTCCATTTAATGCGTTAATTCAGTGCGATTAATTTTACAAAATGCACCGGATGAAAGGAAGATTCCTGAGAAATCCAAGCTTGTAGTACCGCCTGTTTACTCCAGGGGGCAGTAAGTGAAATTTCAGCTGTGTGAGCAACACACAGTTTATACAGTGAATTAACACTTCAGCAGCAACAACACAAACATGTGTTACATTCTTGCATTCAAAACACTCAATGGAGCGCAAATCCAAACTAAGAGATCTCAAGATGTGTTTAAAGATTGAGTATTAAACTATATTTAACTTGACACAGTGATCTAAACATTTTATGTTTATGACGCAACGCACCTGAGACGCTACACAAGCATGTCTGACGCAGGTGTTCATTGACGGCCCTCATAAAAAAATCTCCAACTGATTGATAAATTCACTTGTGTAATGGATTGCTGTGAACTGTGTGTCAATGACTGACTTATGATCAATAATATGGTAGTAAACAATACATTGTATTCTAAAGCTGCTTTTTGTATCGTCTTATTAATGATGAACTCTTCTGCTACAGGAATGTAATGCATTTTAATTATCTGAATATTTTTTTTATATATATATACACACACACACACAATTTTAAAATATTTAAAGATAACCATGTATAACTATATATTGATATAAATATGGATAAATAGTTAGATATTCTGAAAATGTAGTTGTAAATCCAGACAAAAAGTAATAAATATAAATATATATTTGAAAATCTGAATCTAATGTTGTAAATCCAAACATATAGTTATACATGTGATTATAGTTTCAATAATTAAGAATATATAGTTATAAATTCTGAATATATAGTTGTAAATCTTGCATGTATAGTTGTAAATCACTATATATAATTGTAAATCCAAACATATGGTTGTAAATCCAAATATATATATACACATTTATAAATATGAATATAATTATACTTTTGAATATGAAGTATACTGAAGAAATTCTAAATATATAGTTTTAAATACAAATATAAAGCTATACATCGGAAAATCTAGTTTATGGATATATATGGTTGCAAATCCGAATATACAGCTATGAATTAAAATATAAGCAAATCCAATTAGTTATAAATAAGAATAAATAGTTATAAATTCGAAATATATAGTTGTAAATCCAACTATATAGTTATACATCTGAATATATATTTATAAATCCAAATTTACAGTTATAAATCTTGATTATAAAGTTATATATTTAAATGTAAATACAAAATGTAATACAGTCTTCTTTTGTTTGTGGCAATTCACATTCTTCATGCATATCACCACCTAATGGGCAGGAAGGAGAATTTATAGGGAAAAAAGATGAAATATTGAACTGTTTCTTACCCACACTTATCAAATTGCTTATTATAGATTACTTTTATGCTGCCTTTATGTGATTTTTGGAGCTTCAAAGTTCTAATCACCATTCAATACAAATGTAAAGGGACACAACTTAAGTGGTAATCCTACTATGACTAGCACTCACCTTTCAAACGTTTGTGAAAGTTACATCAATTAATGAATATTCATGAGCTAAGCCTAGTTTCCTGGTTTTATTTGCTATATTTAGACTGGTATGAACTACATTTTCTAGGAATAAGCAAAGTCCCTTTTTGGGAAGTCAGGTCACTCTGTGTTCATAAGACCTTTGGGCAGCCCTGCGGGACACTATTTTCTGTGGAAACAAGTGCAACTCCTCTCTAATTGAATGGGGGAAGACGGAAATCACCAAAAAGTTTAGTCAAGATTATGAGCAAATAACATGTCAAATCAGCAGAAAAGTCTGACAACGATGGTAGCATAATGATGGCATCATTGTGCTTCTTTAGGTCAGATCATGCAAAAATAAATAATATAAAAGTTGTTTTTCAGCTGGTGCAGCTAACGCCTCTATCACAAAGGCCTTAACACATTAGGATGGGACTTTAATTCCTAGATCTGCTAAACAGTATTCAATTTTATGATTCTCCCATTTATGATTCTCCTGTACCGTCTCTGGAAGAAATCAGGTCATTGATATGATCCCAAAAATATTGCAACATTTTCCCAAAAACAATCTTGGGAACCTTGGATTCAAATAGTCTATATGAAACAAAACGTTTAACTGTGTTGCTAAAAGAGCCACCACTTTTCTGTTGTCCCAGACAAATGTTAAACCACTCTGCCACATTTCAGCCATTTTCCACCGTTATCCCATAATTCATATGCTTGCAGACAATTCCCCACCAATCAAATAAGACAATGTACATCTGACATAGGGGTGGCCATGTTTATTTATGCTAGTCTACGGGCTCCGCCCTCGGACGAGCGATTCAAATACATAAACAGAGAAGATCATTTATTTATAATCCTCCCAATGTTCCTGTTATTGCATTCCATATCCTTGCACAGATGTAAGCATCGGATTCAATTGTTCTCCCGCCTTCACTGCGAGACAAAAGTGTTTTTCCTGGTTGACCCATGTGTGTTAAAGATGACAGGACAACCGCACCTTCCCCCAACCTGAGAGTCTGACACGGGACTGTTATTAAATCAGAGAGACGGGGAGAAAGGAGAGAGAGGTCACCGAGACCCAAAACAAAACAGAATCAACAAACAGAGGAAGAGCCGCATCTGCCAGTGAGGGAGGCCAAAGATCAAAGGGTCAAACGCATCCAGATCTGGGACCATAAACAGCACCTAAAGGGATAGTGCGCCAAAAAATGAAAATTGTCTAATTTACTCACTCTCATGCCATCCCAGACGTGTGTGACTTTCTTTCTTCAGCAGAACACAAATTAAGATTTTCAGAAGAATATATCAGCTCTGTAGGTCCATACAATGCAAGTGAATGGTGATTAGAAATTTGAAGCTCCAAAAATCACATAAAGGCAGCATAAAAGTAATCTATAATAAGCAATTTGATAAGTGTGGGTAAGAAACAGATCAATATTTCATATTTTTTCACTATAAATTCTCCTTCCTGCCCATTAGGTGGTGATATGCATGAAGAATGTGAATTGCCACAAACAAAAGACGACTGTAAAAATGAAAGTGGAAGTTTATAGTAAAAAAGGTTAAATATTATATAGTTAATAGTTAAATATTGATCTGTTTCTTACCCACACCTATCATATCACTTCAGAAGACATGGATTAAACCACTGGAGTTGTATGGATTACTTTCATGCTGCCTTTATGTGCTTTTTAGAGCTTCAAAGTTCTGGCCACCATTCACTTGCATTGAATAAACCTACAGAGCTGAGATATTCTTCTAAAAATCGTTGTGTTCAGCAGAAGAATAGCATGAGGGTGAGTAAAGGATTTTTGGGTGAACGATTCTTTTAAGACAAAGTACTTTAAACTCCAGTAAACTCATTGCAAGCCATCAAAAAAAAATAATAAAAAAAATCAGAAAATGTGTGACATTTTGCAAAAACAGGTACAAATGATTATTTAAAGAGAAATTCAGCCGTTCTTCCCAATAAATCAATTTTTTTGTGTGTTTACTAAAATAATACTGTAATACGATATCTTCAGAGCTGTTTTGGCGTTCTTGTTTGCTGCAGATCTCTGATTGGTGGATCCTTCTCTTCAGGATCATGGATAGTGAATTACTTCACCAGGAATTCAGATTTTGACTCCGTTGAAATAACATGAACTGATGACTTCAAAAGAAGAATTTACCATTGATTAACAACCTCAAACATTTATATGTTATTGAAATGAATTACTGAAAACATGAATGTGATTTTTACTTCCGGAACAAACTGTTGCACTTTACTGTATGACTCTATCACTTTAACCCACAATAATCTTTCTGTAATGTTGTAAAGATCACACACTGGGAGCATATGTACACACTCTACGCTTTATAGACAATGACAAACAAACGTATGAAAGTAAACGGCATGTGCCGAACTGACAAATTATTTTTCAAAGGCGACACCGTGGCTATGAAAGCAAAGAAATTATACAACCAATCCAAAGCGGAGGCCTCATCCCTCGTGTCAATACACACTCTGACTTATCCGACTTGATGCTCAGCAAAAGTCTCCATTTAAGCTTATTGCTGTATAAGAGACCAATTGAGATATTAAATAGATCACATTGCTGCTCTTCTTTCCTCTGTGAACTGAAACATCTGTGAGGAAGAAATGGCATCAACCATCAATAAGAGCTTGTTGTAACATGCTCATCTCTGCTTCAAGGTCGCAACAGAGACGACTTTAAGTTTCAAAGTGAAGTCTCACAGAACTGTGGCTGCATTGTGAGCTGATAACATCACAACCAATGCCACCAAACGCTACATATTAGCCAGGCCTGCACATACTCCCAGAGGACTGTGGGTAGGGCAAACAATGGCGGCAGTGTTACTCCCCGCAGTCCTGGCAAAAACCGCGGGCAAGACTGCAGGAATGCATCTGGACTTAACGTTGGGTAAACACATCCACGCTACCCGTTTTCAGTCTCTAACACTGCAATCTCACCGCTAACCCTATGCAGAGCAGTTAAAGTGCTTTCAAAATAAATGGACGTGTTAAAAACGCATCAAACGCTGCTCATCTAGAAGGCTTAAATTTGTTTATGCTGACTTAAAGGGATAGTACACCCAAAAATGAAAGTTCTATCACCATTTACTCAACCACCTAGCATTTAAAAAAAAGGAGAAACTTTGAAGAGTGTACTGGCTGCTCTTTTCCATACAATTGCAATGAATGGAGACTGGAGCTTTCAAGCTTCAAAAAAGGACACAACGCCCAAGCTTCAAAAAGGACACAACGCCTCATAAAAGTATCATAAATGTAGTCCATACGATTGTGAGCTTAAACAACACCAAACGTCAGGACATTATTCACTGATAATCTTCCTCTCCATGTGCCGAGAAGACATACTTAAAGGAATTTTTTTGGGTTCAGCACAAGTTAAGCTCAAACGACAGCACTTGCAGTATAATGTTGATTACCAAAGTCATAATTTTGACTCGTTCCTCGTTTGTTAAAAAAATTTAAAATCATGGTTACACTATGATAGAAAATCGCTTACAGGGTTATCGGCAAAACGTTGTGCAATACAAGTCATTTAAGGAAAAATGAACAGGAAAATTTGATTTAATGGGTTTTTAAGGGCAATAGCAAAGTCAACTGAATGACATCTGGAATTGAGGTTGAATTTACAGGCCATTGGGCAGAACAGGCTGTAGTGTTCTGATAAATCAATACTGGAGTCTGGATTTGTGATCAGGTCAGGGGGTTGCTCCGACGTAGGGGGCAGGAACAGTGTCAATGTCGAACTTTTGACAGAAATCGCTGGCCCTCTTGTCTATACGGTTCTCAAAATCAGTTTAGGCCAGATGGGAAGCTCAGAGAGCTCAGAGTATGTTGATTTATTGCCATTTCCTGTATCCTCAAAATCTTTGTTTCTTGACCGCAAAACAACCCACACCCTTCCCTGCAACAAGAGATAATATTGTCCATGTGTTTATAAGAATATCGGCAAAAAGCTACGAGGAACAAAAACTACTAGGTTGTGTGATTGTATACCAAATATCCGTACTAAACTTTCATTAATCTCTCAGTGATAACGTACAACAATCATCTTGAACAAGTTCCAGGTGGCATCTGCAATAAGGGGATGCTACTCATAGGGTCTGGAACCTTTTCACAAAGGACCCTTTTAAAAAAAGTCCAATTGTACAAACAATGACTACTTCAAGAAAGACATTTTTAGGGACGCATCGATACCATTTTTTCTCTTCCGATCCGATTCTGATACCTAAACTCTCAGTATCGACCGATACAATACGAAACCAGTGTTGTTTTTTCTTAATTGGTTTAGATTACCTACAGTGTCACTCACCTACCTCACTTTGTGGAACTTATTGTGGGTATTTTTTATTTTATTTTATTTAACAGCCTTTTCTCCCCAATTTGGAATGCCCAGTTCCCAATAAGTCCTCGTGGTGGCGTAATGACTCGCCTCAATCCGGGTGGTGGAGGAAGAATCTCAGTTGCCTCCGCATCTGAGAATGTCAATCCAAGACCACGAGGAGGTTACCCCATGTGACTCTACCCACCCTAGCAACTGGGCCAATTTGGTTGCTAAGGAGACCTGGCTGGAGTCAGTCAGCACCCCCTGGATTCAAACTTGAGACTCCAGCGGTGGTAGTCAGCGTCTTTACTCGTGGAGCTACACAGGCCCCGGGGGTACTTTTTTATATGTAAAGATACACAAACAGCTAACTACACATTATTTCATAATAAAACAGAGAGAGAGCAAAAATTATTACATCAAAAATGTGTATCCTATTAAGAAACTTAATTTAGACTTTTGAAAAGTCTATTGGATAATGCAGCAGCCAAATTAAGAGTAATTCCAGTAAAAGTCTACAGTAGAAAATAGGCCAGTTCTCTTTTCAACTTGAAACTGGACTGAAAATGGATTACGACCTCTTTTTTGTTCACAGTAATACGATATCGGTCTAATCCTCGATCACAGTTATTTTTTTATTATTTTTAATCCAACTTAAATATTATTGTATTTTAACATAATTTTTTAAACTATATTTAACTATTATTATTATTATTATTATTATTATTATTATTAATTAAATGATGTTAAATATTAATTCTAATATTGTTAATAATAACAATAATAACAACAATAAAAGTAATAATTATATGACATTTTTTATTCAATAGTAATGTATTTCAGTCGTTTTTTCTTAACTTTAAAACAATGGGGCTTTAATTTTGACACTCTACCGATGTTAAAGTGTCTGTATGTGGGCTAGTTCACAGTGGTTTAACATGCTGTTCATTCAAACTCTGGTGAATTGCTCCTGTTCTGATCTCAATCCAAAGCCTTTTGAGATTCACTAAACGATCGTATGACTTCACGAGTCTTTCAATAAAATGCATGACCCACATGGACTACTTTAATGGGATTTTCATGGTAATGACCATGATTTACACACAGTATCGGATTTGGATCAGGCTCATCGGGCCAATACCTGATCCTTTTAAAAAGATCAGTATCAGAGATGATACCGATCAAGGTATCTGATCTGTGCATTCCTAACAATTTTGCCATTTGTGATCATTATTATCATAAATTGTTCATTTTTGGGGGGAAATGTTTTTTTAATGCACTCCGTTAAAAATGAAGTGGTAGTGACATATTGCTTTGTGTATGTGTTCACTTTGTAAGCAGGACAAACTGGTGCTCCCTTTTAAATGGAATTCGCATCTTACATGTCTTGAGCAAGACAGGAAAGGGAAGTCTTCGGTTGGGTTAACCCGACCCTCAACTCGTACTGTATGTATTACTCACGAGTGCATGTTGCTTAATTTTAAAGGCTAATAATAGGAGAAAGCCCAGACCACAGCATTCTTCACATCTCAAGATTTCTACACCTCTCAACATGCATGCTGGCAGTGGATTCAAAGTTGCACAACATGGATGAAACATTTCAATGCAGAAATATGAGAGGAGCAAGTCTTCGATGGTCACAGATGTGAAGTGTGACCAGCTTTTCATACAAAATATTTACTAATCTGAACAAAATGTCAAAGATGTTCACCCGAGACTAGACCGAACGAAGTAAGACGTCTTGTCACATAAAATGATAACGAGAAAGCTGCTTTGGAGCGACTAAGAAAGGTAGTCCAGGGGTGGCTTCCTTTTCCTCTCTCGGATTTATCTGCATCCTGTGGTGTGAACGTCAGCAGAATGGAATTCCTAAGACTTCCTGTGCGGTGTGGAGTGGACGGGTCGCTGAGGTCACTGAATCATGTTTAGCGGTCACCTCAGCACACGGCTCGGAAATAAACCTGGAATTTCAACACTTACTGCTTAAACCCACAATGCAAAAGACTGAGTATTTATATTACAGGAAAAAATGATAAAGACATGAATTTGAAAATATTTTCTGTGTTTTCAGTTTATTTATGGCCAGGTTGTGTGTTTATGTGCATTTTTGTGTGCTGATGAGAAACATATGACATGAAACAGCATTCACAGCACATTTAACCTCCTTGATGTCTGAAATACTTTCACTGTGTGAAAACGAAATATTCAGTGTGATATAAATGTAGGGTCGGGCTTGATTTTATCCTTGGGAATTTGAATGGATCGAGAATAATGAACTCTGATATTATTGGTTCATACAATTCTTTCCCCGCCCACGTGGTCTTGATGACATCAGCGTGGGAGGTTGCACTGAATGTTTCGCGCTGTTGATTCAAAAGAACCAACTCGTAACAATCATTTATTTGGGAATCGTGCAATGTATGTTTCGTGCTGTAGATTCAATAGCGGTGGTTTTGTGAATGGTTGCACAGCAAACATTGTGAGAGTTATTTTTTAACACATTGTCCCATCCATATCGGCAAAAGAATTCCTGTTCAAGAACCGTTAACTGAACAAGAAAGTACTGAAAACTATTCAGTTCCAGTATTTTTGTAAAAATGGAAAAGTTCCCAAACCAATGAATTTTGCATACAAAAATAAACATTAGGAACGTAAATAAGGTCAATGTTGATTTCATGTTAATGAATGCTAATGCATTTCTATGCTTCGAGTGAGAGATGATTTTACATCTCATATAATAAGTGATTCATTTCATACATTTCTCCCATTTAAACAAACATGAGAAAGCAGATGCATATTTATCGTGCCACATTTTAATTGATGGCATTCCTATTGTGGCATCCGGGAAAACTCACAGTTCCTCCAGTGTTAAAGACAATGACAAATGAACATTCACCAGGAACACTCTGTCTTAGTGAGGGAAACACATTACAGATTTACAGTATAAGATGCCATTGTGCCCTGCTGAAAAACAGCTTAAGCCTGCCTGAGATGGTTTGCTGGTCTTAAATGTTCTCCCGGACTGGTCAGGCTGGTCTTTTGGCTCGTTTTAGAGGAGTTAATGGGACTTTAGCTTGTCAGCTAGACCAGGCTTGATGGGAGACAAGTTAAGACCTTCTTAAACCAGCCTAAGATAATTGGCTGGTCTTTCCTGGTCTCCCGGGCCAGTTCAGGCAGGTATGCTGGTTTTAGTGAGATTTGGGGCACTTTCCAAATAGCCATCTAAACCGGGATTTTTTGGAGAGACCAGTCTAAACCAGTTAAGACCATCAGCCTATTATGGTTTGCTGTATGATCAGGCTGGTCTGTTAACTGGTTTTATTGGGGTTTAGGGCACTTTCCAAATAGCAAGCTTGGCTTTTTAGGAGACCAGCTTAAACCACCCAAAGATAGTCTACTGGTCTTTGCTGATCTCCTGGCCAAGTCAGGCTTGTCTGTTGTATGGTTTTATAAGGGTTTGGGACACTTTTTAGCTGGCCAGCTAGGCCAGGCTTTTTATGAGACCATCTTAAACAAGCCAATGACGGTTTGCTGGTTTTTGCGGGTCTACCAGCCTGGTCATGCTGGTCTGTTGCCCGTTTTTAGAGGGGTTGGTGGCACTTTTCAGTTGGCCAGCTTGACCAGACTTTTTGAGAGACAAGTTGAACCAGCCATTGATGGCTTACTGGTCCTAGCTGGTATCCCGGCCTGGTCAGGCTGGTCTTTTGGCTGGTTTTAGAGGGGATTGCTAGCCCAGGCTGGCGTGATAGCTAGGCCAAGATGCCGTGAATTTTTGGCGAGCATTCACGGGCAAAGGTGTATGAATTCAATGGTAACTGTAATTGCCCTGTTGTTTTCAGGTTCACTGATTTAAACCGCACCCTTAGTTTCAGAAGGAGGGGAACACAACGTGAGCATTCGTGCATCACACATCAGATGTTCTACATGATTCATATGCCACCAAAAAAAAGAAACATTTAAAAATAATTTTGGCATTTTACGCTTAACTTCCTGCTTTTTTTATATAGTAAGATAGTTTCACATCCAGTCTTTTGAGTCGCTATTTGAACGTGAGTAAATGACAACAGGATTTTCATTTTTGGGTGAACTATCCCTTTAAGTACTCTGTGATTCTGGATGGCTGATTCAACCAGCTTTTACAGAGTTGCCTTCTCAACGGTTCCCTTCATTGCTTCAGAAACGACTTCCTCTCATGTTTCTGTCTCTCAACAGGGGAGTTGCCGAAGGTCGCTACAGTTACGGCCGTGTTGAGATGTTTACATCACAAGACCAGCTAAGGGTCCAACCCTCCAGTAACTCCACAACACTTTATTGAGTAAATCAAACGAGTTTAGCATCCAACAACTCATTTCCTCACAGTGACCCAACCCTCCCAGGCCCATTCACAATCACTCGGGAGCTCAGCAACTCACTCGGTCTCGCTTTCGTCTGCCATATCCTTGTCAGTGGAACAGAAGGTCATTGAGAAGAGCAGACTGAGAAACAGGCGGCTTGGCAGGAAGACGCACAGAGGACAAAAGATCTGCTTCAGCACGCAACCCGTGAGCTCCTGTGAGCTTCCCCTCACAACAAGCAGTTTCTGAAGATCTGTTTGAGTCCAGTTACGTAAAGAAAGACAACGTCAAAGATCGGCTGGATGCAGATTTTGCGAGTAAACTTAGTGAGGGGAAAAAAGCAAGCAGTTGAATTTGTTTAGACTATGAAGTTCTTCCTCAGGCTTTGGACAATAGCGCAAGAAGCAATCCAAGAATCTACCATTTATCTTGGCAAATCGGTATAGTCTAGAGAGGCTTGAAGAATGTTCTTGTGTAGTCAGTGTCGATTTTTGGAGAGCATTATAAAACACAGAGCTTCCTGCCTTTGAGGCTGCAAATATTTGTAACTTCTGACTATAAAAGCATTATACCTGAGCAACAAGATTGTACATGTCCCTATGATAGCAAATATAATCAATAAATGCAAAACCTCAAAAGTATTTGTGGAACAATGTTGATTACCACAGAACAAAATATTTCAACTTGTCCCTCCTTTTTGTAAAAAAAAAAAAAAAGAAGCAAAAATCAAGGTTTCAGTAAGTCACTCACTATGGAGGTGAATGGGGGCCAAACCGTAAACGTTAAAATAATCACTCTTTCAAAAGTATAGCCACAAGACGTAAACAATATGCATGAAAACATGATCTTAGTGTGATAAAATAGCTTCCTATCATTTTCTTGGAAAAGTTATAGTCAATTTTAAAACATTGTAGCCATGGCGATGTAATGTCAACAAACCCCAAAACGACTGTAAAATGACAATTTAAACAACTTTACAGCTCAAATACTACAGGAGTTTTAACAGAAGAATTCATGTGAGCTCTTATAAGATTATAAGCTTCACATTTAGGGCTCCAGATTGTGACTTAAATGTTCACAAATGCAACCAAAATTAGTTGATTGCGACAGTAATTTTAAATCTGGTCGCCACTGGCAACAGTCGGGTTGTGCGCATTCATATGCGGTTTCATCAGATATCATCTTGTGAGTTATTGAATACATCTTTAGAGTGCGCACCACCAATGTGTCTCGAGCTGCTTTTCACCGATTCAGTTGTGATGAGCTCGCTGCACCGCACACAACAACAAACCCAGCACGAGAGAGTCACGAACCAGTGATTCGTTTGAGCGGGTCTTTTTCATAAATCACCCGAAAAGAACTGAGGGTTTGAACTGTGGAGCTCAGGTGAGCAGTTTGTATCAGAGTCACTTTCTCAGTGAATCATCCATCAGTGTGTTCACAACAGGGACCGCAAACATTTCAAAATAAGAGTCCCATGTGTATTTCGGGCTTCTTATATATAAATGTATTATGTATGACGTAGATTCTGAAGGACAGTACTAAGTAACAAAAAAAGTTTTATCTCTTATATTTGTATAAATTATGAAAGGGATGTGAACATTGATGAGACAAAAGGGGAATGCAAACTTGCATATCTTCAACTATATATACTGTTTATTTATCCTCAGATAAATGGGTTATCAGCTGTTTTTTCTGCTTTCTATCTAAATCGAGCAATTATATGATTTGGCGACTAAAAACAGCCATTTGGCTCCTTAATGTTTCAGTTAAGGAGCCAATGGCTTCTAAGTCATTTTTTAGTCTAGAGCTCTGCATTTCTGTTAAATCCTCCAAAATTTGGCCCCATTTAGTTTCATTTTAAGCATTTATAAAAAAATAAAAAAAATACAAAATAGGGATGAGTTGAGGTGATCAACATTATGCCACAAATGCTAATGATGGAGCTTAACCAAGTAATTGGTGGAATGGTGGTGGTGTAGTGGGCTAAAGTACATAACTGGTGATCAGGAGGTTGCTGGTTCGACCCCCACAGTCACCACCATTGTGTCATTGAGCAAGGCACTTAACTCCAGGTTGCTCTAGGGGGATTGTCCCTGTTATAAGTGCACTGTAAGTCCCTTTGGATAAAAGCGTCTGCCAAATGCATAAATGTAAATGTAATGCATTGAATCCGGAATATTCCTTCAACTGCTTGTCTGCTAAATGCAATTAGCAAATATTAATAAAAAAAAGGTTTGTTTTAAGCATGGCAAATCACATTAAAAGTATTTTGCAGAGTAGGATTTTGATGGCAAGGTGGTTTATCCCAGCTTTACCACATTAAGTTATTTAACAGCCTGACATGAGACTGAATCACTCAATCTGATGATACATTACAGGTAAAGGGCAAGTTTTCATCACACAACTGCTTACTCGTGTGAGGCGGGGCCAACCTGGATTACTGATTAGCAACACACAAATATCGATTGATCGATCTATCTATCTGTCGATCTATCTAAAATGACTAATAAATGTTTCTTACTAATCACGTTTCTTCAACCATGTCATGCATGGATGACTATTCACAATGCTTATTGGGTTATGAAAAGTAATATGTAAAGTCATTGGCCATACTTGAGTGCTGTGGCCATCAAACAAAAAACAGAGCCCTGCCAACACATTCACGCTACACTAACAACAAACTTAGTTAATAGTGTAAGTGAAATGCCAAATGCCTCGTTGGATGCCTATTGATCAACCCAATCAGAAAAGATACAAATAAGATGCTTTAATAACATCTAAAACAAAACTATTCTTGCGAAACCAGTTTGGTAAACACTAAGTAAATCTTAAGTGTACCATTAGTAATATTCAAGCAAGTATATGACTCCTTTGGTAAACTATTTAACCAATGTGTAGCAACAAAGGAGAGGTAGGCCTCATGTGGATATACTTAAGCCCTTTGTCTATTAAAAGAAATACATGACTACTGTCATTGGCAGATTCAATTTAAATGTATACAAAGCTGAAAAGAGCTGCAATTCCAGCAACATTAAGAAATGTGCCACTATCAGCGGAACAAAACAGCCACTCCCACCTTCCTGGGTTTCCATTGTTGTTCTTGATGACCCATTAGGGGCAGGCTGCCTCCTTACTGACTTGGGGGAGCCAAGCGTAAATGTATAATGTTTTGCATGTTGTTGTTTTTTTTGGGGGGGGGGTTGTTAAAATCCTTTGCACTAATCCGGTCTGAAACTCACCCAAGAACCTTTCCACCACATATTGCATTCATGCCACCCTTTCCGTATGGATAAGCGTAAGCAACAGAAATCCCCCTGATAACAAAATATTTTAAAAAAAAATCACAGCCGTGACAGTCAAGTCGCTAGAACCTCATGAATTATTCATCATAGTGGACACCCTGCATAGCAACGCCTGGAAACAATGCACCCCACTTCCTGCGGAAATATCTTACCTTGAAGCTGCTTGAACCGCCCCTCGAGCTGGTTGTAGTTGAAGGCCACATGAGCGGGGTAGATGGGCTCCTGGTAGAAGCCCTCGGGGCCCAAGGATGCCCACTCTACATCCATGATCCCTGACAGACAGGGACACTATTTCCAGATTTGGAAATACAACCTCTCGGGAAACCACAGAAAAGGGATGGGACACGAAGCAATAACAATAAATACAAAAACAGAGGGAAAGCAGGAGGAAAGCTCCAAAAGGTTTTCGTGCCTTTCTTCACACTCTTTCCTCTGCAAAGCCAGTTAAATGGTAAGATATCCAGATGCGAAATGGAAGAATGCTCCAACACAGTCCAAAGCTTTCAAGGAAGACGGGTCTGTCTTGGAGGAGAGACGCATGCTCCTGTCTCTCTGATTGTTCGTCTTTCCCACTCTGTCCATTCAAAAGAAGTGTCTTCCCCCAACCTCAAACACACACGCCCCTCCTCCTGGCGTACAAGGGAGGGAAATGCTCATACTCCCACAGGACCTTACAGACTTGCTCAGTTAGAGGGAGGGGGGTGACTGCTAAATAATTGCAACACTCTTTAACCTGTTTAAGATGAGCAGACCGGCTTGGTCTGAAACTCAAGAAAGGCAGTGGAAGGTTTTTGTGAGACACCTTTAACAGAGCAGACGAGGAGGGCCATGGGGTTGTAATTTCATCAGCGGCACAGCCAGTGTGTTTGCAGATGATGTCACCACCTCATTTCAATGAAAGAGGAGGAGGAGACAGGCTGTACCAATTCTCTATACAAAATGGGGGTGGAAGTTAAGCAGGAAGTCACCTTGTTTCCATGCATTGTTGTTTTGTGTTATAAAAGACATAGAGAAGACAAGGAGAAATGTGGAATGCCTCTCTTGGAATGTCAGAATAGCTTGTTTCCTCACTAAAATCTGGTGTGCAAACATCCCAGTTGTAGTTCACCACCCCCCTCCTGTTTTTTCCTGTTGTCCTCTCTGTGAAGGTGAGGAGAGCCCTCGACAAATAAATGCAGACTTTGAACAACTTCTCAAAGTTTGAGTATTGAATTGCATTACCCTACAAAAAACTAAATATCTGCTAATTCCAACTCAGGAATCTCACACGTTTGCATCAGAATTAGTAAAGAGCCTGGGCCTTTAAGAGTTACTTCTTGAGGAAGTCACATAGAACACCTTCATGACTGCAAATGTAACAGCAAATCGCTCCTGTCAGCTTTCTTTTATGGGTCTTAAACATGATAAATAGCCGGATTACACAAAGCTCCCTGGAGATGAATTAAGAGCTTCCCACTGAGGAAAAAAAGGATCACGTGATACTACAGACATTTAAGCATTGCTGTTACATGAAACACTGTGTATCAAATAATAAAAATGCAGGTTTGTGTTCCATCTGCAAGAACATCTCTGGAGAAATTCAAACTTGTTTTTATTGCAGCAGTTTATATTCTGCATTTCACCAATTTTCTTCTTTGTAAGAATGGTGCCAACAATAAGTTTTGAAATATTAATAAACGTATGAAACTACCCAGAATACTTTAGCAACCATCTAGCAACCACTCAGAACACCATAGCAACCAGATAGCAACATGCTAAAAACCATTCAGAATACTCTAGCCATAGCATAGCAGCATCATAAAAACCTTTCAGAACCCCAAAGCAACTTTACAGCAACATGCTAAAAAACACCCATAACACCTTAGCAACCACAAAGCAATGCTCTGGCAGTCACATGTTTTAGCAACATGCTAAAAACCACTCCAAACATGTTAGCGACTACATAGCAACATGCTAAAAAACACTAATAATGACCTGAGCAACCGCATATCAACCATTCAGAACCCCTTAGCAACTGTACAGCAACACACTCAAAACCACTCAGAACCCCTTAGCAACCACAAATCAATGCCCTGGCAATCACCCACAACACACTGGTATCATGGCAGTGAGTTTTGCATGGGTATGAACCACTCTTTCTTTAGAACATACTGTATAAAAGTATAATATTCAAACTTTCTACACACCCAAATAAGTACTGTGATGGTACCATTGTACAATGATGGTCTCAGATGGTAAAACCGTAATGCTTTGATATATACGATGGAATAACTGAATTATTCATGTATCAAGGTTTTTTCATGGTACTCTGAGGCACTTCAGAAATACTAAGGCTTTATCATGCAACATGTCCAGTAAAACATGGTTTTACCATGGTGCTTTTTGGTACTTTTTTGTTAGTGACTACACTTACAAACAAGTACAAAAAAGTACCATTGCATTACCATGTTTTTAGACATGCTACCGTGGTGCTACCATTGTTTTCTGGACATCTACCATGGTAGTATTATGATATTCTTGGAATTACCTTGCGGAACCATGCAAACACCATTGTACATGAGTTTCAGTACCATGGTATTTGTCAAAGAGTCATGGTATTACCATATCACACCATAACTGTAGCACAGTATCACAGTACTTTAATAAGTGTGCTGTCCTGTTTTCTCTCTGTACAAGGCAACATCCTCGCCAAAACATGAGATAAACCATAATGTGTCCGTATGTGTCCCATGATTGTGAATATTTCTAAATGAAACAACGTCTAATTATTCAAACGAGTACATCCACCGTGGGATTGAGCCTTGAGGGGGGTATGGTTGTTTAGGGCCCCACTGGTGCTGCATTGAGAGGGATATCTGTGCAGAAACACAGTCGGTTGTGTCATTGTGTAGTCACAAGATGCCCACGTGTCCTGGACTGCCCCAGGAGCATCACCGCTCTCAATTCACCCCCGTGTGCTCTGCTGCTCTCTGTCACAAGCGAATTGCACTCGAAAAGCTCAAATCATCACCCACACCGTGATAAACAACCCGCAGAGTTTCAGGTTGTCCTGTCCTCCCTGCTGCGGAGAGAAAAGGAGGGAGGGGACACTTCCTGGAAGACTGTTTAGTCACTTGATGCAGAACAGCATTGTGACTCTGTAAGCCCCAGAACAATCTAATATTAACAGGAGAACATATTAGCTAAAGGCATAGGAAATAGGCCAAAAAAATTAGTTATTTAAAGAATTAAATGAGGGGAAATCAGAAATTGAGTTTTGTAGCTTTAATTCTTTATCTGTTAGCATTGAGAACATCTATATGCTAGCGTACTCCTAAAAGATGACAAAATAAACTTTCAGCACATTTAGGCATCTGAAATGTACTGTCTTTTCCAAATTTGATGACTCATTTTGCACTCTATGTCATAAACAAATTTTGCCCAATAATATGCTCTCTAGAATGATGCACTAATCCACTTTAGTTTTTTTTAATTTCCTAAAAGTCACTTACATTTACATGGACACCAGAAAGCATCTTAATGCAAGAAAGTGGCATTCCGGTTTAAATGCACTGTATAAGTGCATACACTTTTCTCTCGTATACATGCGGCTCGGTCAGTCAGCAGTTTTCTCCACAGTAACATAATTCCCCACAACGCTTGTGTAACTAACAGATATGGCATCCGAGGAAGACTTCACTTTTTTATTCTCAGTTGCTTTGCTTTATTTCCAGATATTCCAGAGTTGCTGTCATGTTTGTTTACCTAACTTTCTATCGTGACCTGCAGCAGAATTGCGCTGCAAAAGTGGGGCATCCCTCTTATGTAAAACTCTGGGATTCCTCCAATTTATGATCTCATATGCGCGAGCATGAGGGACAATTGATATGAAGCTTCTGAAAGAGTTCACATATTAATGAATTATTAATTTACAGTACTGACAATAATTGTACAATTTACATTTAATAAACTATTGTTAACATGTAAAATGTTTTGTAAGAGCTGCTCTAACAAATACCAGTATTTCTTCATGAATAAGGTGTAACTTGATATTTGTTTACTTGAAATGTACTGTGTATTACGAAAAAATAACAATCAACTACCAGTAGGGCACAACATGAAAACATTTTTTCCCAGAAATGCTTTTCAGATGTGTTGTTTTTTACTCAAAGCGGTATAAAATGTATCAACTGTGGTTGTTTCCATTGGCTCCAAGACAAATATTCTTTGGCAACCCAGGGTGCAATTCTCTGTAAAATGTCACATGATGCTCCAATGTGATCTTAAAATAATGGTCTTGTGCAATCTTATAATTCCAGTGGGAACCAGTGTAATGCAAGACAACGGCGCTTATTTGACACCGAGCTCAAATATGCTGAATTCAGTAAAGTGAATCCATTTCACCCCTGATAATCTCTGGATACAGTTTGTTTCCAAGTATGAAAATGATCTAAAGGGTACGAAAAACCTGGAAGAGTGGTGATATTTTACAGACATCTGGCCGACAAAAGCAGGAAAGTAAGGCGAGAGGAAGGACAGGGGGGTTTGTGGGCGTTTCCTTTGTATTATGAGATTAACAACCATACAAACATGCAGGACATTCCATAACTCAAACTCCATCCCACGATTTATTTACTTTGGGCAATGGCAATATTTGTTTGCAAGAAAATAAGAATATAATACTTCATTCGTGCATCTAATGTGTCTAGCAATATGGCATTTGCATTTCCATATGTTCACCAGATCGGACACCAGATTATAATTTATGTTGTAGAACAAGCAGGATCTTGCTGTGGGAATTAAACATGTTTTTTAAGACCCACAACAATGCACGGACACTCAGTCAGTCGAGCAGACCAACAACAGCTCATTTATTTTTCACGACACCTGTCAATTATTTAGACGCTCTCGTTTCATTGGTGCAACAGTAGTACACTGCTCCACAAACCAATACTTGGCAATGCTAAGTGTGTATACATAGGAAACTAAGCAACTGCGGGGGCTTAATTCAATATTCATGAAGGCACCATTCATTTTAAACCTGAAGCCAAATGTCTGATACAGTAAAGAAGAGTAAAGACTAATACAAAGGACTATCTATGAACCTCTCCGTCCATCCTTCCATCCATCCATCCATCCATGTCTGTGCATTTTCAACTACATAAACTATGTCTAAAATGTATCATGTAATAAACAATGTGTCAAAACCAATCCATGATAAGTCTGACACACATTCATGTTTGTAGTAAAAAGTTTGGTGTTCCAGGGATCTTCTAATGCAATTAAACGGTTGGTTTTCCCTGGGTCGAGGGGTGTTGGGGAGCGTTGGATGTTGGAGCACAGGCATTTTTCATTCTAAAGCACATGGACTTTATTAGTGTGGAATGCTGACGGCTGCCAGGGGGATTCCTGAATTATCAGACCTGTGGGAGCGACCCGTGCAAACCAGTATGATATCAGACATACAGGTGGTGTCTCGTTTCAAAGGCTGTGTGCTAGGTAGGACCCTTTGAAGGCTGCAGTATACAGAGTGTCCTCCTTTAAACAAGTATCGTTTAAATGAGATGACCTTCGTAGACAAAATGAAACAGAACGCAACATGGTTGCTATGACAGCACGCCACACTTTAACAAGTGGAGCACTTTGAGTGAGAAGGGAACAAAGTCCCTTTGGACGGGAATGTATGATGTACATTTTAGGAGAGTTTAATGATATAGAGAGAAAAGAAAATAGATTTACAGGTGTACTTTTAGTCTATAATATTTTATTGTAATTATATATATTACTATAATTATACATATTATATACTCTGCTCCCGTCTACTGAGGTACTTCAACTTGGTAATTAACATTCCTTGCATTTGAACATAATTTTTCGAACAAAGAGGCGTAATTTTATTTAGATAAATCATTTCCGTTGAAGCAAATAGTTGTGGGTTGTGAGTGCCCATGAAGGATACACCTCATGCATCCTCCGAATTACCGTGAAAGAATGTCGCATTCGAAGGCTGCATTCGAAGTGTCCTACTCGCTTTTCTGCAATGAGACAGCCTCGATGACGTTTGCGGACGACAAATGCAACCTCCGGAGGACGCAGCCTTCGAAACGAGACATAGCCACAGTCTAAAGATCCCAGAGTGAGAGAGAGAATTCTGAAGATTCATTTTAATTTAACATTAATTTTAACATTAATGCTGTAAGTTTGTAACTACTGTGCCTCTAGTGTCAACAAACAGAATTGCAAAAATAATGGCAATTTTCAAACAGTTTTCACAAACACTTCCACTGACACTTTACAGGGGAAATCAACCTAAGAATTGCTTACTTGTATACTGTATGTGTCTATATATTAAGCTGGTATAGGAAGAAGTATTTAAATTTTTTCAGTTACACCCTCGCTATCACTCACAACATCCTAGCAACAACCCACAACACCATATCCCGGTACTAGAACATCATAGAGAACATGGGCTCTTTTAACTTGGGGCAGTAAGGCAAGTATTGCGACATCCTAGCAACCACTCAAAACACCCTAGAAACCACTCGGAACACAATTTCTATCAGGAAGACTCACAGACTTGTGACATTAATTTGATGAATATAAAACAGAAATTGAATGTCTCTCTTTGGCGCAAGCTCCGTCTGGCGGTCCGAAGAAGTTGTACTCTGAACCGTCATCTCCTGCCAGAGATAGGAGGCATGGGCAAGACGTCTACCCCTTTGCAGGATGGGACTCAACTGGTGGTGGTGGGGTGGTGGAGGGTGCCATGTTAGCACACTGAAACAGCAATGTGATTGTGAGCAGACATATAAAGCAATGGGCTTACATGTGACTGGCTAGGAGTTACTCTCTTTTGACAGCAAGTTATTAATTGAGAAAATGGACCTAACTAGTTTGCTACTATTGCTATAACCTTAATTACAAGAAAACGGTAACCGGTGGGAGCGACATATAAATAATTCTACAACTCTTAAGTAAATTAACAACATAGCCCTGCCCTCAGTCTCTTTCTCTCTCGCACAACATTCTGGCCATTCCGGAATGTTTGGGTCAATTGATCTTCTCAGCATGTATTTCTGCTTCCAAGATGATGGTGCAGAATGAAAAAGAGAGAGAGGGTGGCATATGCTCTGCTACTGAGGAATGCAGGAAAACAGAATCATGTGAAATCTATGATGCTTGCTGGAATCTTGGGGGCTTTTTTACAACTCTAGAGAAGCTTTGTGGGTTTTGGCAACAAGAGAGAGAGAGATTTATTTTTTCTATTATATGCTCCATCTTCTTTACCCCTGAAGAATCTGAGTGAGTTGTGCAGAAAGCTCACAGGACTCGCCGTTTTTTTAAGGTCCATCTGTTTAAGCTTGACTTCTCTGGGAGGATAGCAGCCCTCCCTTGACCGATGCACTTTTAAGCACTGTTCTCAGCTTTGGGCAGCGCTCATAAACAACATCAAACCTCTGTAAACACAGCATCTCACAGTGCTCTCAATAACACGGCACTTGGAGAATGTGATGAAAAACAGAAGAGATAAATATGCTACTGTCATCCATAGTATTACTGCAAATTCAGGATGGGAGCAGTTTGACCCCCTAATTAAAGTTTGAGCCCCATAAGGAAGTCAAAACCAAAGGGTGGGAAGTTCTCGAAGGTACATTTTGCTTTTATAAACAAGTAGGCCATCTATTTTTACATATGTAGGCCATATATTTTAAAAAAGGCTTCAGTAACCACAAAATAAGGGTGGACGGTTTGGCCAAAACCTTATGGTATGAGTATGTTGATACGGGTAATTTTATATATTGGAAAAATTTGAAAAAAACAATCTAATGCATTCCTATCCGCCAAACACTCTGTTAGAGCTTTCTATAGCGCATAAGCACATTAAAAGGTGCATTTAGTTCGGCACACATATATTGCATATTTAGGAAACCATATTAAGAGTTTAACGTGAATCAGCTTCTATAGGAACTGCATTAAAAATGCAAATCACGAATAAAAAAATCCACCATCTAAGTATATTGATTTCATGCAACATTATTTGTTTCCTGTAGAACACACAAATATCCAGTTTTGCTGTGGGCACGAGGGTTTTTGCTGCGAATTCAAAATAGCATGGGAGCTTCAGAAGGAGCAGAATAAGTGAACTTACGCCCACTTTGGTGCCCGCTGTGGCTCTCCTACACACAAAATGACTATATGTCATGTGTGAGTGGGCGTCACATTATGAAGCACTAGATACAGCTATTCAAACCAAAAAAAATGCAACATCGAAGAACAAAAAAGCACTCCATTAATAATTGCTCCTCTCATTGTTGTATACTACAGCAAGATTTGTAGGGCCTTGAACGTGTCTCGAAGCTCAAAAGAAGGGCGGTTAATCTATTCAACCCTAATATGACAACTTACATCATCAGAGATGTTTGAGTCGACACAAGCCAATAAGGAAAAAGGGAAACCACAAAAGGTGTGTGTGTGTGTGTGTGTGGGGGGGGGTAATGCTATCTAGATATAATGCTAGAATAAGAATCAATATTTCTAGTTATATATCTCACATTAATATTTTGGAGGAGAAAAAAAGAGCATTCAGTGTGGCATTAGGTCAGAAACACTCAATGAGGATAAAGTGCGCCTCTTAAGGCGGGTGCACGCTGTACGGTTTATAATAGTCCTTTATGATTGTTGCTTGTCAGACTGTACGATATTAATGCATTCATATCGCCATGGCACGCTGTGCGACATTATGTCAGACTGCATGATAAACACTGTAGCCGACTGTGGTCCCCAGTCGTCCTGATCAGTGAACGTGACTCGCGTAACTAGAGTGTTGCGGAATAGAAGCAAAACGGCTAAATTTGCACACCATGGAGCATTTTATTTTCTCTCTCTCTGAAAGTCAGGACATCAGCATTTCCATTGCACCAATACCACTCCATCACAAGCATAGGCTAACATTTACAAAAAAGATGGACTTTTTCAAATAGGCCTATTATAAGACAGCTTGATCACTAATACAGACAATTACAGATGTTGAGAATGAACGAGAGTTTGGGAGGAAGCCTAGAGTAATAATGAGCTACAACAAGCAAATATTAATTGTGGAAATAAAAAGACTCGTGGCACGAAAAATTGCAAACTTCTCCATTCACATCGGAGAAAACAAAAAAGGTGGGTTATAGTACGACTTTCTCCTCTTTTAGATTAGTAACCTATCGGCCATGCAAATTATCGAAAATTCATAAAGGCTGATAATATACTCATATATATTATAATTCCCTATGGATGATGCACAAACATGACTTCGATTTCTAAAATTGTATCCAACTGTATTTGCTGATTTGGATTAAAACGTCCCATAAATAATTACCAATCTTAATTGAATAATTGTTTAATCTTTCCATTTAATTTAATTTATTTATAAATAAAATTGGAGTGATGTGAATCTTAACTAAAGACGTTTACAGATGTTTACATTGAAGTGAGGATAAAAATCCGGTGAATATTGTCAATGATGAACGATTGAGGACCACTTGGGAATAAAAAAAAATAAATCGGCAAATATTGGCACAGATCTTTGCAGATAACCGATAGTTCCAAAAAGCAACTATCGGCATGATTACTCGGTAAAACAGATATATCGGTCTACCTCTAGTGTGCATGACTTTTTACGTTTTGACATCAAAAGCAGAGAATAACATGGTAATAAGCTGATATTTGGTAGCTATCAGCAACAGGGATGGATTATGACTTGCAAAGGCCCCGGGGTCAATTATCTCCAAGGGCCCCCCTCCAAAAGTTGTTGACTGTTGCTGTTTCGTTTTCATGGCCAAAAGTTGTTGAGAGGGGGAGGGGGGTGATTTTAGTTTTCATTGTTGATGGGTTTTCAAGCGGAGGGGATCGCCAAACTTGCAACCATAAAGCCCAAGGACCCCCCGGGTAGTCAAGGGCCCCTGGGCACTGGCCCCATTGGCCCGGTTGGTAATCCATCCCTGATCATGTAAACACACTCACTGACATGCCAATGCTCTACGCTACTTCTGTCGCTTTATGAAGTAAAGAAGGAATTTCTGTACTTTTTAACTTTTTTGAAAATGAAAAACAATCAAGTAAGCAAAAGATGGCAATGTATCACAGTTTTCTATCGCAAAACACTACAAATAAAGATAAATAATATTATCGTACTCACCTGCTAGAGCTTTGATGCGAGAGCGTTCAAACAATCGCGCTGAGCTGTTTTCGTTGTCCCATTCGTCGTCCCAGCGGTTGTTGACACTGTCCGGGTACTGCTGCTGGATGTCCATGTGATCGTATTCCGCGGCTACTGTCGTCATCCTGACCTCTGACCTTTCGCCTTTTCACCGTTCACCCTTCCTCATGGGCGGCTTCCTCTGAAGCCTTGCTGAAAGAGACAAAGAAGCCAAAGGTTATTACAGTCACGGCACATTCTGGCTCATGTACGGTCATATGCGATTATTAGCCACATAAAATATATGCTAAAAATTCAGTCTTTTGTGTTTTTTACTTTTTTCTCTACATTTTGTTAAATGTTTTACTTGCAAAGTGTGTTTGTGCTGTGTTTCTTTCAAATAAATGCCACATTCAGACATTTTAAAGTGTGTCAGGCTTTTCAGTCTGGTGCTTTTAAACTGCGCTTTTCCCTTTTATTAGTGACTGAGTATGAGGATATTGTTCTTCATTGTGCACTCTGGACTGCTGAACTTTGCAAATACACTGCACTTATTCTCCATAAACCCATCCATTCTCTGTCTGAAGAGAGCCATTTCACCACTCATCCATCAATAAGGCATCTGGAGTCCTGATGCAAAGCTAAACTTCTTTGTCTTGGGCCAGTGGTTTAAGTACATACTGCCACCTGTTGTCCAACCCAGAGAACTGCCTCAATGGACAAACAGTCATGTGTTGTTCCTCACCCAAAGTCTACAGTAATTCACAGGCGTGACAGGCTGGGCAGGCAAGTGGCAGGACTACAATAATGTAACTTTGCGTTCCTGGCCAAGAGTTTAACCCACCTTTGTTCTGCTGCGTTCAGCCCTGCTCTGCTAATTGAAATCAGCAGTCTGCCCTAAAACGCATGAGTGCATCTCGGCTTGATGACATCAGCGAATAACTCTTTTGTGTGCACGTTGTGTATGTGTGCACAAATTGACGTTGTCAGCAGTCAGGCCTAAAAGATCAACAGCTTTTGATGCCCACCGACACACGTTAAAAGTTTTGAAAAGTTTTGAAAAGTTTACTTTTCTTTTCTATTATCAACCATGTACTTTGGTGTGCAATTTCAGTTTACTTTTGATGGGCCATAATTTATTTTAACACACATACATACATATACATACATACAGACTATTTCATGTAGTTTTGTTGCTTAATAAAGTTTTAGCTGTCATCCCTTATAACACTGCTACACAAATTGTTTCATCCGTCTATGGTGACACATTTTCATCAAACTCAAATAGTCAAAGTTTATCAATTAAATCAAATTCAATTTAAATTCATAATAATACTGCTGCAGTATTTGTGGCCAATGACATACATGCTATAACTGTGTCATCGCTGAACAACTAGTCCCAGGATTCGAAATTGCATCTCCCAGTTGCAAAAAAATAAAAAAAATAAAAAACTCCCAGCTTGGCCAGGTTTTAGAGTGGTTTTGAGAACTTTTAAACTGTGCAGGCTGGGGGACCAGCTTAAACCAGCTAAGACCAGCCAACCAGCTCAGTCTGGTTTTAGTTGGGGTTTGTTTATACGGTTGTCTGGCGTTTTCGTATTTTAATTGAAAATTAAAATTTTATTTTTAAAGATAATATTTTACACTGCTGATATTGAGCTGCGTTCCCACTGCCAGCTACTTTGTCGCTGCATGTCGCCAGTGGCTAGCTCACTAGTGGTGTGTATGGAGAGTCTAAACAGCATGGTTTCTTTGCAATTAACATTATTATTAAAATATTAGGATAATGTGAGCTCTACCATCTTCTCTCCTGTTGCCTGTCGCTCCCATAAATCGCTCTTCATTTGCATAAAGTTAAACGTTTCTCAACTTTGCCGTGTCGCTGGACACGCCCACATCCGTTCGCCAACGGTCGCCGTCGCGATTTGTTGTGATGTCGCCAGCTCTCATTGAAAATTAATGAGATGAGGTCGTTTTGTCGCTGCAATCGCTGGCAGTGTGAACACAGCTTTAGTCTTCGTAATTTTAGTAAATGATAATAACAATGGTGTGAGGCCCTCTGGAAACCTGCCAAATGCCACAAAATAGCCCTTGCAAAATGAAAACACTCAGTGGTGCACTGAGCATTGCATGCTGAGTGCGGGCCTCACTCCTGAAAAACAGCATTTATCTTTCTAATTGCTACCATAAGGTTTAACTTGTACAAAATAAAGAATGCTGTTGTATTCCTGTGAGATTTTGTACTTTAAATACCTCCCACGCAACACTTGAGTATTTCAGCTCGCCTGCCTCTCTTCAATTGTCAGGAACAACGCTTCGCTAAAATCTCACAGATGGCCACTTGGTTACTACAATGGCATGGTGCATTTCTCTTGAAAAAACTGAGCGTTTCCAAGGCATTTCATCATGTACAACACACGGGTGTTAGATTAACACCCGTGTCCCAGAAACGGCTAGTGGTGGCACAGTCAGCTAAATATAACTGTGCCGTTGGGACGAGCTTTTTCACATCTGAAGAGTGGAGAGATTTGGGTTTGGAGTAGATACCCCCGCGCAGAACGACAACCAATGAGCAAGATGACACAGAAAGCAAGGACAAAGATATATAGTCTATCTTTGTGGTCAAAAGAGTCAAAATAACATTGTATATCACAATGATGTACCCCTTACAAACAGTACTGTGGTGGTACCATGCGCAGGTACGTGCATGGTTACATATAATAGTGCTGTACTTTGTACTGTCCACTAAATGGTATTCTTTGATTATCATAGTCTTAAATAAGTGCTGTGGTGGTACCATGGTACAGTGATGATATCAAATGGTGATTGCATGGTACTGAATTACTACAACATTCATGCACCATGGTGTTTACATGCTACACAGACAAAGATACATGCCCAAAAAACATTTTCCTCTTTAGTAATTTTGGTTAGGGAATTAATTTACCATGGAATTTAAATGGTACTCTAGGGTACTTCAAAGAATACTATGGTTATACCATGGTACACATCCAAAAACATGGTATTACCATGGTACTAGCACGTTTTTGGGCACTGTTAACGTTATTACCATGTTTTTGGAAACTGTACCATAGTTTCTTCCAAGTTCTTTAGACAGGTACCATGATACTACCATGTTTTTTTGGACACTGTCCCATGGTACTACCATGTTTTTTGAACATGTACTGTGGTACTACCATGTTTCTGGTCACGTACCATGTTTTTTAAACTTGTCCCATGATAATACCATGCTTTTTAGACATGTACCATGGCACTACCAAGTCTTTCGCCATTTACCAGGAAACCACCATGTTTGACACTGTACCATGGTACTATCATGTTCTTTGGACATGTACCTTGATGCTACTTTGTTCTTTGGACATGTACCATAGTTCTACCATGTTTTTGGACACCTACCATGGTACTACCAAGTTTTTTGGACATGTACCGTGATAATACCATGTTTTTTGGACATTGTACATGGTTCTACCAAGTCTTTTGATGTTTAATATGAAACTACCATGCCATGTTACTCCCACATTTTATTGGACACTCTACCATAGTTTTATCATGGTTTTAGACATATGACATGGTACTGCCCTGTTTTTTGGATACTGTACCATAGTTCTACCAAGTATTTTAGACACGCACAATGGTACCAACAAATGTTTTGGACACTGTACCATAGTTCTACCAAATTTTTTGGACATGTACCGGTAGTTCCATGGTATTCTTGGAGGTACCTTGGAGTACCATACATATACCATGGTAAATGGTATTACAGTACCATGGTATATGCCAAAATACCAGAGTATTATCATCTGAAGCCATCACTGTACCATTGTACCACAGTACTTTTATTGTAAGGGACCAAACTTTTAAATGTGTAATTATGGTTATATACCACCAAATTTAATAATGCTAATATCCATTTCTTTAAAGAATATAACGATAATTTTTTAAGGTAATACCACTGTACCTGGGGGAAACATAAACATTCCCTTACAAAAATTGAGAGTTCACACTAAATTTGCCACAAATTCAACACAGATAATATTCACATGCAAATTAACTTTGCAGCAAACTTGCGACAAATTGTCCATTGTTACCACAGGTTTGCCGGAGGTTCACCACTACTGGTGAAGAGCTGCAAACTTCTGGAAAACAGTTGCGAGGAAGAAGCACAAGCTCCTTTGCATGTGAGAATAACGAGTGGCAAGTTTGCGGCTAGTTCATTTTTTGTAAGGGTTTACACAAACAGAAAGGCACACCCTCAAAATTCCTCATCAGATTTCACAAATTTTACTTTTACACAAATACATTTAAACTGGAGTGAATATAATTTGCAAGTAACGCATATATTTAGTGTACTAAACAGTAAAGACAGCAGGTGACCTGACTGGAGACATCCTCATGTCAGTATGCCAGCTAGACTGATGAGTTTGTCTGGCTAAAAGAGAAAACACACATTTCTTATTGATTTTCCAGCATCTCTCAGATGCACTAAGTCAAACGAGAGCATGTGCTCTGCTGTAAAAGCTTCGGCCAAGTGCACTCTGTGATGTATCGACTGACTGGCACAACATTACCGTCCTCTCCGACTCCACTATCGAAAATGGACAGTGTTTATTTGTTTACACAACAAAAAAGTCTGCACAACATGCATCAAACTTTTTGATGATTTACTGTACACGCTTCCCCTAACAGAAAAAGCACCATGATATTACCATAAAAATATACATAGTAAAAACATGGCATTAACATGGGATTGTTTTTTAGACACTACCATCATGGTTATACCACAGTATTATTTGTGGTAACTTACAGTATCATTAAAAATCAAACATTAAAAGTGTTAGAAACACTTTTAACTTTAGTAATATATTCAACGAGAAAAAAAATGTAGGGTGGGATTTTTGGGACTGTCTCCATTGGGCAATAATTGAACGGTGGAAAGTATCTCTATATGACAGGTGGTTGTAGTGGAGGGGTTGAAAGAGGGAATGTTGAAGCCAGCTGAAAAGTTAAGTTGTTCCAGAGGCAGAGCAAGTTATAAAAATGTAAGATTATGAAAACAAAAATGTATTTTCCTTCAGAATGACGTACACCAATGAACCAGGTTGCTCCGAGGGTATTGTCCCTGTAATAAGGGCTCTGTAAGTCGCTTTGGATAAAAGCGTCTGCCAAATGCATAAATGTAAATGTAAATATAAATATGGGAATATCTATGGGAATGTACCAAAATACCATGGTAATTACCATCTGATACATCACTGAAGCACAAAACCACCACATTATGGTTTTTTGTAAAGGTCTACAACTAGACCAACATCATTATGAGGATTTGAGTGTGACATAATGCTAACGGTCTTTGAAAAATGATACAGGTTACAGTAAAGACCAGGGCTTTTTAGCTAGCTAAATGCTAGCATGTGTTTACGTGAGTGTCAGTGTGCATCCGTCCATATTGCTGAGGTCAAAGCTGGCGTTAGCATGAACGCTGAGCTGCGCTAGTGCTGTCTGCAGAGCTTTTTATAGCCCTAGCACTGGCATACACCCAGAGGCTGCAGCAACATCGACTCCGTCTTAATCATTTGCTTTCAGATGCGCTACTTGACTGTTATCACGACCATCCTTATTGTAATCTTCCTTTCTCTTCCTCTCAAAGACCATTAAAGTCAGAGTTTCCTTCTATTTCTCTCCACAGATTTATTTATCATGTAAACAACAGTATTAAATATATTTTATCAAACTGCTAAACAATCAGCGCTAACAATACAGCTAATGAGATAAAATGCCATCGATGGAAAAAAAAACTAATCTAATTTATAAACAGTTATTGTGGTTTGGACACATTTTCATCATATTTTGATAGCTAGGTTTAAAAATTGAAAAATAGTTTTAATGGTATCATCTGGCCTGTCGAAAAATATTAGCCCTTAGCGTTTAGCTCAAAAATATTAATGTGAGGAATGCAACTAAAATCCATTCTTGGCATGAAATTACCAATGCAGGATTATTGTGAGGTAAAACATTGCAATCAATTACTAAAAACTGTTCAACCAACGAAAAACAAAAACAAATTTTCAATTGTTCTGGAGTGAAAACTTTATTTTTAAATGCTGGTAAATGGTTAATATAACCAATTAATTTAGTTCCGATAACTTTTTTCATGAAGCCAAAGGGATTATAACAGTACATTTTAGGAACTACACCACTTCACGTTGCCTGAAACACATGCTTTAATCCTGAAGGAAACTGCTGCATAACACAGCTGTGGATGAAGCATTCTCTGAACGAAGACCTTTTTAACAACCATGTATAATTACTACTGTACATATACTGTAAATACACGCCTAAATAAGATACAAGGAAAACAAAGACTCTAACTCCTCCTGCCAAGCACCCAGAATGGGTTAACCTAGCAACCAAGTACAAATCACATATCACTGCACCAAAAAATAGCAGAAACCATTAACTAGTAAATTTCACAGCTGTTTCCAAGTCTTCAATGAATTATTGTTAGATATGATGCAATACAAATTTTATGCTGCTCGGTTTTAACAGAGAAACAGATCTGTAATTAAAATGATACTTAACTGTTAATTAACTCTATGCTTGTTATTATTTCTATGTGGATGCATCCACCACACAGCAAACAAATTAACTGCTTATTTTCACTTATATTGGTTAGGCAAGTGGTTTATTTTGGGCTTGTCCCACCATATGAAAAAGAACGTAATAACCTTTCTTTTATTTAGTTCTAACCGGTTACCATTTGGAATCGGAACAAAATGAAAAACATTTCGTTTTTGGTCCCTGAGTGCATTACTGTATAACGCAACAATCTTTTCAGCACCCTAAGTGATTATAAGGTTAGCTCACCCAAAAATTCAATTATCTGAATGCTTATCAAAACCCGTATGACTATGTTAGACACAATCACCATTAGGAGGAGATATTAGGCAGTATGTTAGCCGCAGTCACCAATCACTTTTACTGTATGGAAAAAAGATACAATGAATGCGAATGGTGACTGAGGCAAACACTCTATTGTGTCTATAGTGATGTAAAATATCGCATATATCAATTTGTCAGTAATAAATGTGTGATTTCGAAGGTAGTCTCTTCCTAAAATGATCACGCAAAATTCTCTCTCTATTTACGCTGTCAATGTTTCCGGCCACCCTATATTCTTCAGGAAATGGGGCTATCATTGGCAGTGCTTTCACAAATGCCCTCTTTTGCTATTTCATTTATATACTGCCCCCCTCTTTCTCCCCATGAGGTGGAAACCGTCAAACCCTCTTTGAGAGCATATTAAAGCGGCCATTATTAAAGAGTATGAATCCGGAAACTTCCACTCTGGTCAACATATTTCATGTGAACGGTTCTCAGAACAAATTTGGGGGGTGGGGGTTGCAAAACGACCCCTCTTAGTGAATTGAGAGAAATATCACAATTGCAGCCAATGAACGCAAACCAGTTCCATACGCCTACTGAGAACACTGTAGCACAAACCATCCATGACGGATCAAATCTTCAAAGTGTTTTGACAGCATTGTGTTTTAGCATCCGGACTCTCTAGCCAAGTATCTTGGTGGGAGATGCATAGAAGACAATGCTGAAGGCATTCTTATCTCATCGGATGACAATACAGTTGGAACATTTGGGAAAAGCCAAGAAAATGGTAACACGCTAAGAATATCTCAACGTTAACATGAGGCCAAAGCATATGACCTCCAGGAGAGGGCAGTATCGCATGAAAACAAAGAATAGACTCTCAATGAACATGCCATTTCATAAAAGTATCAATATGGAGTTAGGGTTAGCGATCTATCAGAAATAAAAACACCATATTTATATCATTTGGCAGGACAGCAAAGAACAGATTTTTGTCCCAAAACATAAACTTTTATCTAGTTTAACTGTTGAACAATGAATGAAAAATCTGGATAGAAATTCTGTAGCATTATCTTTCTTCAAAATGACTGATGATATATTTACGTTACCATACATTTTTTAATAAAAAAAAATCTCTCAATTTGCTCACAAATTGAGTCTCAAGGAGCGACACACAAAATCCATTTCTAAACCTCTTAGGGAGGGATCCTTGAAAATGTTGGCAATCACACTAACAGGAAGTAAGAAAGCCATTTTCAAGCTTTTAGCTTTTATAAGCTTTTAATCGGGAGGAGGGAGAGTTTTACCTCCTACTATTAAATTAAGTTAATAAACAGAAGTTCAGGAGGAGCACACCCATCTAATCTTCCAATTAATTACTAGTATATAAAAGCGACCTCTGACCTCATCATAGTGTCAGCTCTCCCAGCTCTTTACATTGGCCCAGACTACTATCTCCATCCTTGGGGGGGGGGGGGGTTATAAATTCGCTCGAGTTTCAAGTCGCCTCTATTGAAGCCAGCAAGCCAAACCAGTTTTACCATTCACACAAAGATTACAGGGTCACGCAAACTCTTGAATTAAACTTGTTTATGTAGTGTGCACAGTCTTGTGGTGTAATGCCTCTAAATAATGGAATATTTGCAGCATTTATAAGCATAAAATATTTGAACACTTTACTTAAATGAGTGCATGCTAGCAAACGCGATTCGAAAAGTCACACACAATGTGCCAAAATCAATTAATAGCATAACAGACTTGACAGGGTTTTTTTCTAATTGTTTCATGACCTCTTATTAATCAAAAGACTCAAATCATTTGTCACACCCCAAGAGATCAAAAAGTTAATTTAAAAGAAATGGTGAAAAACATGCACAATCCATATACATTTTAACCTAAATCTTAAAATGTTCATTTTAAATGTCCATTTGTCAACTTGCAATCACTCCAGGATTTAGCACATTTCTCAGCATTAGAGAGGTCACTTCTATTCTTCACACGAGTGGAGCTTTAGTTCGTAATAGTTTGAGCGCAAACATGTATAACTCACCAGCGTCCTTGGTAACCGCAGTGTTAGCAAATGAGTGAAACAGCCCTTTTGTGTGTAAAGCCATCAGACTCCATGTGTCTTTTTATCATCGGTGCATAAAGTCAGGTCATTTTAATGTGTTTCTCTGTGTAAAAAAGGCATTTGTGCGTTTCCTGAGAGCATATGAGTTTCGTAACACCTCAGTGCTGTGGCCGTTGACTTTAAGAGCCTGTGAATTTATCCTCACATGCTGTGCAGATGTTAATGTATATTTAAAATCCATATGGCTTCTGAGACATACATTATTTACTAGGTGAGAAGGGACATTCTTGTACAGAATATCTTTCATGGTGATGATAAAATAGGGCGTCTCAAAAACCTTTTCCATTGCTGCATATTTTGGAAAACAATGGCATTAGGAAACTGGAAAGTTTTCAAACACAAATGGATTACTGTGGAGAAGCATTCAGAATCGTTCTGTCATTTTCTTTCATTTCTTTACCATTTATAATTGTATTTATTTATGATTTAATAAAAGACGGAAAGTACACAATAACAGAAATACACACACACACACACACACACACACACACACACACACACACACACACACACACGTTGGGTTTCCATGTTTTATGGGGACTTTCCATAGACATAATGGTTTTTATATTGTACAAACTTTATATTCTATCCCCTCACCCTAGCCCTCACAGAAAACGTTCTGCATTTTCATATTTTCAAAAAACATAATTTAGTATGATTTATAAGCTGTTTTCCTCATGGGGACCGACAAAATGTCCCCACAACGTCAAACATTTCAGGTTGTACTATCCTTATGGGGGACATTTGGTCTCAACAAAGTGATAGATACATACCCACGGCCACGGCCACGGCCACGGCCACACACACACACACACACACAACAGAACTTTCAATCAGACATATATCATTGCAGAAAGATATTTCCATCTTATAAAATATTCGTACATCCATTGTGGTGATAATCAAATAAAGCTGTCTGGATTTCTTAATCGATTTTATACATGAAAGGTCCCAATTCTTCAGGATGATGTTATAATCAATATTTATCTTACATATCAAATCTTCATATGACACAACTTTTGTCAATTCCCCCAACCATTCTTCAAAAGGAATATTTCTAACAGATATCAAGTGTCTTAGTGTTATTAACCTGTTAACAAAGCCAGTCTACACAAGTTAATTTTATACTGATTCACATCTACTGTCTCTGGCAATATACCCAATAAGCAGAGAGCTGGACTTGCATTAAGTTTTACAACAAGCACATCACTCATAAATTTAATAATATGAGGCCAAAAAAAAGAACATCTGTAAAAACGTTCCCATATAAGAACTACACCTCCAACATTTATCAGTAGCTTAATTTTAGTGTAGCCATTTTACAATGTGTGCAGTACACTCTATTCAATACTTTATAATTGATTAATCGCATCTTCATTTCTCAAGAGTTTTTATACCATGAACCAATGATCTCTTGCCAGGTCTCTTGTGCCATCTCGTACCCAATATCCTCTTCACACACTCTCTTTAAACCTATAAAATGAGTTGGATGTGACCGCCTTAATACAGACAAGAACTGGGATGATTGATTAATTTTTTGATGGTTTTGGTGGCTCATACCAAATTAACAGTTTTACTGTAACAATAATATGATTTTAAGGTAACAACTAGATATTGCAGTTTTCTGAAGCAATTATGAATGTTTCTTGCTGAAACAATGCCAGAGTGTTGCTATGCGATTGCTGGGGTGTGGCTTACTCTAAGCCAATCTGATTTTTTCACCTGCTTTATTGTTGACCATGGGGAAATCTTAAAGATTAAGTGTGTTACTTTTTTGATGTGAAATACTTTATTCTATCCCAGCCCATTATACAGAGACAGCTAAGAATTTTGTAGCTTAATTTACTCGAAAGCTGTCTCTGTGGCGCTATCAAATTCATGAAAATAACTTTTGTTCGATCAAACTGATTCAAAACATGTTGATTTTGCAATTCTGATTGGTGACACTTGTGAGCAGAAATGACAATCTTCAGCTTAAAGTAACAGCCAACACACTCTCACGGCGAAATCGTCAGGAATCACACGACTTTTGTAAATTTGGCTAATTCGTATGATATCTTGCAACTGCACTCCTTTGACTTTCACTAAAGCCAATGACGTCACTGGACATCACTTCCATCTAATACGCGATAATTATTTGCTTCAGTCACACACAACAGCTTCCTGTCATGGTTACACACACTACTGACTGGTAAAGTTTAGATAAGGGGTTTGGGTAAGGTCATAATATTAATAAGTATGTCCTTAACGCCTCATGCATGAAACTCGCGCTTCTGCATTAAACATCTGCATTAAACATCTGCATTAAACATCCATTCATTCAGTACGTGATGAAGTCATACGAGTTTATGCAAACAACATTGTTTGAGACCATACGAAATAGCCAACTCGTAAATTATGCACAACTTTACATGAGATCGGGTTGGTAACAGCAAACCTGTTGTCAACAAACTGAACAATTTGAAATTAGGGATGCACCGATACCACTTTTTCTCTTCCGATCCGATTCCGATATCAGAAATCTCAGTATCTGCCGATACCGATCCTGATCCGATACCAGTGTTGTTTTTATGCATAATCAGTTTAGAATATCTTTACATCTTTTCTAATTGGGAGAACTCTTTAATATGTATAGAAACACAAACATCTTACTACACATTATTTCAATATAAATGTATTGCTTATTAAGAAACACATTATTATTAACTAGTAAACTGGATAATGGAGCAGTTCGGGCGTCATGTTCCGCCAATGGAGAGGCACCCAAACTAGCTCTTCTGATTGGCCAAAATTCCCTGATCTCTGAACAGTGCCCGCCTGCTGCCTCTACAGATGCACAAATCACTTTTGCTCCATATTTTACACAGACATGTGGTGCAGAAAGGAGAGCGCATGAAAAACAGTGTTTGAGACTCGTAGCAGCAGATTCAAGCAGTTGTAGTTACGTACTTGTGTTTGTGAGAGAAAAATATCAAAGGAAAAAAAAATATTTGTGAGAAAATATTCTACAAGTGTAAAACTCTCAGTGGATGAATTCACATACGGATTTGCGGATGAACACAATTTGTCCGTGACTTCACATGGTTTGATGCGGGTGTGTGAATGTGTTTTGCACCATATTCACTGCAACAACTGAAGCAGAAATGTGAGCGTACGAGTTTATTAATTTGTGATTCGTAGAAAAGGATTTGTGCACCTGCAATGAAGAATTTGAGAAGGTGTAACTGTTGTGTTGTGTTTGTGGGAGAGAAAAAAAATTTACAAGCTTGCAACTCTTAAAATAAATTTCTCTGTGACTTCAAATTTACTGATTCACATGTGTGGCTAATCCCTACAACTACAAATTACACTGTCACAGGTGCTCATTTGATTTGCACCAAAATTACCTTCATAGGAAAGACCTGCATTATCGGCATTACTTCCATGGCTGGAACAGTACTTTAAGCAGTTACCCTCAACAAACTCATTTGAAAACGATGGCAGACGTATTATAAATGTCGGCTTCATTTGTCTAGGGGGCTTTAGATCGTCTAAGAGAAAATTAGGTGAATTTAAAAAATAATTATAGTTAGCAGTTGTTTAAAACGCTGACCCTACTATCAGCAATATCTAGGGTGATAGTAACAAGTAATGATGTACTTTGGCAGAAAACCATAATAAATATTTGTAAGAGAAAGAAGGGTCCTCTCATTGCATTTCACAAGAGCAGAAACGCCTATAACAGAGAAATAAACAACGTATGATTCTGTTGCACATGCGTGGGATGTTACGGGTGTTCTGGTTCACAATGGGTTGCCTAGGTTACGGTGACATTACTCTGGCCCACTGAAGGAGGAGTGGGCTGATCCCTTCATTCTGTTGAACTCCTCCAACTCCTGTTGCAGCCCACACAGAGCACACACACACACACACACACACACACACACACACACACACACACACACTTACTCGCTCTAGACCAGTTTGTGCCTGTCCACACACACCCACACACACATGGTCTACAGTAGGACAAACTCCCTGCAGAACACACCAGAAGCCTCAACCGCCATCCTTACAGCGAGATATCTCTATCGCATTCTCCAAATGCCAATATGCTTGGTATGTGTGGCGTGTAGCTTGGCATTTGTAAATCTGAAATCTCCCACCTTTTGTGGGCAAACTGAGATAATTTGGGTGTCTGGAGAAGAGATGGGTCACAATGGCTGACTAGTCAATTAATGAGGTCTAATTGTTTAAGCTTTTGTTTAGTTCCACTTACTGAGCATTCAGTCACATTTCGATGATACTTTGACGCCCTGTAAAGTAAAATACTAAAAACTCTTGAGTAAAAATATAGATTTAACAATGAATCAGAAGACCTTATGATGCCTTGATCCTGCCTCAAATGTAAAAAATCTTATTTAAAAATGACTAAAAAAGGTAATTGTAACTTTATATCTCGCAGATGTAACTTAATGTATCTTGCAATTACGAGTTTCTATCTCACAATTGCGATTATTTTTCACAATAACAAGAAAAAACGAATACTTTAAAACTGATATTTGCATGTTTATATCTCACAAGTACAACTTTATTTCTAAGAATTACAACTTTACATCTCACTACTGATTTTTCTTTGCAATTGAGACTATAGATATATATACTAACAATTGTGACTTTATAATTTGCAATCTTGCAAGTTTATCTCACATTTTTTGAGGTTATATCTTGCAATTGCTAGTTCAAACTACTAGAAATAAAGTCACAATTTTGAGTTATAAAGTCAAAATAAAAAAAAAAAACAAGAAAAAAGTATTCACAGCGCTTCTCTTTTTCCACATTTTGTTGTTACAGCCTTATTCCAAAATGGATTAAATTCATTATTTTCCTCAAAATTCAACAAACAATACCCCATTAATGACAACATGAAAGAAGTTTGTTTGAAATCTTTGCAAATTTATTAAAAATTAAAAATGAAAAAGTTCACAGTCTATGCTCAATACTTTGTTGAAGCACCTTTGACACCAATTACAGCCTCAAGTCTTTGTGTATGATGCTACAAGCTTGGCACAACTATTTTTGGGCAGTTTCTCCCAATCTTCTTTGCAGGACCTCTCAAGCTCCATCAGGTTGGATGGGGAGCATCGGAAAAAGTGAAGCGCTATGAATACTTTCCGGATACACTGTATATCTGTTCAATAAATATCAATTGAACTGTATAGTTTGGAGCCTGTTGTTGTCAATAATGTACCAATAATGTACAAAGTAAAAGGTTCCTATATAATTATATAATGTAATCAAATAGTATCAAATTCAGAATTGAATCAAATCAGGAAATCAGAATCTATACCTTCGTAGCAAGGTGTAAACGTAGCAAAATCTTATTAGTGTAGATGTGGGCTATAAAAATACTTGACCCTGGCCGGCATTTTGTCCCACTCTGTTGCGCTCCATCTGCATTATATTTATACGGCCCCAAAGTAATGTGTCTGCTCAGGGTCACCCGAAAAAAGTTCAGTTATACAGGGCTTATTTTAGAACAATTAGTTGGCAGAGTAGTACTTCAAGCAAACCATAGACAAGTTGGTTTCGAAAATGTGCAGTTTTGCACATCCCAAGCCTGGACACTGAACTGGACTTGTGGGGTCGGAATGCATCCAAGACTTTTCCAAAACGTGCACTATGTTAATCAAGCAAAGACCCTTGAAAACCATGAAGTATTATCAATGTCCATTGTAAAACGTTCCCTTAAACTGCAGCTAAAATTTCTAGGGCATTGCTTCCTCTTTAGATTTTAGTGTTGCCAAGTAACAAGTGGCCTACACAGAACAGAAAACGCCAGTAGCAAATAAGCCATCTGGTTCTGCCGCCTGTTTCTGTGCCACCCATAAGACTCTAGATATCAAACAGATGAAGATAATTTTGGAGAAACTGGGTCTGGTCACCAGCCATCACCACAAGTAGGTTTGTCACAAACCAAACATTTCAGTGGCTCATACTGTTCCAACACCCAACACCAGTGAAATGTAATGATTCTTGACACCAATTTCGATACAATAAATAGGATACAAGGACAACACAGTGAAAACGGCTAATTTAATGTTTAATTTGTTATTAAAAGTACATAATTTCCGCACCACTAACATCAGCAATCAGAATTGTAAAATGTAGTTTTCGAACATGACAGTCCCCACCATCTCCCATTGGTCAACAAGCAGATACTTCCGCCCCAAACTCCAATAGTTGAGCCAATGTTGCTATGTCAGATGTACAATATCGGTATTACCAGTTCAATTTGTTATCCAAATATAATCAATATACTTTTCTACAGTGTACAAAGACTTGTATCATAACTTTTTTTATATCTTAGTAGGGATGCACTGATGTATCGGCCATTTTAATGGACAATTACTGACCAAATTAAAACCATTAGTCATAAGCATGAAAACTCAGATATGGAAAACCAATGGTTTATCTAAATGTATTGAGTTGTAAAATGATTTTTATGTTAATTATATTTTAGAGTAAGTAGATTCTAAAGAAATACCTACCAAAAGAAATTATATCTAAAAAGCTACATGGCAAAATATCAGTATAGGCCTATAGGTTTTTTTTATTTTTGTTGTTAAAATCTCATTTAACGCTAAAAAAATGCAATTTTCCTAACTTGTATAGCTAATGCGCATGCACGATCTCGATCATTGCTGATTGACAGGTGATGTCTGTATCTAAAAGGTGATTGGCTCTTTTAACTCTAAGGTGGGACTTCCTTTCTACATCCGTTGACCGTTGGGCGCATTGAGCTCCTTGGTTGGGCATTCCAATTTCTCCCAATAATTTTAATAGAAATAGCCCATCTCTACTAAATAAATAGTGCAGCATAAATGTTTTCTCAATGTTTATTCAGAACCCTGTGGTTAGACAAATCAGAAACGCAGATACTACAATGCCAATTCAATGTAAAAGTTTTGGCAGATACCAATACTGAGGCTAAGTAAAACATCATACCAGAATTATCAGATTTTACTGCCGATTTGAAAAATGTTGTTAAAACATAAGCTTGGTTTTTGAGATTTCTGTGTTCCTTCAAGTAGATAGATTAGGAGCTACACTAGCATGACTGGAAATTGTCTCCCTGGAGCGTTCCATAGATGACCGACAGTGGACTGACTTGCTAGAAAGACTTTAACTGCACTTAGATAATGCTGAACCAAAACTAAATTCTTCATGATTCAATTATGAAGCACAAAGGCCATCAAAAACCATTACAGGCATCTAAAGAGACCCATTACCCCAATAGGCACCCCATGATGTCAGGCCTGTTCCTCAATAAAAACATATTCCACATGCAAAATATCAATAGGTAAAGTAGAAGAATCTGTGACGTCAAAGCATGGGATACAAAACAGATGTTGATGCTTTTGCCAACTATAAAAAGCAGCAATTAAGTTCTAGGCAAGATGCTTGTAACAATTCCCTCATTATGTCATCTCTTTGCCAGATAAAACAATTCCCACACACGGCATGACAAGAAACTTCATTCGGTATGTTTCAGTGATTGATGAAATTACATGACAAAAATAAACTTAGCATTATGTTTTTTAAACAGGCCTTCAGATCTCAAGAAACGTCGGTCCCTGGAGAAACACTGGCTAAAGTGGCCACCAGAAATGGACAGATGGATGGAAATGGCAGGAAAATAAGTACACATCCCTGAAGATCAGGAGGGAAGCTAGGCATTTCTGCTGCGCTCTTCCAAAGGTTACCAAGTTCCCATGACCAACATGCTAGGCTAGACTGCTCGCGCTTCTTAAAAAACAACACCCCCGTTTCCTGGCGTTGCGTGTAGCACTGAGATTGGCTAACTCATGCGTTGTAAAACTTTAAAGTAATATTTATTTTAGTGTAGTATTAGCATGAGCCATAAATTTGAACGAATCCCAGTCTACGCATTTATTGTTTTACATTATTTAATTGTGAAAACTAGTGGAAATGTGCAGAAAACCAGAGAATTTTAAGTTAAAAATTACAAGAATTACAATTATGCCCAATTTTGTGCAGAATTTGTGCAAAATCTAACACCATAAAAGTATTAAACATGACTCTTGCGCTATATTCGAAGTTCTTCTGAAGTCGTATGAAAGATTTGAAGGACTGGGTAAAATATAGATTTTCCAAAGCATTGCGATCTTCATGAACGATCCAGATGTAGTTTCTTAAATCCCAAGATCAATCTTTTACTATATGCGCAGCTCTCTACAATGCACTTGCCACATTTCCAATTGTAATTAGCTACTGGCTGGTGCGTTCAGATTTAACTCACCAGTGATTGCATCCTTTTACTGCGTTTTAGGAAAGTTCCGTGTAATGTGTGTCCAAAGACGAGATCCATGCAATACAATAAAATGAATCATTGAATAATGTCTCGTTTAATATCCTTTGTGTTCTTGACAGTCAAATATTGATAAAAAAACAACAAAAAAAGAAACCACTTAATTCAACCTCATTAATATGTACTCATTAACTTAAGCTCATTAACTCTGATGCTCTTAAAGAGACCGTACCGATTTTTTGCTTGCGCTCTACAAATCAATGTAAATACTTGTAAATAGTATAAATTAAGCATTAAAAGGAATATTCTGGGTTCAATACGAGTTAAGCTCAATCGACAGCATTTGTGGCATAACATCGATAACCAAAAAAAATTATTTAGACTAATCTCTCCTTTTGTTTAAAACAAGATAGAATCGCGGTTACGGTGAAGCACTTGCAATGGAAATTAATGGGACCAATTTTTGGAGGGTTAAAGGCAGAAATGTGAAGTTTGCAATTTTATAAAAGCACATATTAATTCTTTTAAAAATTGTGTATTATTCCACACATTCTCACGGCGACATCGTAAGGATTCGTATGGACGTTATTTTTCCCACCGTGTCAAAATCAGTGTGACACACTTTGCAAAAGGCGTGGGCATTGTCGATATAGGTTCGAGAGATATGAAATTAAATTCTTCCGCCCAGCTGTTGTTATATTTACATGTATATATTTTTTTTTTTAGCCGGAACACCACCCAAGTCTCCTCCCATCTACCAGTGATGCTTGATTCAACTTCCCACGTCTACTATATATTCCTGCTATATGCAGGAAAGGACAGAGAACACCCCCCAGCTCAACTTTTGGGCCAGCTGCTATGTAAAATCCTTGACCGATATCTCTTCCCAGTCCAGCCCTGACTGCAATAAATACATGTGCATTTAATAATTCTATTTTGAATTAATTGCTCAACTTTTCCAATGTAAGCACGAGTCAAGTAGTCTCGACGGCTGCAGCTGCTTGTGTTTCTCATTGACAAATTTGCTGACCGCTTTGCCAGAATTCTGTTTACAAAAGCAGCACTCCAAAAGATCGTATTATGTATTGTTTAGTTTTTTTTTTTGAATGAATTACAACCATGTGAAAGGAAAAATGCAAACAGCTAGCACAATATTGCATGATATATCAGTTGTGAGCGAGCCGCCATGTATCAAAAACACGTACTGTATATAGTGGAGAAATCCCCGCTCGCACGATCCAGGCTGTTAGAGGAATACCATAACCTTGAATCACTCACAATGTGTACACACACACACACACACACACAGACACAGACACACACACACACACACACACACACACACACACACACACACACACACCACTATTAAGCATAGACAGATGATTTATTTAGCGAATATTGAATATTCTCATAAGAAAAAACAAAAATGAAGAGCTCTTTAATGTCTCAATTGTTTCTTCTAAAAAGATTTGACATTAAATGGAGAGCAAATGGTTTCATTCATTCATCAAGTTCATTGGTTCAGCTTTCAGTGTAAGCTGACGACATCATCCAGACAGAAAGGACAAATGATCCAATCACTCGTCTATGTTTTGTTAGATATCTGGAGATGCCATTAGCTCAGAACGTCACGCTTGCCAGAGAATAAGCTCCATTATGACATCACTTCCTGGGGCCTGGATTCTTTGGAAAATGTTTGTGGTTTTGTTCTCTTTTGAACCCGGGGAACTTTTACAAAGAGACTGTTTGTTAAACGTAATGTCTCGCCAGAATAGAAGTGCACTGTGTTTTCGATATAAGCCCGAGTGCAAGATTTCCCACCAAACTAAAAATAGTTTAATGAGCGTCTACATCAAGAGATGTTAATAGTTGAATCTCACAAGATCTGTCCGGGTCATATTTCACCCCAAAACTAAAATATAGGACAAATAAATTGTATTTTAAAAGTAAACAAAAGGAAGTCTATTTTCATGGCCATTTCAAATTTTTTGCCCCATGACATTATTTACATGACAATTAAGCACGTTTTCCCGCCACATTCTCATTACTGTAATACATCTTGGCATTTTACTTGCGTTTTTTTATTCCCTTATTCTTAAAAGTAATTCTTTCTGTTTACTGTCATTTTTACTGTACTACATTAAAACAAATTACTGAAAAATAAAAATGGAAAAATATGGAAGCCTATTTCAGCCACATGGGGATAAAAATTGTGCTTTAGTAAGTCATAATTAAGAAAAACAAAAGTTCTATTCATTTATTAGATTCAAAATCATAATTTTGAGATACAAAGTCATTTGTATGAGATAAAAGTCACAATTATTACATTAAGTCATTTTATAATACAGAGACGATAATACAGGTTAATAACTGAGTTTTTTAAATTATGACTTACTATTTTATAAATGGCTTACCATCTAATAATTTCAAACTTTTTCTAAAACTATGACTCTTTTCCATCGTGATTTCATATCTCATTCAATTATGACCTTTTATCTAACAGCTATTTTGAAAATCTTACGGCATAAATATGACTTTGAATCTAATAATCATGCCATTTTAACTCGCACTTCTTAGTATCTCATAGTTATGGCTTTTTTTAATCTCAAAATTATGACTTTATCTTTTTTTCTTTTGATTTTGGGGTGAAAAATGGGCATGTTCTTGACCAATTTTGTGAGATTCACCCAACCATGATATCATGGATTTTGAAAAGTTGATTCATTTAAAGTCTAGCACAGGAATGTGCTGTGATTACAGCCATTTCATCTATATCAGTGGCGTGAAGCCTCATTGGCCCGTTTGAAGTGTGGGAATATCCGGAGCTTTCTGAACCCTGTTTGCAGTTGGGGGTGCTACTGATAGCTGAATATCCGAGGAGCTGAATGTGATACATAGGACATACCACTAACACACAGCAGAGTTCTACAACTGCACAAACTGAACATGCAACCCATTTTACTCCTTTTTTCGAGTGAAACAGGATAACAAGGAAAAATGTAAGGTGGGGCAAATCATGGTTTTGCCGGCTTATGACTTAAACTAAAGGCTCCTCTATATTTTTTTACTTATTTTTTTATCCCCTTTTCTCCCAATTTGGAATGGCCAATTCCCACTACTTAGTAGGTCCTCGTGGTAGCGTGGTTACTCACCTCAATCTGGGTGGCGGAGGACAAGTCCCAGTTGCCTCCAGTTCTGAGACCGCCAATCTGCGCATCTTATCACGTGACTCATTGTGCATGACACCGCGGAGACTCACAGCATGTGGAGATTCATGCTACTCCCCACGATCCACACACAACTCACCACACGCCCCATTGAGAGAACCACTAATCACCACCACGAGGAGGTTACCCCATGTGACTCTACCCTCCCTAGCAACTGGCCCAATTTGGTTGCTTAGGAGACCTGGCTGGAGTCACTCAGCACGCCCTGGATTCAAACACGCGACTCCAAGGGTGGTAATCGGCGTCAATACTCGCTGAACTAACCAGGCCCTTCCTGTGCATTTTTTTTTTTTAAAAAGGACAAGCCCCTAAATATGTCCTACCTCATATTCCAAAGGGTCTTAACAACTGTAACTTTCAGCACATTTTGAAGAGTTGCTCATCACCAAGCCCACACGGGGCAATTCGAAGTTTAACTGGCTCATGCTTCGCTCATTAACTTGTCTTTTCCAAACGCACACCCATGTGTCCAACCTCACTTCTAAAGAGGGTAAAAACAATGTAAGTTTAACACAGTTCCATGTTGTCCCCAGTGAGATCCTGATGTGTTGTGCACATGCCTGTTAATGTTTTGACGTTGAAAGCAGAGAGTTATTCGATGATTTCAAATTTCATAAATTTTTTGTTGTTGTTTTTTTTTTGTGCATTGTCTGATTTTTCTGATTAGCTCATTTTTGGACATGTGACCCGATGTCAGCAATCCCAAATATGCAAACGTGCATTTCTGTCCAATTAATAATGATTCTAAATAAAAAATATATTTGAATAAAGATTCGATTTTTCAATAGGAAGTAGACACAACTTTTGCGTACCGCTCACACTTTACAACACCTTTAGTTTTATATCACCAGCAAAATAATTGCGAATATATAGAGAACTTTCAAGATATCACTATTGCTTAAACCTACTACACTATATTTCACGATGCATTTCCCTGCTAAAAAAATAAGAACATCTATTTTTTTAAGACATCTGCTTGTCTTAGCTTGCTTAGGTTGGTGTAGCTGGTATCGTATTCTGACCAAAAGTCCTCTAAAACCATCAAATCAGACCAGCCTGACCAAAAAGCTAGTTTAGGCTGGTTTAAGCTGTTTTTCGACAGGGTTTCAAGCTCATATCTAAGTAGAAATGTCTCCCACACCTAAAACGTCTCACCACACCCTTGGCTTTGGCAGTACGACAGCAGGAATTAAATGCATCCCGTTTGGTCGGGCCTCGTGTGTGCTGAAAAACACACACATGGAGGCTTTGTGGGGAGATCTGGATCATTAAAATCCTACACGCCTTTGCTCAACAGTGTTTATTCTTTATCTAGATCACAAAGGTCACCCTCACTATCCTTTAAATCAGTACTGTTCATATAAACACACTCACACACTCACTCACACACACACACACACACACACACACACACACACACACACTCTCACCTTTCTTACACTAAGACAAAAAATAATCTCCATGAATTTTAAAGACCACATGAAATGGGTACAATTTTCCTTCCTGTGTTGATGTACACTGCCGTAATAAGCAAAAATTCAGAAACAACACCAACACTGAAACTGAGAAAAATGGCCTCAAAGTTATGTTTTAAGTGTGGATTTTGTACTTAGCCAATTTTTGACCTTTGTTTCTCTGAGCATAACTGAACCAAACCTGTGTATCTTCCTCACATTTCTAGAGCATTATTTGATCTGACTCCATAATAAATATTAAGCAACCCACCCAAATCACAGCTGCGACAGTACATACTGTATTTCCTTAAATAATTAAAAGACACGCAAAGCTGGTTCCTAGAGCTATAACTTGCCAAAAATGCCATTTCAATGCCAGAATTACAATTTTTGGTAGAAAAATGAGAGGCACAGATCACATAGGACAACGGGACCAACACTTCCTCTTTCAGTAACACACAGGACTATGGGACATCATGAGATAATTGAAGCAAGGGCAGCGAGCGTCCCGTTCAGATGACCTCATCGTTTCCAAGACCTTGTCAAAGGCTCATATACCAACAGACGTGAAGATACAGCCTTAGCAAACACCGCTAACTCAGTCCCTATACCACACACTCTGCTTTGATAATCAAGTTTAACTATAAAATAAATCTCACATGATGAACAGAGATACTTTAATGAGAAAAACACCAGAGAAAGTCACTAAGAGTGAAAGAGATACAGAGAAAAAGAGGGAGACAGACAATCTTCATTTCAGATTAGCATTCTGACCTCGAAGGCCTCTCGCTAACGCTCTGCCTTCATGCTTTATGTCTAATTTTGATGGATACAAATCTTGGAATGGAGGCAGATGGCAGATTCATGAGCATCTTGTTTGGCTTTGCTTTTAGAAGTGACAGACCCTCAAAGGGAACTGACAAGAAAAGGCAATACAGTAATACAGCCTTTGAAAATCTGTACATCTTTGCAGCGCTCATTTCCCAATATCTGCACGTGCTGGAAACACACACTTTTCAAATTAATTTCCTCACAGGATGTCAGATGAGATCACTAAAACCCCAGTGCCTCACGTGTCCAGTTCAGGCAGCAGAGAGCGAACACCCTGGGCGGAGCAGCAATGTGTGCGAGGATTGAGCAAGCACTGAGACAGCGAGATAGAGAAGAATCACAAATGGACCACACACCTTTAGTGTCTTTAGGACTCAAGTGCATGTGTTGATCTTTGCAAAACAAAAGAAGCTTTCCAGGAGCTCAAATGTTCACCCTACACGTCTAATTTAGCTTGGTACATATGCACAGATTGGTGCATGACTGCTACAGATTTTTCAATAACCGATACCGATAACTAGAGAGCAATGTGACCGATATATATAGTGTAGGCGAATACAATTTAAAGGTGTACGCAGTGATTCCTTAGCTAATGTCTGGTGGGTCTCTACTCAATTGAAAGATATCTGCAGTACATGATGTGCAATTTGTATTGTTTACTTGCTGCATTCATTGAGCTAATGCTAGCATGCTAAACTTTCCCATCCCTTACAAAAATTGTGAGTTCATGGCAAATTTGCCACCAATCATTTGGTTCAAATGAGCTTGGCGGCAAACTTGCGGAAAATTGTCCACTGTTGTCAAAGTTTTGTTCCAGGTTCACCACTACCACATTTGCGGTGAATCACAAGCTCATTTGCATGTGAAAATAGAGTGGCAAATTTGCGGCAAGTTTGCCAAAACTCAATATTTTTTGTAAGGGATAGTATGCACCCTGTTAACCTCTGATATTGTGTTTTATGATGGAACTTTTTAAAAGAATACACAGATTGCAGGTTTTTCATACTTGTTTTTAAAGAAAGACATCTGATGCTACAGCAAGTATGGGTGTTGGGTGTTAATATACAGTAAGTGCTACTATGGCAGACAGATATGGCAGGATTAGTCAATGGGCAGAATATAGACAAAATAATAATAATTAGAGACACGTCAATGTGTTTCAGGTGTGAATGGCTTACAGACTGCAGACAAACAGCGGCACATCAAAGCATATCAAACAGTGATGAATGGACTGCACTTTTTGTGTATTTGAGTAGATTTAATTCTTATAAACTTCCTTTTGTAAATAATAATTAAAAAAGACATGACATGATATTAAATATTGTTTCATAAAACTAAGTTCTCATCATCAGATTTAGAATATAACATTAGCAGATTTGTGGCTTAAGCTCCATTGTGTCTCTAGGCCCTTTTAAGGCCAATGTCATATATCATTTCATAAAAACAATATGATGAAAATAAATTGCAGATCAATTCCTATACATTTAATTTAAAGAATTCTGACACCTGGACAACAAACTCTCAAGTGTCTTCTGTCAAAACGAACTACAGCCATTAATAATGAGTATGTCCAAAGCTGAGAAAATTAGCTCAAGATTAACAAGTGTTAAACTTTGAAACAGAAAGTATAGTGATAGTAAAATATTATTTAAAAAAAATCTGTTTAAAACCGTTTTATAAATAAAGCTGCTTTATTCTGCATATGGTGCTGGGCACACTTTCATGAGTCCTGTCATGTTGAGATCACATGACCAGCCGAATATTAAATCGCATTATCTGAATAATCCCATGTGAATGACATAATCACTTTCAGAATATATTAACTATGGCTGACTGTTTTGGGGTCAATGACATGATGCACATTTTTTGTCTGGATCTATAAATCAAGTTATCTAAAAATACATATCATTAGATGTATAATAGCATTCAGAGATTATATTCTTCTCACCACAATTGTACAGAGTGGTTATCTGAGTTACCGTAGACTTTGTCAGTTCAAACCAGTCTCTCTCATCAACAAGCTGTTTCTATCCACAGAACTGCCGAAAAAACATCCAGTGAGCGTCAGTTCTGTGGATGGAAACGTTTGTTGATGAGAGAGTTCAACAGAGAATGGCCAGACTGGTTTGAACTGACAAAGTCTTTGGTAACTTAAATAACCGCTCTGCACAATTGTGGTGAGAAGAATATTATCTCAGTATGCTATTATGAGATGTATGAGATGCGGATTTACACTGTCTTGGCAGCATGAGGGGGACCTACACAATATTAGTGTGGCAGGGCCCGGGGGTTGATTCTACACATCCGGTCCCGTATCAGGCTAATCAAGCCTCCGAGAGGGATAAAGGCCGACTGCGGAAGATGGTGCGGGAGAGACAGATTGTTTACGGGCATGTCCGTCATGTGTGTGTTTGTATCTTTTGTTTAAGTTTCTCATTAAACTATTATTTATATTGTCAAAGTGGTTCTCGCCTCCTCCTTGCCCTTCTATGTCCCTTTACAATTAGGCAGGTGGTTTTAATGTTGTGGATGATCGCCATATATTCTGAAATTTTATGAGCAAATTCTTACTCAAAATTCACTTACACAAAAATACTTGAAAACAAGTGAGCATTATATATTAACCAATGAATGGCCAATACATTGGTCAATTGCTCGTTACAAAAAGCATACAATACAATCATCTACTAACTATTTGACTATCCTAATTCATGGACTCGACTGACAGCTATGTACCATATGGAATACTAGAGCCCTCTCTAATGTCTTCGCTTTAAATTAGGAACACGCCGTGCTGTAGTTCTACCAACGTAGATCCTACTGCAATTTATCCCTCAGACGTTTGAAGCTCAGGATTGGGATTTGGATCAGGTGTAGGTCAGGGTGACAACCCACACAAGCAAATAGCTGTCCAACCGTGAGCTTGAACGTCAGACCAGTAGGGAGAGTAGATTATGAAAAAACAGCGGACGGATCAATAACTGGATACAAGCCGGAAACAGAACTAAAATGTCCAGTTGGGAGGGGGAAACGGTCAGGGATTAATCCGCAACAATGTAGAATCTACAAGAGAAATATCAATGATTCAGACTTAGCAGACAATCTTACATTGACGGAATGTTCAAACAGGCCAATGGAACGATTGTTAATTCAAACTCCAACAGTCAAAACATTTGTAAGTAAACAAACCCACAAAAGGCCTTTGATCTTCATCAAGTTGCTCTCTATCTCTCGCTTGCTGTTCTTTATCCATCTATCCATCCGTCCATCAATGCAGATATTTTCAAGAGCACATTAATGGCTTCTGAAAGCAGATTTGGAGTTGGCTTCATGGTTCATCTCACAATCCTGCTGTACATCAGCCAATGCACTTCAGAGACAAAAAGTGAACGTATCAAATAACCAACAACAGGATGAGAATGAAAAAGATGAGTAGAAAGCAGGTGTGAAGAGGAGACGTCAAGGACAGTAGTCCTCACCCAGTCCCTAAGGATTTATCTCATTTCCTCTAATTAAATCTCAGCTTGCTCAAAGCACATCAATCATCGCCGTGAGAACATGCTGGCAAATGCAATCATAAGGGAAACATGTCCACCAGCATTGCGTTTTATTTTCTACATCGATTTACTTTGAAGCACTTTTTGTAACAATGGAAATTTGTTGATTTTGGGGAATGTAGAGGAATAGTTTGCTCAAAAACGGAATTTCATAAATTATTCACCTTTATGTTGTTAAAATTCCATCCGACTTTTATTTTCTGTTTTTACATTTTTACAATTACATTTTTGAGAATATACGACTAGTTGCTCTTTTCCATGCAAATATAATGAATAGGGGCGCTTTTGAGATATAAAAAGAACGCAAAAGTATCACAAAATTAGTCCGTACAACTTGTGCACTATTTTCCAAGACCCAAATTGAAATCGTTATTAACCAAAAATCTTAACATCCGCCCTAGCTCTTGTTGCACGCTGAAGTAGCGATGTTTGATTCGTAAATGACTTGATTCATTCACAAATCAGACGGATCTGGTTCTCAAGTACATTTACATGCACACCAATATGCTGATTACTCTCTAAAATGAACTTCTGAACAAAGCAATAAATCAACGTCTACATGACATTTGAAAAAATCCCATTATTCTCTGCTTTTGATGTCAATCCTTGAAGAAATATGCAATCAACCTGTACACACATTGGATGAGCTGGTAAGAACACCATTTAAGGTGTTTATATGCCACACGAAATCCACGTAATTGGTAAAAATCTACCCATGTCGACCGGTTTATTCATAAGCCGTTTATGGACTACGCCGATAAAGGAACGCGGTTTATTGCGTTTAAATGACCATGTGTGTTGTCGGCTAATTAAGCATAATCGTTGTAAGAATATGCATGAAAATGTGCTCAATGGTTCAGTCACTCAGAACTAGGGCTGTGTCGATGCAATCAAATATCGATATATCACGATACTTTTACTTTTTCTCAAACACAAACAAAAGTCAGCACACTATTACTCCCAAATCAATTTACTGAACTCACCAAGAGAAAAAACGAGCTACATGCTCTTCATCAGACATCATACCTGAAATATACCCAAATTAAAAGGAATTGAAAACTTGGAATCGTAACCAAATCAAATCATGGTGTCGTGATGTTTCACAATATATCGAATCGCGAGGGGCTGGCGACACACAGCACTACTCAGAGCATTTACATGCGCAATTATAATTGATCTACAGCTGGTTTTTGGTAGTCGAGGTACAGCCTTCATCTGTCTGTCTAAGCATAAATGGCACAATGAGTAAATCGAATATTGGAAGGAAGGACGCCAATTGAGGAAGTGTTAAATGAATACTGACGGTAAAACCGTGAGGCCAGTTGTGGTCTGATTAACATGTGAACATGCTGAACAAAGCCATGCTACGATTGCATTATCTAGTAGGTCTGTTAGCCTAACATTTATATGATTTTAGTCATGTTTACATGGCATTAAAAAAAAAAAAAAACTTTTAAAGTTCATGTAAACATACTGACAGTGATTAACAGCTCACTCGAGGCCAAGATTATTATTCAAAATGTCTCCTTATGTTTTTCACAGTACAAAGAATGTCATAAGAGTTTGCAGGGTGAGTAAATAATGACAGATCTTTCATTTTTGGATGAGCTATTCCTTTAGTCTAAATAAAGCTGTGATCTAAGCCCTTACATACAGAATGTACCGACACACCCCTTTGTCAAATTGTGTGGGGCGTGTCCGTAACTATTCTGTTAAAATGAAAACAAATGCAATGTTTTAGATGTTAAATGTTGAAGCCTGATGGCAATCGTTCGATGGTCAGCCTTGACTTTGCGTCTAAACAGATTAATTCAGAAAATTAACTGGAAATTGTAATGAGTTGTATTTCTGTTGCAAAGGGACTGTAAACAGTTACCATCAAAGCAACCAGGCAGACAAATGACTTTCAGTTCCCCTCTCTCTATTGGGTTAGGTGCTCTTAGACCCAAAAATAAGAGCGTAAATTAAATTCCAGGCAGCTTGAGGACAAGCAGCTGTAGAAACACGGTGAAGATATGGGCCTGTCTCTATGGAGGGGGGTGTTTCATTTAGGAAGCCCCCATTCTACGAGACACCTTAAATACAGCTAAAACATGCATTTCCACCACCATATATTTTTTATATATTTAATATTACGTTCCCCCATTAATTTTTCCATAGGGATTTGATAAAATAGTTCTAAACCATGAATTATACCAACCAGCTCAGAGGTGAATCACAACATCACAAACTTTGTTTTGAAGCAAAAAGCTATTTGAAAACCAGACAAAAAGACAAAGATACAAGACTGTGCACTTAATGTCTTCCATGAGGGAATGAACTACAACTCATTGAAGCATTGCGAATGATGTAATCAAAACATAAAATTACAGAAAAATATAAAACTATTGATATGAAGTTGTTTATTATGATAATATAACTAATATATTTTATGTTTTTGTGTTAAAAGAGTGTAGGGAGAGTGACTTGATTGCTTCATTCGCAGTGTGTCATGGGAGTGGGCGGTTGCTGCAGAGCTCTTTTGGTGCACTTTGTTGGCCATGATTCTCTGATTAGTGGATTTCTCTTCAGGACTACGGGTAGTGTAATTCTTCAATAGAAATGTCACTATTAAATACGATTAAAAAAAAAATAGCACAGATTAATTGCTTCAATAGAAGCATATGCCATCGATTAACAACCTCAGAAGTCATGGAAGGTCTGTCTTCAAAAGTTCATAAGTTTCATCGTTTACAATAATTTCCCTAATGTTGTGCTCAATTAATCGAATCGATTTTGAATTGACTTTGCAACAATGGCCGTTTGGTCAAAACCACCCCTTTTAATTAATCTTAGAGCACATATACATAAAGTGCTTAACATTATCAAGATGCTTTAGCTATATCACCCAGTGCTTAAACAAACAAGCTCATTCACTCATTCTAGGGGCCTCCCATTGGGATCATGTGTTCCTCACCTGTTGTCCACTGTCGTGACAGCTGGTCCCCAGTCGCTTAAAACCTTCAAACCTCTAGCAAACCTCCTCCACTTCATTAAAACACAGATCATATGTGACAATAAACATCAAGCCCCCCACCTGTTGTCCTACTGTAACACAGTCTGTGCTGTGAAATTAATTCACCCGTACAACAGGTAAAAGCCACAGGGACAGTTTCATCGGTCGTACGCCTCACTGCACTTTGTTGGGAGCTCCATTTTGTTAGGAGGTTTTTGGAGGGATACTCTGATGTTGTTCTTGGATAGATTATATTCTATAATTATAGTATATATATATATATATCTATAATTCATATTATAGAAATATTAACATGAAAATTTATGAATTTAGTGCAGATTTTAGCCAACCGTGCCATTCTTGTGATGTTGGTGATGTTAAAGACGATCAAAACATTACAGCAAAGAGTTTGGAATTCAATTAACGTATGTGGCGGTGGGGCGTAGTCGAGCATTCATCCGGAGTGAGAGCAAGCATTAAGGGTGCACACAACTGAGCTCTATAAATTCTAACACCTGTTTCTGATTGTAGTAAGCATTGGGGAGAGCAATAAAAGAAGGTACCATGCCGGTGACAGAGAGAGAGAGAGCTACCACAAAGTCTGTGTTGAGCTGTGACTGCTGAAAAGCAAGCCTGTTGTGATCATTTAAATGTTGTGCTGAAAAGCCATTTTTGATTTTTTTTTAATTAAAGTCCATCCTTTGAGTTGAAATCCTCAGTTTACCGTTTCCTCCTTTCCAACCCAATGAACCTCTCCACACTGTTTGGCTTACACCAATTGTTGACACTCCCGTTCAGTTTGTTCGGGGCCATGGCAACATTTCAGCGTCTTATGGACTGAGTCCTCAAACCACACTCTGCTTACGCCACTGCCTATCTGGATGACATCATGATATGCAGTAATGATTGGCAGCGGCACATGCAGCATCTGAGGGTGGTTCTGAGGTCGCTGCGACGAGCGGGACTCAGGGCAAACCCCAAGAAGTGTGCATTTGGATGGGCATAGTATCTGGGGTTCCACTTGGGTCACGGGCAGGTGCATCCCCAAATTGATAAGACTGCGACAATTGCGACCTGCCCAAAACCCAAGACCAAAAAGGAAGTGAGAGTTCCTGAGGCTGGCTGGTTATTACATAGGATTTGTGCCTAATTATTTTGACATCACCAGCCTGCTGACTGATCTCACTAGACAGGGAGCTCCAGATTTTAGGCAGATACATTCACCTGATTTCGTTCTCACTTTTATTTTACAGATGGACGCTTCAGACAGGGGGCTATGGGTGGTGCTCTCGAAGGAGGTGGAGGAGCGCACAGTGCTGTACATTAGCCGCAAGCTCCCACTGAGGGAGACCAAGTACAGCACCATTGAAGAAGAGTGACTTGCCATCAAGTGGGCCGTCCTCACTCTCCGGTACTACCTGTTGGGACATGCCTTTACCCTCTGTCCAGATCATGCCCCATTCCAATGGCTCCACCATATGAAAGATACCAATGCATGGATCACCCGCTGGTGTCTGACTCTTCAGACGTTTAGATTAGAGGTGTCAACAGTCTGGGGGTGCAGATGGATGTCGTGGACTACCTTTCCAGGAGGGGAGGGGGGCAGACCAGATGACTCCCCAGCCTGAGTTAGGTGGTGGGAATATGTGGCGGTTGCCTCCGCTTCTGAGACCGTCAATCCGCGCATCATATCATTTGGCTCATTGTGGATGACACCGAGGAGACTTCCAGCATTTGGAGGCTCATGGGACTCTCCGCGATTCACACACAACTTACCACACGCCCCATTGAGAGCGAGAACTGGAGTCACTCAGCACACCCTGGTGTCAATACTCGCTGAGCTACCCAGGCCCCCGGAAGCATAATTTTAAAGAAAAGTAGGGACGATTCGAAACTATTTTTTGTGGTAACCAACATTATGCCACCAGGCTATCTCACAGTAAAATCAGAAACATTAGATAGAATTTTCCAGATATTCAATAAAAAACATGCCCCCAGTGGCCAAAGTGGTAGATGTTGTTGGGCGTATGAACACATGTGAGTGCCATTTTCTACAGATGAATAATGTGAAAGATGAATGCATATTTTATAAGTTGTATCCCCAAACCTAAAACCTAACCAGCAGTGGAGTGATAATGTTACGTTAGAGGAAAAATGCAACCTCCAAATCACGTTCGTCACTGATTAAGCAAACGCAATTACTTCCTTGTTTCAATGCGCAATCCCAACCTGGGTTTCCCCACACTGCTGATGCACACCACAGTGGAAGGTAAACACACTGGAGCCCATGCAAGAATGTGTGATAGGAGATGACATCTGACAGTGAGTCGGCATAATGTGGCCACTCCTAGCGGGTACTGGAATTCTTGGAAACAACATGCCGACTTTCCACATGATCATGTTGATGCTACAAATGCTGTCGATTGAGATCACCTTGTATTGAACCCAGACTATTCTTTCAATGACTAAGATATAAAGCTGAATCTTAAAGTTTCTTATTTATTTTACATCATAACGTTTCTTTGTTTTAAACTTTTCAAAATTTTAAAAGGCTTTTTTATTTGCAGGCTAATATTAGATTCTGTTTGATTCAATGGTAGGCTCAGACTTCTGGGCCATACTGGAACACTTTAGGTGTACAGCTAGCTTCTTCGTGTGAAGCAAATGGGTCTGTACATAATGCTGATGCGTCAAGGGAAAAAAAAACTAATGCAAAGTGCATTTTCTATGCCAAGCTCTTAAATGCCACTACACTCCTGAAAACCTGCCAAGAACCAGAACCATCATTTGATTAGCCTTGACATATCATAAGTCACATCTTTATAAAAACACTGTAAAAAAGAAAGTAAATGTGTAAATATTAATTAAAACATAAATTGATTATAAATGTGTTGTCCAAACACAAAGACGCAATTATGGTGTTGATTAATGCAATAAATGTGAAGCCACTTCACACCAATGTGAATAATGTTTCAAGAATGCAATGAGAAATCACATTCACACCAATGAATATAATATCAATTCAAATAGTTAAAGGCATGCAATACGGTAGGGTTCAAAAGTCTGAGTCCACTTGTGAAAATGGTTCTATTTGGCATTTGTCTAATGTTATAGATTTACATTAAAAATTATGAGATCAGCATAACAATGACAAGTTTGTTGATCAAACTTGATAATCCATATGATCAAATCATGATTTGAGAATGTTCCAGAACGCATCTTACTGTATGTACTTCAATGGAAGCATGGAAATCTTACCTTTTGAACAAATTATTTAACATGGTTAATTTGAATAAATGTGTTTATTTGATTAGTGACCTAGAAATAGTGCAAAATTGTTCATATTTCTTTTTTTATTTACATCAAAAGGTTTCTTTTTATTACACTTTTAAAAATCCTTGAACATTCTGTTTATCCAGGTTAGGAGGAAAAAAATAAATGGAATATCTGACCAGCATCACCGCAGGGTGCCTGAGCCCACACTGCAGATTAGTAAAACCATTTGGAGTTGCTTTGAATTGCAGTGATTTGCAAGTTTCAGGTCTTCTTAAGCACCTCCCACTTACGCCTCCACCACTAAACTAACTAAATAACCTGCTGTCAGAATACACAATGCACTCCACACCGTCTGTGGTGCATGTTGCTGCGGGAAACAGGATCACTATGGGGACTGCATGGCACGTTGCTTGGCAGGGCATAAAGATTTGCAGAGCATTATGGCTGTGTTCAGAATTGTGCAGTACCATACTAAACTTACCATTTGTGCAGTATTAAGTATGTACACCATGCAGGGCCGTAGCAGGAAATTCTCACCCCCTCGATTATATATTGCTCTGGGCCCCTTTCCTATTAAAAAATACAGTACTGAATTTGTTGTGGGGCCCCCCGTACCTTTGGGCCCCTAGAATCATTGCCGCCTTTCACCCTACTAGCTACGAACGACCCTGATACCATGCATAGTATGCAAAATTGTCTGTACTAGAAAGATGCCGTTGACTTTACAAAAAGAGTATTAGAAAGCATGGTTTGAGGTTTTAGCTCATGCAGTATTATGTTGTTTTGTTGCAAACCGTTGAGTCTAGTATTGTCACCATTAGGGTAATCTGTGTCCCCTTAGGTCAAGTTGGACCTTGTTATCTTGATCTCAGTTCTCCTTGTGCATGTGCAACTGAAATACAGGTTTATATGCATTTCAGTGGAGAATAAAGTTTATTTAATGACTGACCTAGAATCAGATAAATCTTCATTATTTAAACTGTCTACATTTGAGTTAACCAAAATTAAGTAGAAACAACAATATTTAAATAGCAAATCTGAGTTAAGTTTACTTGCATCTAGTTGCATCTTAAATTGAATAGTAAATGAATTCTATATGAACACCAAGTTAAGTGAACTTAATTAGACAATTTTTGGAGATTTCATTACTCAATTAAATTGAGGAAAGGAGTTTACTTAAGTCAACCTATAATGGTTTTCAGTGTAGTGGGCATGCGTCGAACGTGTTCATATTCACTCGCTGTCAGAAGAGCATATTTTGAAAGGCAACGCGGTTGACTGGGTGTGATCCCATCCAAAACGCACTAAAACAAAGTATACCCGGGCCTTTAGACCCGGCCAGAGACACATGGAATACCTGGATGATCTACTAAATTTTCCAAAAAATTAAAAAAATGAACGGTTCTTTGCACATCCCTAAAACAGAGTGACCACTGGGATGATTGAACCAAACCAATATATGCCGCAATTTGCTTCTTGACTCAATGCAATAAATGCAATAAAAGTTAAGACATCGTCTTAACAAAATTGTATTAAAACTGCTAAATGATTGTAGGTTTTTTTAAACTGGCCACCACTTCCTAAATTGAACATTCAACTTAGTGAGGTAACAATGATGTAATTGTTTAAAATATATATCATTAAGGAATGCAAACTGATTCAAATTCAAATTTTTAAAAACAGTCTGGAGAACACAGTATATAGTATGCAGTAAGCAGAACGCAAGTATTCCAATTAATAAAACACTCTCTGATGTCATAAAGAGTTGCAGTGGGATTATACAGAGGGCATTATGTGATATTTCTCATTACTTTCTGTCTAGTTATATGAAAACCATTTGCATAAAATGGGCTAAAGGAAAACTCTTTTGTTATTTTAGATAAAAATTAAACACTATATTGAGTTACTTGTTGGTTTTGAAAAACAGCAAAGCAATACTTACTAGGACTTTATGTGAATCTTTTAAGTTATTTATTTGATCGTCTCATAGTTTTTTTTTGTTTTTTTTTGTCTTATATACTTTTTGTAAATTGACATACTTAATATATCAATATGTATATGGCTGTTGACATATGCAAAAAAGCGAGTTCCAGCCAGATATGTGTGTGCGATTATGACATCATAAGCATTTCCGGATGCCATAGGTGGAATTGTGACATCATAAATACTTCAAGGTGAATGATGCAAACGGCATTGCGAAATGTCAATTATGACATGAAAAACGAATAGCAGGGGATTATCTGGCATTATGCATTCTAAAAACTTGCAAGGTGCGTGGGTGGGATTATGACATCATGGCCGAATGTTTTGCTGCACCAGAATCTCATGTTTACAGTTAAGCGCTACCCCAGTTAGTATAATACTGCATCAGTCCAGACAGCGATCGTAAATTAAGATTGCCAAACCGATTTATGCGCATTTAGCCGAAAGAAGAAAAGAAAAAAATACGCGAAAGTCTGTATTCGTGGTGCAGCATGACACATAAACACACTCTGCTCTCAAAACAACTTCACGATGATCATCACAATGATTTACATTTGCTTTACAGATCAGAGAGACTATAAATGACATGTCAAATCTGTGAAATTCGTTTATTAGCATTCACAAATAGCCGCAAATAACGTCCGGACGACCCAGCGCGTGAAGTAAAAACAAACCAGTGTGAAGGACTGAGTGACACCCGCTGCGATTCTGTCATGCGACAATGTAACGTGTAAAATGGTGATTTCTCTTTGGAGTACCGCGCGTCTGCTGCAGTGGAGATGGTCACCAGATCAGGATTACTAACAGTAGCATGCAACATTTTAGAACTGATACATTAAGACAGTTCCATCGCAAACAGAGACACATCAGCACAATCAAACAGGTATAGGAACCTTGGATGTGCAAATGCCTGTTTGCGCTTCGGAAAAACGCAAAACTCAAGTCTCAGGATCTGACCACGCCTGTTTGCATCCATATTCTACTGTACCGTTATTCCACAGAGCAAACCTATGATACCCACTATTGATTGCAAACTAACTCTAACCTCAATCCTGGTCTGAATTTAGCATGCAGTGTGTTAAATGGTGATTTGAAAACATCAAGGCCTCTAAAACAGGATCAGCGCACAAATACACCTGGATTTGGCGAACCGTGTTATTTCATTGACGCAAACTAGTGATTTAGACTCCATCACCACCCACATATTTAGTAGGAAAGCGCTACGCTTATTGCGGTAAAATTGGTTTACGCAAGCATCCTTTAGCCTGTATCTTCTTATAAAACATCTGATGGTGAAATAAAGGGGTTATCTGCACTTACCGATAACAGAATACGTGATAAACTTCGCCGCCTTCGCAGTCCGCAGCGCGCGATGAGCGAGAGAGAGGCTGCACACACTGCGCTGGGAGTGACCGATGCGCACTGCCTCCCTCCCCGTCAGCTGCTGCACTGAGACGCGGGGCGGGGAATTTAATCACCCTACTATAGAGAAGACAATGGCTGCCTTCACCATAGTAGTGGAGAGGAGAAGACAGATTCGTTTTAACTAGTTCAGCTCGTTCCAATAAACCGGTCACAATGTTTTTCATTGAGTTACACACGTTACTAATGTTTACTGCCATATTGATGTTGTTTTACACAGGCCGTGATTATGTTATGTGCTGCTAGAGAATTGTGATACCTGCTAAACAGTGCCAAATGTTTGGTTGGTTATGGTTCCTATGTAGTAGCTTTGAGAACTTAAAATCATTTGATTAATTGAACCAGTTCAAACAAATCGATTCCATTATTCGTTTTAGTCACCGCTGACACGTTTCCTCAGGAGGTGCTAAACATGTGTGATGATATTGCTGTTTTAATTAAGTTACATAAACCTTTAATTTAGGTGTTGTGGACTTGTTAGTATGCTCATTTCTTATCATTTTTATTTGAATTTAGTTTTGTGTCTGAAGGTTGTTGAATATGTTGACATATTGGTCTTGTATTTTGGAAGTAGACAACAAATGAATAAAAATAGGAAAGAAATGACCAAGTTGGCTCAAGGTACCCACCAGTAATCAAAACATGCAAGTACAACCCCTCCCAAATGCTGGGTTGTTTATGGTCCCTATGAAGAATTGATGTTGAGAACTCTGATTCATTCCAACTGTTCGCTTCAATTAAATGAACCAGTCCAAACAAATCAATTCGCTGGTTATTTTTTTTTACCTCTCAAACAATGAATATTAAAATTATTTGTAGGAAATTGGAAAGCCCAATATGGCAGATGCAGAAAAGGATGTCCCACCTTACAGGTAAAAGCTACAATCATCTTTTACATACAAAATCACCTGTCAGTCAACTCGGGAACATACATGTGCATTAGCAGAACCAGCCTGATAAATAGCATTTCTTTGGGGTGTGTGTGATCTGAACTAATGAAACTGAGATTTAACTGCTGATTTCAAACATATCCCTTGATTTAAATCTTAACCAACCATTTTGGAGATGTCTGTCCTTCCCCAGTCCAGTAGGTAGGAACTGCACTTTTTTGCTGCTTGTGTCCATAATAAACTAGCTTTCTGGGAGTGTTCCAAAGACAGCTGCTGAGTGGACTGACTTGCCTTGAAAGCGACTTTGTCTATGCTCAAGTAAGGATGAATAGCAATGTTATTTTTTAAATAATGTGGTAAAAAAACAGTAAGATCAAGCAGTGACGTAAGGGATCTTATTGATTAAAAGAATTAACCTTGTAAGACTGAGTATTGTTAATAAAGAGGCGGTCAGTCCAAATATGCAGAACACTTTTCATTAACTATTTAAGTCAGCACATATTTCTTCCCCAATCAGATGAAGAGCTTTGCACACAAGGCATCAGTCGCATTCATAATTCATAAAGAAGGCCTTTCATACGTAAAGAACCGGAATGGATTTCCTGTTGGGTGAGCCTGGCAACTGTCTCTCCCAACCAAGGACAACATCCACATCCACATGGATTCTGTTCCCTTAAAGGGATAGTTCACTCAAAAATGAAAATTCTCTCATGATTTACTTACCCTTAAAATGGACATGTGTGTGTGTCATCTACGATTGACAAAGCAGCTACAGTACAGACTAGAGTCAACAAATGGAAGATGCAGAACTGAGGATGCAGATTTCATGATCCAACTCAAAAGGAATGACAGCTGTGAGTGGACACATATGAGAGTGCTGAGACAATTTACAGCTGGATTAGAGAATGTGTTGCTAATGCAACAGCGGGGACAGTTAGTCTGGATTTAGCCATGCCCAGACCTCAGTCCCTATTGTATCTGATGTACTTTCCACACATTAAATTGTTAAAGGGACAGTTCACCCAAAAATGAAAATTATCTCATCATTTACTCACCCTCATGCCATCACAGATATGAATGACTTTCTTTCTTCAGCAGAACACAAATGAAGATTTTTAAAAGAATAGCTCAGTTCTGTAGGTCCATACAATGTGATCGGACCTTTGCAGCTCCAAAAATCTCATAAAGGCAGCATAAAAGTAATCCATAAGACTCCAGTGGTTTAATCCATGTCTTTAGAAGCGATATAATAAGCCTGGGTGAGAAACAGATCAATTTCTTAGTCCTTTTTTACTCTAAATCTCTACTTACACTTTTACATCTGTTACAAAGTCACTTGTGGTGACTGTTTAGTTTGACTTTCATGTCTTAACGTGAAAGTGGAGATTTATAGTTAAAAAAGGTCTTAAATATTAATCTGTTTTTCATCCACACCTATTATACAGTTTAGCTTCTGAAGACATGGATTAAACCACTGGAGTCACATGGATTCATTTTATGCTGCCTTTATGTGCTTTTTTGGAGCTGCAAAGGTCTGCTCACCATTCACTTGCATTGTATGGACCTACAGAGCTGAGATATTCTTTTAAAAATCTTCATTTGTGTTCTGCTAAAGAAAGAAAGTCATACACATCTGGGATTGCGTGATGATGAGTAAACGATGAGAGAATTTTGATTTTTGGGTGCACTATCGCGTTAACCGAATGTTTTACTTCTAAACTCATCTGACTTTGTTTTGTAACAATTCACTTCCATTGTAAGTGCCTCACTTTAACCTAGATTTTTGCATTTTAAAGAAAAGGAGGGAAGAAAGTCTAAATAAATTTTGTTGTAATCAACATTGTCACAAATGCTGTCGATTGAGCTTAACTTGCATTGAACTAGGAATCTATTAAGCATAGTGTAAACGTCTTTGAGAGTTCAGTTCCTCTGCAGGCCCACCCGAATTTGAGGGATTCCCCTTTCACTCTGGGAACGTTCATCTCTGGGGTATTGCTGGATGGAGCAGGCCTCTCAGCGCTCCCACATCTTTTGAGTGGAAACCGAGGCCAGCTGAGAGCAGTTCAGCAGGTTTGCTGTCCCTGGAATGCACCGGGCTCTGTCGCCTCCCCATCTTTCCACAAGAAAGCTCTGTGACGTTGAGAGAAGAAAGATAGCAGGGAGACAGATTTAAAGGGATACATTTAAACCGAACATTCTGTCATCATTTACTCACCCATATGTCTTTCCAAACATGCATGATTGAAGTTGAGAAGAGTATTGACATTGTTCTTATCCATGCAATAAAAGTAAACCATGACCATGCCTGTCAAGCTCCTTAAAGGACAACGTGCGCTTCTAAAGTTGAAAATCTTCCCAACCCGCCACAACTGTAAAATAAAAACTAAACTCAAGTGTCAAGACATGTTGCCAAATGGCATTGTTTCTTGGGTGTGTCAAAACCAATTGCAACAAGACAAATCTGAACATATGCTATCACAAATGAGATTTCTATGAATCCCCTTAGAGGACAAGGAAGGAATTTGGGGTTTTTTTTCTGAAAAAGCTTTGCTTCCTCTAATTATTTTGTGTTCCCTCATAGAACTCATCCCTTATGAAAATGAACCATGGTTTCACTATGTAGTAATCATTTTAAAAACCATGGTACACATAGCACCAATTACCCATACCATCTCTGTAGTATGTTATGGCCAAATTATTATGATTTTATTTTTTAGTTTTGGGTTTCCAATATTATTAAAGGAATATTTTGGGTTAAATACAAGTTCAGCTCAATCGACAGAATTTGTGGCATAAAAATAATCACCAAAAGAATACATTTTTGACTGATCCCACCTTTTCTTTAAAAAAAAAAGCAAACAATTGTGTTCCAGTGAGGCTCTTACAATGGAAGTGAATGGGATCAATCCATAAACATTCAAATACTCACTGTATAGCCACAAGACATAAACAATATGTGTGTAAACATGATTTTAGTGTGATAAGATCACTGACTAACAGCATCTGTGTAAAGTTATAGCCAGTTTTACAACTTAGTTGCCATGACGATGTGTCAGCAAACCTTAAAATGATTATTTAAACAACTTTACTGCTCAAATAATACACAAGTTTTAACAGAAGAGTTAATGTAAGAGCATTTATAAGATTAAAGATTCACATTTCTGCATTTAAACCAAAATTTGGCACCATTGACATCCATTGTAAGTGCCTCATTGTAGCTTGATTTTTGCTTTTTTAAAGAAAAGGAGGGGCGAGACAAAATCATTTTATGTAGTAATCAATACAATGCCACAAATGCTGGTGATTGAGTTTAAAGCTGATTATTATACACAGAATATTACTTTAATTGCTAGAATATGGTTACTGTAGTAAAATCATGATTCATTTTAATAAAATGCATAAAGCTATTGTGGGAACACAAAACTTTTTGTGAGGGATTGCAATGCAAATGATTGCAAAAGAATGCAAAACTATTTCAAAAAAGACTTTTCCTCACTATCCTCTAAGGGTTTTGGTGGAGGGTAAGATTATCAGTGAATAATGACTTAACTTTTTGCCTGTTCCCCACACAAATGTATCGTTTGGCTTCAGAAGACTTAAAATATAGCTCACAAGTTGTGCACTACTTGGTACTTTCCAGTGTTTCATTTTTTTTTTAGATTGACAGACCCTGGTCACTGTATGCATTAGTTATAAGGAAAAGAGCAGCATAAACATCCTTCAAAATATTTGATTTTGAGTTTCAAGCAAGACAGAACTCATTTGAGTTTGGAATGAAATCAGGGTGAGGAACTATTGTCCAAACAGCATTATTCTTTTAAAGTAGGACAAAAAGTCCAGCACACATGTTGTGGGGGGTTGCATGCAGCTGTAGCGAATGGTTCGTCTTACAGTTCAGGGCCAGCCAAGAGTCAGATCAGACTCACAGTCAGGGGAAGACAGGGCTGCGGACATCTGTGAAGGCTATAAGGGAAAGACCAGATGCACTGTCCTGACAGACTGTGCAATAAAATGATTAATTCCTTTTAGAAACTACAGCGTGAAGTCATTTCACATAACAGTGACGCTCAACTGCGAGGTCTGGTTGCATTTCAGTGTCATTCATTTGCAAGAGTATGTTAGCAGTCACTGTAGCATTCTTATCTCAGGCTGTAAACAGCAAGGCTGAACAAAATATACTGTCCAAACTGAAAATATATTCCCGTTGATCCCTCAAAATAATTAAAATACACAGAAAATGCATCAAACTCATTTTAGATACATGAAAATGTGTGTGAATTTGTGTGTGGACTCAGTGTATCCACCCTTTAAAATGTAGTATATTTTTTGTGGTATGTATTTTTTTAAATATATTTTGATAATAGTTATATACTTTTATTTGAAGTACACAAAAGATGGCCAAAAAATATATCAAGAAAAATAAATGGGCATATATATAAGTATATAAATATATTTATATACAGTAAATACAATATTTTAAAACATATATTAACAATATATTTTCATGATATATGTAGGCCTATATATATATTTTGTGATTTTTGTTTAATTTTAAACACATAATAATAATAACAATAATAATACTGTATGTATGTATGTAATATATATATATATATATATATATATATATATATATATATATATATACATACATACATACACACACTATAATAATAATAGTGATAATAAAAATACTGTATATACACACACACACACACACACACATATATATATATATATACACTCACCTAAAGGATTATTAGGAACACCTGTTCAATTTCTCATTAATGCAATTATCTAATCAACCAATCACATGGCAGTTGCTTCAATGCATTTAGGGGTGTGGTCCTGGTCAAGACAATCTCCTGAACTCCAAACTGAATGTCAGAATGGGAAAGAAAGGTGATTTAAGCAATTTTGAGCGTGGCATGGTTGTTGGTGCCAGACGGGCCGGTCTGAGTATTTCACAATCTGCTCAGTTACTGGGATTTTCATGCACAACCATTTCTAGGGTTTACAAAGAATGGTGTGAAAAGGGAAAAACATCCAGTATGCGGCAGTCCTGTGGGCAAAAATGCCTTGTTGATGCTAGAGGTCAGAGGAGAATGGGCCGACTGATTCAAGCTGATAGAAGAGCAACTTTGACTGAAATAACCACTCGTTACAACCGAGGTATGCAGCAAAGCATTTGTGAAGCCACAACACGCACAACCTTGAGGCGGATGGGCTACAACAGCAGAAGACCCCACTGGGTACCACTCATCTCCACTACAAATAGGAAAAAGAGGCTACAATTTGCAAGAGCTCACCAAAATTGGACAGTTGAAGACTGGAAAAATGTTGCCTGGTCTGATGAGTCTCGATTTCTGTTGAGACATTCAGATGGTAGAGTCAGAATTTGGCGTAAACAGAATGAGAACATGGATCCATCATGCCTTGTTACCACTGTGCAGGCTGGTGGTGGTGGTGTAATGGTGTGGGGGATGTTTTCTTGGCACACTTTAGGCCCCTTAGTGCCAATTGGGCATCGTTTAAATGCCACGGCCTACCTGAGCATTGTTTCTGACCATGTCCATCCCTTTATGGCCACCATGTATCCATCCTCTGATGGCTACTTCCAGCAGGATAATGCACCATGTCACAAAGCTCGAATCATTTCAAATTGGTTTCTTGAACATGACAATGAGTTCACTGTACTAAAATGGCCCCCACAGTCACCAGATCTCAACCCAATAGAGCATCTTTGGGATGTGGTGGAACGGGAGCTTCGTGCCCTGGATGTGCATCCCACAAATCTCCATCAACTGCAAGATGCTATCCTATCAATATGGGCCAACATTTCTAAAGAATGCTTTCAGCACCTTGTTGAATCAATGCCACGTAGAATTAAGGCAGTTCTGAAGGCGAAAGGGGGTCAAACACAGTATTAGTATGGTGTTCCTAATAATCCTTTAGGTGAGTGTATATATATATACACACAATATATGCCAGAAAGAACCGAGGCACATGTTGTGAAAATAAATAAATAAATAAATCCAGAGGGGGTGCCTTTAATAGTATTGCTTTTTGGAGTTTGATAGACCCTCAAAATTCCCTTCATGCAAAAATTGGGCATTGTTGGGTCTTTTAATGGAGCTGTCACATTGCAAATCCTTACCTTTCATTGGTATTGTGGTCATGTGAACGTGGAGAATGATTCCGGCCATTAAAACGCTGGTCAAGGAAACATGGAAGTGCAACTGCAAAAATTAAAAAGCCACATTTCAAAACTAAAGGGGCTGATATAAGACAACATCAACAACAACAACTACAACACAGTCATATACACAAAGATCAGTCTGATCCCATGGCAGAGGGTCATTAGTCAATGTCTGTTTGGACACGTACCATGGAGTCTCGACAATAAAAAGCGATTGGATATTACCACCATTGTTGTCCAGGATAAAAGATACAGTACAGTTCATTTAATGCGTGCGGGGCATGTTGGGGTAAATTGTAACAATGGGAACCTGCTGTTGTTTATTAATGCTGATTTGGGAAAACTAGCTTTTTAAAAGATTAAATACTACTTAAAGGTAAAACTTTTTTTAGCAATCTTCCATAACATATCTGTATTTACTGTCAAATGTATTGCTTAAATGCAGCTGAAAAGCCATAAAATAACCTCTAGTACAACAATTATGAAACAAACTAAACAGCAAAAATGGAAATTAATGAATGAAATTACAATATTTTGAATATTTGTGACAGCTTTCCCCCACTTGACGTTTCTGAAAAACACCCTTGTCCTAAGAATTTAAAATTTCTGTTATAATCTACCTTAATTTTATGGTTGACTATTGCCTTAAATGAATGGTTCACCAAAAAATTTAAATTCTCTCATCATTTACTCACCCTCATGCCATCCCAGATGTGTATGACTTTCTTTCTTCTGCAGAACACAAATAAAGATTTTTAGAAGAATATTTCAGCTCTGTAGGTCCATATAATGCAAGTCAGCTGGGTCAAAAAAGTTAATGCTCCAAAAATCACATAAAAGCAGCATAAAAGTAATCCATACAAGTGGTTGTCTTCAGATGCAATGGGATAGCTGTGGATTAGAAAGAGATCAATATTTACTATACATTTGCTTTAAATATTTACCTTTTTTTTTTTTTTTTTTTTTTTTACTATAAATTCACCTCAATGCACAGTAGATGGCAATATGCACGAAGAACTTGAATCACCAAAAAGAAGAAGGTGAAAGTGAAAGTGGAGATTTAGAGTAAAGAAAAGGTCTTAAAAATTGTTCTTTGTTCTATTGTCTCTGGGGCAATATTGTTCTCACCCACACCTATCATATCACTTCTGAAGACATGGATTAAACCACTAGAGTCACATGGATTACTTTTATGATGCCTTTATGTGCTTTTCTGGATCATCAAAGTTCTGGCCACCATTCACTTCACAGAACTGAGATATTTTGGTAATGCTAGTTAAATGATGAGAGAATTAAAGAACTATCCCTTTAATACAGAATGTCCAAGTGTGGTTTTGTTGCATTCACTAGTTTACTCAACATCTATTTCAAAAATATGATCAATTGGAATTTTAGGTTGGAGGACAAAATTCACAAATAATTATCTTAATTTATGACAATTTTGAACTAGATCTGTGAAACCAATAATCATAACCACTGCTGGCAAAAAAAAAACAAAAAACCACACATTTGTGTAATCAAAAAACCTAATGAAATATACTATAACACTTGTGACAACATCCCAATATGACAACTAAATTCCCGGTCTCCCTCTTATTCATAATACTTCCCATTAGTAGCCTATAGCTTTATAAATAGTGTGTCCACCTATTCTGCCATAGCCTGCTGTCTCCATATGAGCAATGTGATCATTAAGGAATCTGACATTATTCCTGATTAATTTGCCGCAGTGTGAATGTGGAATTTTGCGGGTCTTTAACATCTCAGTGCTTGCGGGGCTCTTGTGGGATATTTATGGTTCTGGTAGATAATAGTTGGATCAAGACGCACCGGCAAAGATTGATCAAAGATCCTGAAAGAATTTGAGCTGCATGCACAAAAGAGAAAGTTGGAAAGTTTATGTTTAAATGTCAGAATATACATCAGTAAAGAGATTGCATTAAGCACATTTACATGCACAGCAAAACTATGATTACTATGTTAGCAGCTTACCACAAAGACCACATGTGAAAATGCTGCTATTCTCTTTTGGGGGGCACATTAATACTTTTTATATAATCATAATTATTTTAAGCATTTGCACATTCAATTATATATAATTTAAATATTATGTTGTTTCTAAAAATATGATTATATTATTTTATTATATAACTATATTTATTTTGCCTATTATAATATTTGATCATTTTAATAAAAAATAATATGACAACACAATAGAAGCATAGTGGGGATTTTCTAAACATTAAAGGGGAAAGTGAGATTACATGATTAGCATGTCAAAACTCGTACATGTTAGGACAGTGAGGACACCCTGATCCAATCAAATAAACCCCCGAGTCCATTAAGGCAATGAGTGACAGTACTGCCGCAACTACAGTCTTAAAATCAAACTTTACTTTTGACACAATAATAATGTCACATTTTCTGCAAGACTTACAGAAGTGATTGTCATTCCTAGACTGATTAGTCCCATTTAGACACTTAAGTCCCGATTAAAATGTCTGAATGTCATTGCATTAGTTGACAAAATACTGAAGCAGCATCTGCAAACAGCGCTGCAAAAAATGACTTAGAGGTGAAGTAAATATAGCAGAAAAGATTAAGCACTTTATACATGGAATAAATTAGTTTAACCATGAACTTGCAAATATTAAGTACATGTTACATTCAGACATGTAAAAAATGAATGCTCTAGCTATAATAAATATTATTTATGACTAACAGTTAGCTTTACAATGTGTCGTCATGTATCAGTCCTAAAGTAGAAAACCGTGTCATGTTTATTTGCTAATTTGTGTACATTTCACTAGTAAATAAAAAAAGTACATTTTACTTAATTTTTCCCAGCTGGTGTTCCCAGCATGCACTGGTCTTGAATAATTAATGAGCTTACATGTTCACTGTTTGCAAGTTAACTGTCACAATGTTGTTACGTTTGGCAAGTTCATTTTCTACTCAACATTACTTGCTTATGATCAAAACAATTATCTGTTGATTGTCACCGTCGTCAAGTGTTGTGCACCATGTGTTTAGGTCTGTGTGCGCAGCACTGGATATTGTTTTATTTTCAGTAACGCAAGATGAAATGCATGTTCTAATAATGGTAATATAAATGTATTCAAATAATAGTTCACCCAAAAATGGAAATTCTCTTATTATTTACTCACCCTCATGCCATCCCAGATGTGTATGACTTTCTTTAATCTGCAGAACACAAATTAAGATTTGTAGAAGTACATTTCAGCTCTGTAGGTCCATACAATGCAAGTGAATGGGTGCCATAATTTTTAAGGCCCAAAATCCACTTGAAGGCAGCATAAACGTAATCCATGTGACTTCAGTTGTTTAATCCATGTCTTCAGAAGTGATATGATAGGTGTGGGTGAGAAACAGATCAATATTTAAGTCATTTTTTTATCATAAATTCTGCTCCCTACCTTGGCAATATGCACAAAGAATGTGAAACACCAAAAACAGAAGAAGGAGAATGTGAAACTGAAGGGACTTAAATATTGATCTGTTTCTCACCCACACCTATCATATCACTTCTGAAGACATGGATTAAACCACTGGAGTCATATGGGTTACTTTTATGCTGCCTTTATGTGCTTTTGGATATTCAGAGTTCTGGTCACCATTCACTTGAGGACCTACAGAGCTGAGATATTCTTCTAAAAATCTTCATTTGTGTTCTGCAGAAGAAAGAAAATCATACACATCTGAGATGGCATAAGAGTGAGTAAACAATGAGAGAATTTTCATTTTTGGGTGAACTATCTCTTTAATCACTAAGCCTATTTAAGTACCATTTATATCATGATTGTAAGTAAAAGTTACTGTAATTATTTAAATATTTATGTTAAATTTACTCACTTTAATCAATATTCCATCATTTAGTTAAGTAGATTTGACTTCATTTTATACCATCAAGATTTACAAAAACAAATGTGTGCAAAAATGTAAAGTAAATCTTACTAGTCATTTTTTTCAGTGAATAAATCTATAACAGGCTTCTTTTTCGAGAAATGTTTTGTTTGAAAAGTGTGATATCTTTCTCTCAAATAAATGCGACTTGCTTGGATATTTCTTCATGTAAAACCACTGGATCCACTCCAGTCCCAGGGAAAGTGTTATTGCCGTGTCAAACTAATTTGCCCGAGTGCCGTGGCTATGACACAATGTATTTTGGGATCCCAAACAAAAAGCCTGGCACATTCCATCAGAGACCAGACTCTGGGGTCATCGTGGTCCATTAGGGTGTCAAGCTGACATCACTCAAAGATACTGTGATTTCACACTGATTCAAGTTCAACATTTCTTCTTTTATTACAATAGTGAAGGCTGGGACTTGAGCATAGAACACTGCTCCCAGATCAGTGTGAAAGGGTAACATCTATACAAAGCCACACTAAACCTCCAGTAAGCCTATGATCTAATCTTGCAACTGTCAGCTAAGAGGATTGCAGCCTCCCAAACCAGTGCATATGCAGATTTGCAGGAATGATGCATTTTGGGAGAAAAAGGACACCCTGAGGTGACAATTTTTGTGTCTCTGGGGCAATGTGTACAGTCTGGGAGACGTTGCGGGTGTAGATATGATGCAACTGCTTTAAAAGGACTTTAGATATGCAACTGCAAGTGTATTATGATGGACGCAAATGCCCTGAGATCAAATAAATGGCACAACTCAGATGCCACCTTAAGAGAGCTCTGTGCAGGCAGGCGCGTTTTCCGTGGAAACAGAAGCACGATTAGTTCAACGGAGGCCTGTGATTGGTCGATTATACATTAAGTGAACATCTCTTAAAAGAGGATATTGAAACAGAATCATAGGATATCTAATATTCATACTCCTGTCATATCGTGTATACCTTGTAGTAAAACAATCTTTTCAATGATTTTGTGTACTGATGGAGTTTTATTAGTTATCATCAAAATCATTTATGTGGACATACTTAAAAGTTCAAGTTGAAGACACAATATTTGTATGAAAATGTATTATTATATTTCATTTCATATATTATATTTCAGGAGGAGTTTTAATTGGCTGTTCAAGTAAAAGAATATTGGCAAACTTTAAAGTTGGTATTTTGTTAGGAAACAGGATTTTGAGATATATCTACCAATTCATTCGTACTTACAAAAATATGCTAATATATATTAACTGGCAAACATAATTAGGGGTTAAAAGAATAGCTCAGCTGAAAAAGAAAATGACATCATCATTCCAAATTAATTACTTTCAAGAACCCAAAAAGAGAGATTTTGAAGAATGTACTGGTCGCTTTTTCCCATGCAATTATATGAATGGGGACTTGAGCTTTCAATCATTAGAAACAACCTGGTCTCATAGAATCACGTTACTATAACAACATTTTTGCAAAATGATTTTTCTTGGGTCGTGGTACATAAACTTCAGTTTCCTTAAGTGTTAAGATGCTTTATTGTCATTGTATACAACACAATGAAATGAAGTTTGGCAACCCTCGAAGATGGGACAAACACAAGCAACAGTAAAAACAAGTGAATAATGGTGAAACGAGAACTGGAGGCACTACAACAACAATGACTTTTATTCACTTTCACACATATCATGAGTAAACGTCAGATTATCAGTTCATAAATACTAACTTTTAGCCCTGTTCCTCACACAATGCTATCTTATGTCATCTAAACACTTTTACATTATATTTTAACATTTGCATTACATGACCAACTACATTTACAAGCTTGTTCAAGCTCAATCCATTGTTTTTCATCTCGCCATTTGCTTTTTCTGTTAGGTTTAGGTTTAAGGTTTAGGGTAGGGAGGTCAGTTTCATTGATTTAAAACTCAATAGAGCACCTGGTTTGAGAGAACATTTAGCTCACTTTTAGCACCACACAGTGGAGATTTCACCTTGGAGCTGCTGCGATACGTGTAACGAACCGCAAAATATCATTTTGCAAAAATGTCACATCATTTTTATGAGCTCAGGATGATCAAAAAGGATTCAACAGCACTGTATATTAAATCTGTCCCATGGAACAAAGAAAGACAGTCATATGGGTTTGGAACAACATGAGTGTGAGTAAATGATGGAATTTTCTTTTAAGGATTTGTTTCTTTTAAAGTGTCAGTTCAGGTTAGATCTGGTTTGCATCTCTAGCAATGTTTGTGTTCTTTGTTGGTCAAGACTGAAACTCAAACAGTCTGAGCTGAACAAACTGAGAGGGTTTCAGTAGCGAGTGCCAAATCCGTGAATCTCCAGTTTGGAGATGTCTCTCTCATTGGTGAACTGAGCGCGGTGGATTCGAGAACTGGGACTGCCCACTTTGCTAAGCCAGTACTTCCTGTAAATGAGAGAGAGAGAGAGAGAGAGAGAGAGAGAGAGAGATTATGTCACAGAACAATGCATGGCTGATCCATTGATAAAAACAATGTAAATCGAACAGTCAACATGAAAGGACATCACAATCCATTGTACTTTTGTAATCTGATCTCCTGACATTTATGAGTGAAACAAGATATGAAATAATGAAGAATGCAGGACAAGACTTGATTTTGTCCATTGGGGATTGACTGAATGATGAAAAGTCGTCTTTATATGACATGTAGTTTTATGTAGTTTGCTCTGTGACATCAGCCGAAAAGGAAAGTCCTTAAAGAGGCGGAGCAAGTTTTTGAATTTTAATGTAAGATTATGAAGATAAACAACTTAAAATTCAGCCTCATCCTCTCCCAAGATATCTGTGCAATTGTGCACGAGTAGTTTAGACACATTTTCATCATAAACACATTTTCCAGATCACTCTGGAAGTCACTTATTATGACCACATTATGCCGACTTCAGAAGTGCTATGAATTATGCAGCAGTGTGGGAGGGTTCAGATCCCACGTGGAGACCAGGAAGTAATCGCGTATAGAGGAAGACCGATATATCGGTTTTACTGATTAATCGTGCCGATAGTTGCTTTTTGAAACTATCTGTGAAAGGCCAAAAAATGATGTCGATAATTTTTGTGATTAACAATCAAGGGACTAAAATAAATCTTTCATTATTGACAATATTCGTTCATATTTGTATCCTGACTTCAGTGCATATTTTGTGATTTTGATTAAATAATCAAGTGTTGGGGGCATGCAAAAAAGAAACGTGAACTGTTGCCACACGATTGGCTGATTAGATAATCACATGAATAAGTTTGTGTACAGGTGTCCCTAATAAAGTGGTCAGTGAGTGTATACAGTGTGTGTATATGTATATGTATATATTTAAACTAAATTCTTTATATAAAATAATATATTTAGTAGATTTTTTGCATCTTGACATTAATTTCAAGACACTTGAGCACATTTTACCCCCAGTTTTCATTACCGTTTCGCATCTGGACGTTTACTTTTAGTATTCCCATTGTTGTCAGCGATGATTGCCATTGTAAATAAAAAATTAAAAAAGTGCCCCGTCAGACCATACATCATGTCTCCAACTTCATATCCACATGAATAATAATAAACCTTATTCCTCATTAAACCGTATCTGGTGAAATACAGATAACATATACAATATATAGGAATATATAGAATATATAGGCAATAAAAAGATTAATTTGGTAAATATAGAGCATTCTAATGGCATAAAGTTTCCATCATTTTTAAAATAAGAGTTTGCGGTGTGTTTCTTCATAGTTAAAACGTTAAGCACCAAATTTGTATCTGACTATTATTGTGATAATAATAAAATGCATCTGGGATTGTATTCATTTTGGACTCTTATAGCCTCTATGTCTGTGTGTCATAGTAAGGAAAGACATTTATTTATTTATTTTTTGACATCTTAAAAAATCTATTTGAATAACTGTCAGCCAATTAATCGATATCAACCTTTCCACCACCTTTGTTATGCGTATCGGCGAAATCTGTCGACCTCTAATCGCATACACGCGATCAGTGACGAGAATGATTCGGAGGTTGCGTTTCTCCCTCTAACATTACATTTATACTCCACTGATGGTAATGTTTAGGTTTGGGGTTTTGATTGGGGAGTACAGTTAATAAAATATACATTCCTCTTCACTGTATTACAGCCTGTATAGCTGAAAACAACTCACTGTTGGCGCCCCTCTGTGGACATTTCACCCAGAAAGGGAGCTCACACATGCCCATATTCTCAACAGTTACCGCTTTTGCATCTGGGGGGCAGTGTTTTACATTTCTGTAAACACAAACCGATTTTAACTAAAGAAAAGTCAACCTACTGTTTCCGATTTCACTGTCCATGCTTTTTTGGTCATTTTTAGGACCTGGACAACCCTAGACCCTATTCACATTCATTTTATGAAAAAATAACTACTAGAACATTTACTGAACTTCTCTTTTTGCATTCCATGAAAGATAGTCCAACGAGAATATTTGGCATGGCATGAGGGTATATACATAATGAAAAATATTTCATTTTTCTTCGAACCCTTCCTTTAAAAAGTTTTAAACTTACATTAGTTATGTTACAAAGTGGATAAAGGAAAATAAACAAGTGTCCATTTTCTTTCTCTCTCTTTCACAAAAATAAGGGCGCGGCACACACACACACACACACACACACACACACACACAAGCACTTACACGCTCTCTCTAAGTGAACTCGGACATGCAGGATCTGTCATACAATATTCCTCTGAGGACTCTAAATGCATTATTCTCCCCCGTGGGCTGTAGCTCTGATCTCATATTGGATAAGAAATGTGTGGTCAGACCATCTGCATGGCTGTCCAATATTCAGCTCTATAATGGGCCTGCCAGGAAGAGGCGGAGTTTGTGTCAAATCTCTACGGCAACAGAATAAGAAAGGCCTCTTTGATAAAGCGACCAGTACAGATTGTGTTTTGAGCAGTGGGAAAGACGGATCACAGACGGGTCAGGGTTATCTGGGTTATCAGACGCCTACGTCGTAAATCACTGCCACAAATCAAGAGATTTCTGTTGGACCTGAAAGCCGTGTGTTGCAGCACTCATTTAAATGACTTAATGGGTGTGGTTCACTCAATACTAATGAAATCCAATCCTGAACAAGGACATGTTTCTTTCCATGAATGAGGTACCGCGGTGTGTTGGGGAAACTACATTGAACATTGCCATGCTACAAGCTAGTCATTAGTGGTGGTGATTTTGATTCATTTCAGTGACTTGATTCTTTTGATTCCATTCATCAAAAGATTCATTCATATTCGTTAATTCAAGAGATCGATCGATCGAGTCGAACACGTTTTCCAGAACGTTCAGTTCGTTCAAGTATGAGATGTCTCATCTTGTTCACACTCAAATGACTGACTAGTACTAGCTCAGAGAAAGGGTGAATTCGTTTAGTGGGTCAAACCAATGATAGGCTCCTTCACAGCACACACTCGAATGCTATTGGCTCATGCTAATAATCACTCTTTAAAGGCATGAAAAGCAGTAGAGCTCACTGGCTTTGGAAAGGAAGAGACAAGGTGAATGAAAATTGTAAGTCAGTGTATGGAGGTGAAAGATTCATTCACAAACGAACCTCAAGCCACCCTTATTTTCCTTTAAAAAAACATTTTTAGATTTCAGAATTTGAATTTCATAAAAAAATTCAATTAAATTGAACAGAGCAAATCTTTAACAAAATTAAAAAATTATGTTTTATTAATGCAATTTTGTTGAAAAATTACACAATTTAATTTGATGGAATTTTGTTGCAAAATGTACATTTGTAAATCTTGGAACTTTGATTATCTCATTTGTGTTTTCCTCAAGGTGGTGCAGAATGCTGTTAACACAGATGATAAAGACGTTTTTACTACTCTTACACCATGAATGACTTATTCAACACTCTCTCTGGCACACTGTACAGCTGTACTTTGAATATAAACTTAAGTCTGAGCTGAGCTGAAATCTTTGTAGTGTTTATTGAGTCTCTCATTCTAACCCCTGGTGAGGAAGTTAGATAACATTGAGGCACAGGATAGGAAGGAATTTCCTCATACAGACCTTCGTTTCCATAAAGCGCAGTCTAACAATCTGCCAGATACTATTGCTTGCTCTGGTACAGCACCAGGAACACAATGTTTGTTTGATAGGAAAACTCCAGCATCTCTTGGTCTGGTGTTTTAAGAGTAGCGAACAATGCAAAAATTATTTTCTTATTTTTTTATTTATCTAAACGTCCAAACAAGATAAGTTTACTTGAGAAGCAAAATTGTGCAACAACATAGGACTTGTTTTTAGAGAACATCCCTTATTTATTTTAATTATATATAAACATTCTATACTTTTAAAAGTATTTTTGCATCACTGTAGTACTCCATTTGTACTGCCTTTAATTTTCACACATTTTAATAAAAAAAATACAGTAATTCTGTGTTACTGTAATGGCAATCATCGCTGAAAACATTGGGAATACTAAAAGTAAACGTCCAGACACAAAACGGTAATGAAAAAGTTGCATTATATACATATACGTATACATATACATACACACACTGTATACACTCACTGACCACATTATTTGGAACACCTGTACACAAACTTATTCATGCGATTATCTAATCAGCCAATCATGTGGCAGCAGTGTATAAAATCATGCAGATACGGGTCAGGAGATTCAGTTAATGTTCACATCAACCATCAGAATGGGGAAAAATGTGATTGTTGGGTGTCAGACGGGCTGGTTTGAGTATTTCTGGGATTTTCATACACAACAGTCTAGAATTTACTCAGAATGGTGCCAAAAACAAAAAACATCCAGTGAGCAACAGAAAAGTCTGAGAGAGGTCAAAGGAGAATGGTCAGACTGTGTATATTAGGACATTTTCTTGACAGAATCACACAATGGCATTTTTAGTGCATTGTTATGCTATTTCCAGGCTGTTCTGGGTGGTTGCAACTAGGTAGTTGCTTACCAGCCAAATCAAAAGAGTCCCAAGTCTCTATTCATGTTTCTAGGTATGGCTCAATGGGATTTTCCCCCATTTTAAGCATTTTGATCTCGATGAAACTTAGCTTGTAACACTGCAGGACGCTGCTGTCACTGCTGGACATGTCATGTTTATAGGGAAAGAAACGTAGTGTTATTTACATCTTGAAGGTGCAGAAAAGCGCTCTGGCAATATTTCTACACTTTGTCAACATCCCCCTATAATACAAGGATGGGTGTAGCGGTACTGAGGAGGGGGGTGTCTTGGGGCTTTCCTTTGGTATCTAAAGTGTCATCACGACACCAACAAAGACAGCAAAATGGATAGACAAAAAGAGTGATAGATGTTAGATAGGAAGGTAAAAAAGAAATGAAAGCAGGAAAAACAAGGAAGGGGGAAACACTATAAAAGAGGCGGAGCCTGGAGGGTCACCATCCTTCTGTTTAAATATTTAATGAGCAAACACATTATTGTTCACTTGTATCTTGTGTTCACCAGCTGGAATGAAGAAGAGCTGGTCATCAGACGAGAGAAAGCTTTTCGCAATGCAATAGCGCAGCTCTTTGTCACGGTATCCAGGCAATTGCATGTATTGCTGCATAAACACACACACACACACACACACACTGGTACTGCTATCCTTATGAGGACTCTCCATAGACATAATGATTTTTATACTGTATGAACTATAGATTATATCTTCTATCTATTCTAGTTCTATCTAACTTACACATCAGTATAAGATTACTTGTATACTGGAAGCTCTGTATGTTTTGCTAGATTCAAAAGAACCATCTCATTAAAATGGTTCTTTCAGGAACCAAATTTTTAATTAAAAATTAGGTGTAAAAAGTATCTATCATATCGCTTCTGAAAACATGGATTAAAACACTGGAGTTTGATGGATTACTTTTATGCTGCTTTTATGTGCCTTTTGGAACTTTACATTTCTGGTCACCATTCACTTGCATTAAATGGACTAACAGAGCCGAAATATTCTTCTAAAAATCTTAATTTGTGTTCTGCAGAAGAAAGAAAGTCATACAAATCTGGATGGCATGAGGATGAGTAAATTATGAGAGAATTAACATTTTTAGGTGAACTGTCCCTTTAAATAGTTTTCCTTTATCTCTGTAAGGTCATAAATGGTTAAATCAAAAAACGATCGCCATACCATTACACCGATTTCACATCACATGTAAACATCCAGAGTGCATGATGTCCATCACTGTTTGCGTTTTGACGTATAGCGTTATCAGATTTATTTAATGAGCAGATATTTGGTAGTTACAGTTGTATTGGTGTGCATGCAAATGCAAAATGAACAGCCGGTTCCCACTGTGACAACATGCCCCACCATAGGTTCAACATGTTTTAAATGAAAACTGTATCTAGTTTCCTGGTCAACAGCATTAGAAACGTTAAATCACTTTTTGTTTTGTAACCAACACTGTAGGTCCACACAGAAATAAATTCACAGAAGTAAAATGTGTGACAACTAGCCCCGCACTCCCCTTCTTTTAAAAACATTGTTCTTTGCTATGCTGCTCAGTTTTAAAGTGCAGTTCGGAGTCCATTGGTCCAGAATGATCATTAGCATTCAGCTAATGAAGACAATGTAAACGACAGTACAAACACAACTGCAGCTGTAGACAGATCTGACAGTAATGCTGCGATGGAATAAACTGTTATTATAGCGCCAAACAAACATCGAATTACTTTATCTAACACAGGCTTCATCATCAGATTAATGTTTTGTTTATTAATGATCAGCTCCAGACGGCGAACTGTGTGGACTAAAGTATTTTCAGCTGCAGAAGTGACCCTGAGGGCAATTCAGATCTACTGTGTACATTTTAATAAATGGACAACATTAATTACAGCTCTGTGGTCAGTATTGAGGGATGTTCATTTACTTTAGTAATAAAACACACATAACAGTGTTATTTTCTGAGAAACGGCACACACATGTTCGAAATGAAATACTAGTCCACTACTTACGCAATACTCTGCAAGTATACACCATGATACTAGACAATATGTTTTATGCTGTCGATTCAAAAGAGAGACTCTTAAGAGTAATTTGTTCAGGAATCAGGCTGCACTGGTCGCCCTATAGACTCAAAAGAACTGGCTCATAAGAGTCATTCTGTCAGGAATCGGGCTACACATGTCAAACTGTATATTTGGTCCTGTAGATTCAAAAGAACGACTCATAAGAGTTACCATGTCCAGGAATCTGACTACACCGGTCACGCTGTTTGTTTCAAGCTATAGATTAAAATGAACTGACTAATAAGAGTCATTCATCCAGGGATCAGGCTGCACTGGTCGTGATGTTTGTTTCGCACTGTAGACTCAAAAGAAAAACATATGTGTCCTTAGTCTGGGAATCGGGCTACACTGGTTGCGATATATGTTCCCATTGTAGGCTCAAAAGAAAATCATATAAGAGTCATTCGTTTGGGAAGCAGACTACACTGGTTGAGCTATATATTTCGCACTATAGATTTAAAAGAACAGACTCGTGAGATTCATTCGTTCAGGAATCTGGCCATACTGGTAGCGCTTTATATTTCGCACAGCAGATACAAAAGAACGAATTTAATTCGTTCAGGATTCGGGCTACACTGGTCACGCTGTATAATTCGCGCTGTAGATTCAAAATAATGATTCATAATATGAATTAGTTCAGGAACCGGGCTACACTGGTTGCGCTGAATATTTTGTGCTATAGATTCAAAAGAACAGACTTGTAAGATTCATTCGTTCAGGATTTGGGCTTGTGACGATGAGGAGGGCGGAGCCGGGCCGTGAGAGAGCCACATGCAGCAGCCATGGATGTGTTTATGTTTTTTTGTTTTTTTGTTTAAATTCCTATTAAAATATTACTTTGATTTGTCTTTCCCGTTTCAACCGTTACATTGGTGCCAAAAGCCCTACCGGCCGCCAAAATGCGGAGGAGTGTTCCATCTGCCAGGCGTCGGAGGACTGGTCCTATGGGAGGAGCGGCTGTCGTCCGCCAGAGGGTGGAGGAGTGATCGAGGACCAGGAGATGGCATATCTTGGAACCGGCGAGCAAGTTTCTTTTCTCTCTCTCTCTCTTGCACTGTCGCTCCTCCTTGTCCTTTCCCTCTCCTCTTTGATTGAGTCCTAGAGAGGCGGGGTCAAGCCTGCCGGCAGGTGGGGCCAAGTATGCACGTCCGGCCCCAATTGGGCTAATCAGCCAAGGACAGGGATAAGTGCAGTGGGATGCAGCAGTTCGGGAGAGAGAGAGCCACATGCAGCTGCCCTGTGTGTGTTTATGTTTTTGTGTCTTTTTGTTTAAGTTCCTATTAAAATATTACTTTGATTGTTCAGCTGGTCCCCACCTCCTCCTTTCCCAGTTTAACCTTGTTAAAGGCCTACACTGGTCGAGCTTTATATTTCGTGCTGTTGATTCAAAAGAACGACTCATAAGGTTCATTAGTTCAGGAACCGGGCAACACTGGTCATGCAGTATATTTTGCGATGTAGAATCAAAAGAACGACACATAAGAGTAATTCATTCAGGAATAGGACTACACTGGTTGCACAGTATGTTTTGCGCTGTAGACTCAAAAGAACCAGCTCATGAGAGTCATTTGTTCGGTAATCAGACTACTCTGGTCAAACTTTACCCGTCAAACTATAAATTCAGTAGTGGTGGTGATTTTTGTCGGAATTGCAGGAATAATACCCATCTAAGAACCTTTAATGGAACCAAAGTCATTAAAGTCAGTTGCTTCCCGAATTTTTGTGCAATCATTACCCGAGAATGTTTGTTTGTTTGGTGCTTTTTTTGGTGTTTGTTTCAGTGCAGACTACTGTTATATGTGAAAGAGGCTTACTGCATATTCCCAATAGAGTCATATAGTAGCTAATAGGTCATCCAGTTATTGCAAGCAGCAAATTTGAATACTGAAGTAATAAGACGTTCGTAGGATGGAATGTTATTCTGAACATAGCCAGATGACATCAGCACTGGTGAGAGGCGATCTTTAACATCCGGAACTGGGCTGGACACTAATAACTCTCTCTCTCTCTCTCTCTCTCTCTCTCTCTCTCTCTCTCTCTCTCTCTCTCTCTCTGAGACTTGTATCTCTGCAGAACAAAAATGGTCAATTTCCAATCAGTGGGTGTTTTCAAACCGGGATGGCCGTTTTTCAACCACTTTACACGATTTGTGTACTACATACATACATGAAATGCCCATTCCAAATTGAAAACACCCACAGATTGAGAAATGCCCATTAATGTTCTGCAGAAACCTATACTTCCCTCTCTCCCTCTCTCTCTATCTCACACAGATGAATGTCTGGTTCATATTTTGAGTCTGTGATGTCATACAGCCCTCGCCCCTGTGCCCCACCTCACCCAGACGGACATCATTACACCATTTTTCCAGGTCCGGCACAGCCCGAGGGACTGCAGACCTGTGTATGCCCACTCAACACACACAGACACACAATCAACACACATTCACTCAAATTACAGCACACAAACAGCAGCCAGAGGCTGGAATGATACTACAACTCACTCCCAGGCAACAAAACCACTATTATTTTTATTTATTTTTTTACAGAAAGCTTTTAAGTGATGAATCTGATCCACTGGAGCACAATCTATTGTGTCATCTCGATATTTCTCAAATCAAGGGTGACATCGGTGCATTACTGTGCACAATGGTTTTGGAGGGAAATGTGAGTTTCCGTTTTCACGTTGTTACAAGCGGCCCGTTCTAGTGTTCCACGGGACAAAGACTGAAGCGCTGGCGACATCTGCTGGTTAAAAGACGCACTGCACGAGAGACACCGTTTGTTTCCTTATCGTACAGGACAAAATCAGAAGAAAAAAATACTCATAATATTTTGTATAATGAAAATAAAACCTATTTTAGAACATTAAGATGTTTTACAATGCTTAATTACATTAGTTTGACAACAATTAAACATATTTCTGCCATAAATTCTCATTAATGGAAAAAAGACACTAATTCGCATTACTGTGAATTAATTTATGCTTAAAATCATTATAATTTAAATAAATTATTACAACGATAAATACCATGCCTTAAATAAAGTAAAAATGCAAATAAATAAATAACAATCTTAATGGTTGAAAAATAGGCGTAATTTTCTTTATGCAAAATATTATTTTTCTTTAGGCTTTGGGGGACATTTGGTTGATCTATCGGTGTGTGTACAAATGTTTAATTTTTATTGTATTTTTAAAATTTGTATCTTTGAATTAATGTTTCATTTTTTGTATTGTTTTAATTTCTGATTTAATAGATTTTTTATTTCGTTTTGTAATTTCTTAATACTTAAAATAAATGTGTTATACTTTTATTTATCGTAAAGCAGTTCCTTTCCTTTGCATTTAAGTTCTGATGAGCACTTTGAGTTGCACTTATTGTATGATTAGCTTTAATGGATCAGATATGTTATAGAAATGAAACTGAAAGAAACTGATTAAATATCAGTTATAAACAGCAGGAAGACTCACATTTCTTTAACTTTCTCAGGGGGTCCTTGCACCTGTCCAACCACAGTACCCTCTCTAGTGTTCTTTACCCAACCAGTCACTCCCAGTTTTTTTCCCTCTGCCTCAGTATACTGCAGTACAACAGAACACATGGAAAATACATTGAGAGATATATAAATATGTTAAATGTGTATGTAATATAATGTAATAATGTATGTGAAATATAATAGAACATGTTTACATTTCTGAATACTGCGGCAGTACCGTGGTACAGTTACTAAATTAGATACTATGGTACTAATATGGGAACGATTACCATATTACCACACTTATACTCCAACTACAAAGAATATCATGGTACTTTATTGTTAGTGTTGTAGCAGGTTCTCTCCTCCTTCCATTGTGGTAAAAGCTATTTTCTAAATTTGGATTGCCCAAATTTCTCACCATTCTGAAGCAAACACCTAAAAGAAGATGAAATTTGTGAAAAGACAGTAAAATAATTGGAAGAATTGTATTCATATTTCAGAACATTGACATAATACATGAAGAGTAAAAAAAAATATATTACATAAAAAATAACAGTGCACGAGTAAAAAAAAACCTAAAAAAAAAATGAATTGGTGCCGTAACAGAAATAAATAGAAACATCACGTGCGTCTATTTTTGGAGGCGCAGCATGAATAAACTTCTCCAAGTTTGCAATGAATTGTCAAATACCCACCCTGAACATTCCCGAACACTTCAAAATCAACAGAAACATATTTTTCACCGGCGTCTGAAGACATTGTAAACAACACTACGGGTGTAAGGACCAAAAGAACAGTCCGGTAGACGTTTAAATGACCGATAATCATAAATAAAAGCGAACGTCACCTCAACCAGCGAGAAAACGACACCGCTGCTCATCGAGGCTCCCTTAAGGTGACGTTCTGTTGTCACGTGGTAACTGCTCCTTTTCTCGGCGCTCATCAGAATGGGCCAATCGCAGTCGAGTGTGATTACAGGATGAGGATTTACTTACTAAGTTGTTTTATAAAGATATATAGTGGTGTCGCGAGAGTCTATCATTGAAACTATAAGAATAAAATGATTACACTTTTTTGTGTGTACAGGTTTTCCAATGAGACAAACGTCCTGCGAGTGCGACTTAAAGGGATAGTTCACCAAAAAATGAAAATTCTCTCAACATTTACTCACCCTCATATACATGACTAAATTTCTTCTGCAGAACACAAATTAAGATTTTTAGAAGAATATCTCAGCTCCATGTGTTTATACAATGAATGCAGTGGATGGTGATCAAAACTTTGAAGCTCCAAAAAGAACATAAAGTGAGCATAAAAGTAATCCATCAGACTCCAGAGGTTTAATTCATTTTGGGTGAAAATCGACGAAATGCAACTCCTTTTCACTGTACATTTTGCTATTGCAGTCTGTAGGAACCATCATGATTTCAAGCTTGGTTACTCTTGTACTTGACGCATGCATGGAGCACTGCTGATATCAAGATTTACATTTTAGTCTGTTCTCATCCAAACACGATTATAGAAGACATGAAATTAACCACTGGAGTTTTATGGATTACTTTTTGCTGCTTTATTTGCTTTTTTGAGCTTTAAAGTTTTGGCCACCATTCACTTGCATTGTATGGGCCTACAGAGCTGAAATATTCTAGAAATCTTCATTTGTGTCCAGCAGAAGAAAGAAAGTCACACACATCTGGGAGGCATGAGGGTGAGTAAATGAAGAGAGAATTTTAATTTTTGGGTGAACAATTCCTTTAATGTAAGATTTGGCTTTCGATGCCACAGTACGCCCCCTAGAGGAGGATGGTAGATTCATTGTCACTACAGTTTCTGAAGACAAACAATCCGTCTAAGCAAATTCATGCTTGTGAGAGTTTTTAAAGACTGACATTCTGATGAATTAATTGATTGAATTATCAATAAATTAACTAAGATATTAATAACAGATAATTGTATAAATATTTAAAAACAACTTTGAACATATTATCAATGTTAAAAACAAGTTGTTAAAAAATACATTTTACAATTTTTATATATTTTTGGATATATTTAAATTTGATATATACCATAGTACTGAATGATCACTATAGTCATATAACATGGTATTTCCACAGCACTGTAAGATCCTTTAATTAATTCCATATTACCACCATGTCCAAAAAAAAAGTCTCTGTAATACCAATACGTTTTTGTACATAACAAATTATCTCCCTGCAGAAAGATTGAAATTTACAAAGGAAACCAGATTACAGCAGTAACCACAAATAATGCACACAATCCCTCCTCTCACATCGTGATGAGATTTTAAAATCCTCCTCTAAATTCACTCACAGTATCTGTAATCTAGCATCTTTATGATTGGACTTAAAAACACAAGCCTGCCGTCAGAGATTAGAGGCTTACAACGTGAATCCAAAACCATTTAGATTTTATTAGAGATGTAATTTGCATACATGGGTTTAAATTTATTTTTACAGACAAATCCTTTCAAAAAACCAATGACATTTGGATTTTCCACTGATCTTAAACACAACACATGACAGGTTAAATGTTTTTAACATGTTCTGACATGCCATTAAAAATCAGAACCTCAAAGGTCAGCTTTGATGCCTGGAGTCTTGTGGGAATAGTTTTAATCACAGTACTGTGTCTAAAACTGAATTCAGTCAAGTAATCAACGATGAGTGTTGGTACATGGAAAGTGCTAGAGACTTTCCTTGAATGCAGCTTGTATGCATTTGTTTACATCTATGGATATCTTCTTATTTTAAGGATGTATTTATGATTACGTTTTCGTTTTCCGGTCTCCAGTGTTTTCACTTGCATCAGTTTATGTTCTTAGCAGATAATGTGATGTTCAGAGAAAAATGCAAAAAAAAAAGCTTTAGAGAGTTGCGATGACTGTCTTTTGACATTGATATCATTAACCACTTCTTTGAGTTAAGACAGCTAATAGGTATGGGGAGTCGACTCCAAGCCAAGCCATGGAATCAAAGTCGGCTCTAGGTAGGTATAGACTCTTTTGCCCTATCGACTCTGTATCTTTTCGAACAGGACATTGTGATTGGCTAAAATCAGCAAATTGGCTTTCTTAGGAACCAATCACATATCTTAGAGATACCTGTAGGTGGTACACTCATTCATCATATACTTTTGAGTGAGAGATAATGCATATGCGTGCTAAAGAGAGAGAGGGTGCAAGACATTCAAAAGACGGAAATTTCTAGCATTCCATCAATGCATGGAGCAGTGGTAGGGAAGTAGGTGTCAGCACGAGCCTTAAAGGAATAGCTCACCCAAAAATGAAAATTTGCTGATAATTTACTCACCCAAAGGCCATCCAAGATGTATCCGAGTTACTTTCTTCATCAAAACAGAATTTAAGATTTTTAGGATTTCATTTCAGGCCTCATCCTTTAAACAATGCAAGTGAATGTGCTATTTTTTTTTATTATTATTTGAAAATTATTTGTATTTTATTTTATATTGTTTTGAAATTGTTTTGGTTTGTGAATGTTGCTTGGTCTGTGCAAGTTTCTATCGTAAACAATGACGCGCTTCCTGCCTCCTCCACGTGACGCGTGACGTTACCAACAAGCTCACGGCATCCCTCTCATGAGCGCACGTCACAGAGATGTACGGAATCAAATGTTTGTTCAATCGTTTGCATTCAGAAGAACTTTATTTATCGTATGGAGTCATGTGGATTATTTTGATGCACCCAAAATATGCATTTTGGGCCGAAAAAAAATGGATACATTCATTTGCATTGTTTAGAGGCCAGAAATTAAATCCTAAAAGTCTTAAATTCTGTTTTGATGAAGAAAGAAACTCAGATACATCTTGGATGTGCTGAGAGTGAGTAAATTATCAGCTCATTTTAGGGTGAACTATTGCTTTAAAATGAAACCCGAACCCGACCAGCACCTGAGACCGTGTGGCCCGAACCTACCAGGCCCGAATGATACTGGCTGTGTCTCATTTGGAAGGCTGCCTCCTCCAGAGATTGCATTTCTTGGTCGCATACGTCATCGAGTCTCATTTCATAAAAGCGAGTAGGACACTTTGAATGCGACCTTCTTTCACAGGAAAATGCATGAGGTGTATCCTTCGTGGGCACTCACCACCCACAATTCTTTGCTTCAACAGAAATGTCTAAAACAATGACGCCAATTTGCCCATAAATATGGTGTTCAAACGCAAGTAATGTTAACGTCTCGGTTACTATTGTAAACTCTGTTCCCTGATGGAAGGAACTAGGCCGTTGTGTCGAAGAAGCAACTTGAGAGTCTCTTGAGAGACTTACACATCTCTGAACTTGAGAAAAGGCCAATGAGAAATTGGCAGACAGAATTTAAATGTCCCGTCACTAGACATACGGTTATAAAGGGAGGGAAATATGCATCTGTCCATTCAGGTTTTTGCCCTAAGGAGCCGAGAATGAGGTTCAGCCATAACAGTGGTTTGGTTCAGCGTCGTGGCCGGGAGGACACAACGTCTCATTCCCTCCATCAGGGAACGGAGGTTACAATAGTAACCTAGATGTTCCCCATCTGTCGCACACTTCGATGTTGTGTCGAAGAAACGACACTAGGGGTCCATATTCAATAACACCATGTGCTGAACCATGTACATGCACTGCTGATGCAGATGCAGGCAGGCAGTTGCATGCCAAAGTGACAGGCTGCTTCAGACTGCATGTACACTTCCCCAACGCCCCATAAAATCGTCATAGACCTTTTAGTTTCCCGAGGGAAGCCTCCGTTAGGGAGTACCAGAGCAGGCAGTGGGAGGTCTCTTGGGAAGCAAACAGGTCTATCTCTGCTTTGCCGAACCGTTTCCAAACCAGCTGGACCGCCTGGGGGTGAATCCTCCAATCTCCGCAGAGCATCTTGTCGAGACAGCCGTGTTGAGGTTGCCTGGGATGTGAGTGGCGCGCAGCGATCTGAGTCGCTGCTGGCTCCAAAGGAGGACATGGCGAGGCGAGTTGTGACATATGATGAGAGTGTATGCCGCCTTGGTGATTTATGTACACTACCGTTGCGGTGCTGTCTGAGCGGATCAAGACGTGGTTGCCCAAGATTAGCAGGGAAAGAAATACAGCCAGCAACCAGTTGATGAGCCAACGCGGAGGATGCCATATGCTGATCCAGCAGCCTCTGGAATCATTTTAGAGGAACCGCCATGTCTAGCTTGAACAAGGTGAGGCATTTTAGCACTGACTGCGTGCCCTTGTTGGTGTCGACGGCGGCCCAGGCAAGCATGTCAGCCAGCTGGGCGTCAGCCACGTCAGATCCTGGAACACTCTCCAATGCAGTGGTAAGCTCATCATCCAGCTAGGGGATCTCAAAGGGAAAAGCAGGCTGGATGTGAGGCGAGCCGTTATCACCCCGAGCAGAAGTCAACGAGCGTGCCGGGGGGGCGGGTGGTTCGTGGGGGTTTACCCAGTGAAACCGAGCCAGCTGTCATCCCCAAATCGCCTCCATTGCCAGCTGGGTCGTCCTCAAGCCCATGGGAAGAAGGAGCGACACGGGGGGTGGCTGGAGCGGCGTTCCTCTTTAGGAAGGAAAGCCGTGACTGCAACGTTGCCATGGTAAGGTTCTTGCAGTGAGAACACGAACCATCCACAAATGCTGCCTCGGTGTGATCGCTGCACAGACACACGAGGCAGCGTCTGTGACCGTCAGGAGCGGAGAGCACTCTACCGCATCCAGGAACTACACAGGGGCGGAAAGGCATCTTTATAAAGACGCATCCTGAAAAGGAGTTCAACGCCGCTGTGTATTGCTCTTTTAGAGAAATAAACTCTTTTAGTTTTTTGAAAATATTCTCTTTTAAAAGCGCTGTCGAAGCGCCCAGGGGCAAAGCTGCACTGTAGTTCAGAGAAGGAGAAAGCTGCTGATATGCACCGTAGATCCAACAGCATACGCTCTTGTAGAGATGAAACAATCTGAATGGAGAGTCGCATATTTCCCTCCCTTTATACCCGTATGTCCAGGGGCGGGACATGCAAATTCTGTCTGCCAATTTCTCATTGGCTTTTTCTCAAGTTCAGAGATGCGCGCGGCTCTCAAGAGAGACCCCTAGTGTGGCTTCTTCGACACAACGTCGAAGTGAGCGGCAGACGGGGAATGTTAATAAAGTTGCAGTACGTCAGTAGATGGGTGCAGAGTATATAATATGTTTTATTATATTAATATACAATTTAAATAAAGGATTAGACTAAAAGTACACTTGTAAAATCTATTTTCTGTTCTCTTTACATCATTATATCTGTCCTAAAATGTACCTCATACATTTCCCTCTAAAGAGACTTTGTTCCCTTCACACTCAAAAACACACGTGCTTGTTAAAGTGTGGCGTGCTGTCATAGCAACCATGTTATGTTATGTTTCCATTTGTCCTACGAAGGCCATCTCGTTTAAATGAGGCTTGTTTAAAGGAAGATGCTTGGTATACTTCAAAGGATGCGTCCTACCTGGTGCACAGCCTTCTAAACGAGACACAGCCACCTTCAGATTATAAGCCCAGCACCTGCTCTGACCATTCAGCATTCGAGCTCTCTTCACCGCGCAGCCACGATAACACGAAGCAAGCGCTCCTACAAACATTCACTTATCTCTACACCATAATATGACTTTCCCTCTTCCCGTCAGGAAAAACGCTTCATGCAGGTAAATCAGTCTATTTATTTTACAAACAGTAAATATGCTGTCCAGGTGCCGTAACTGGGGTGTCTTTCGGGCAATGCAATTAAACCTCCCATTACACCGCAAACAGTGCAATACGCTGTCGAAGCGCGGCAACTGCGCCATCTTTCGGACTGTACGATCAAACCTCCCACTACACTGCAAAAAGTGGAAATATGCTGTTCAAGCGCTGCAACTATGCTGTCTTTTGGGCCATAGGACAAATTCACACTACATGGCAAACAGCGCAATCGCACTGTACAAGCACCTCAACTGTTCACGTGCCACAAACCGCAGCACGTTTTTCAGACCACGCATCTCAGCCTCCATGGCTCCATAACACATATTATGCCACTCATACCAAACGAACCATCACACACCTAGCAACTGACAACAATCTGGCTGTTTCAGGTCTTTCTAAACAGTTCACCATAAGCCTGCATCTCCGCATTAATCAATTTAACTCGAAAATAGCCTACCATACGCCCACACGTCGAATGCCGCACTCAACCCCTTTGTAGAGCAGAGTGAGTTCTTGCTTATTCGCAGCGTAAATGTTTAACACAAAAACATGGGGTCTTCCTGTTAAACGCCACGTGAGTCCACGGGCCAGAGGATTCATTCTATGCCGTGCGGGCCCATGCCTGCGGATCCAGCCGCTCAGTAAAGAGCTCAGTAAATTCAGCATAAACATTCTCATACGAATCGTATGCTCTCCCATTGAACACTGTGCGGCACGAGGATTCTGCGCATTCATATCAGAAATGCACATGCAAGCACATATCCTGACAAAGCCTCATATGTTTCAGATGCCTTCGTTTTTCCATGCAACCTATTCTCTCTGCCAACATCCTACCGTAAAACTACTATCGATCTACTAACTTGTTGCCTAAACACTCCGTCAGGGCTACATTTCTCAAAACACCTCAAAAACATTAAACACCATGTTTATCCTTGCCTTCTTTGGCTTCCTCCATTGCTCCGAACTCACCACCATGACAAAATTTGACCAAGAATCCATCCCACCATTTCGTACCTCCACTTCCTAGAAAACAGCACATCAGATACTTCAAACAAAGCAAAACAGACCAATGCAAAAGAGGGCATACGGTTTTCATTTTCAACCTTCCAAATCCCCTCTAGATCCCCTCAAAAATCAAGCACTAAAATCAAGCATTATTCCGATTCTGGTTCCAAAAACACCTAAAATCGTCCTGCTCAATTCCAACATCTCAGATAAACTAGAATCAAGCCATTACTTTCACATCGGCACCACAACCACAGCAGCACACAAAGGCCTGCCCGAACACCAAAAACAATTACTCGGCCACTGGTCATCCGACACATATCTCTGCTACATCCGCACCATCATATCAGGAAATCCCATCAAGCCTTAATTAGCTGAATGCAAACGTTCACATTCGGGGTCATGGGGACTCTTGCTTCATTCTCATCTTTCCAATAAGCCGGCCCCACCATTCGGACACTGTAGGGGTCCACCATGGCCAGTCCGGTGCCCCCGTCCCACAACGCAGGATGGGCCCGCTTAAGCACTCAAGGGCTCTCCCATTCGAATCTCAGTGGGGGTTCTCTGGCTCGAATGCAGTGCGAGGTAACTCACGTTTATTTGTATTGTGGGCTCCCCTGTTCCCCCCGCAAGTTGGGCATGCATGCTCGAGTGGAGCAGTGCTCCGTCGCTCAGCATTCACCCACTCGCTGCACAGGCCCATCTGTTGAACTCACCAAGCACAGATGGAGACTTAAGGTTCAGTCTGGGTGACTAGGATACACGCCTCCATCCGGGATGACCCTGCCCTTTGGGTTAATGATCCCTCTAGCATTTTCATGCGGCTGCAAACGCCACAGTCTCTTCATTCTCCATCTCTACCTATTCTACACCTCCCAGTTTCCTATCCCTAGGCTATGCTGCCTCCACTAGCAGCCCCCACCCATTCTATCATACTTTGGCACCTCTGCCCACCTCTCACAGGGCTCAGCAAGTGCCTCCCACTCCCTCAAATTCATTTCAGAATTGCACACTCTTTTTGGGGGGCACAAGGGGCACCGTCTCATCTCATCTCAAATACAAGGCTCTGCAGACAACAGATTGCTGTCCTGTTTCCCGTCTTTTGGGGGTATTTGTGCTCAGGTCAAACCTCGAGCCTCAAGCTCTTTGCCCAGGACGGCGAGCCACAAACGTTTTACAATATCCTCTAATCAGGATTACATTAACTTGCAAACTACTGAAATTAAAAATGCACCATTCAAAACAACAGTCCAAATTAATTTTGTTATTTGTTCATGACACCAACATTTTTGGTGTTGAAAATATATATAGGCCTAACCACTGAATGCAGCGAAATCCAACACTTGCATGGCATATATTATGGTCTAGCTGACATAATCAGCATCAACTGAGAGTTTTAGGGAGTTGGAATAAAATCCAATAGGCTATGCTTCACATGTTCAATGGATATATCTTGTGAATTCATTTTTTTCTAGAGTCATCTCCATTTTAATGCTACATATATGTGTGTGTGTGTGTGTGTGTGTGTGTGTGTGTATATATATATATATATATCAGTATAAAGATGACATTTTATCTGCAGATACACAAAGCAAGTGATGTGGTTTCAGTTGGCTGCAGGTGCTGATTTAGAGTCAGCTTTTCCTGTCCCACAAATAGATTGGGTTTGGGTAAGAGAAATCCTAGACCTGTAGTTACATAAAAATTGCAGAATAATTATGGAGCAGCAGTCTAAATTATTGGATTAAACAAAATAATACGAGTGAAAACTCCTGGGGATTTTTAGCATTTAATTCATTTCCCCCTCATGCCTGACATGCAATTTTTAAAAGCCACATTGTGTCACTTTGGAAAAAGGAAAATTGTTGGTGAATCTTGCGAGAGAAAGAGTTCCGATGGCAGTTGGCAGCAAAGAAATATCAGCTCTTGCTGTAACTTAAATTTTTGCCTGAAAATGTATGTTTTTATGACTCAAACAATACTTAAATGATTGGAAACTAAACTGAGATCAAAAGAGGCAGAAGATTTTTAAGGTAATACCTCTAAGAAACTTCAAGATCACATAACAAATTACACACATCATCCCATCCCCGGCAACCCTACGGGTTTCTCAGGTCTTTCAAGCTTCTCAGAGCTCCAAGAGAAAAGACATAAGCACCAGGCATTGATATTCAGAGACCAAAATATCATCTATCAGCAGCAACAGAGAAGAGAAGAGACAACACAACGTAGTCATCCTCTGTGATTCTAATGGCCAGAGATGACTGTTTCCAGGGAGAAATGGAAAAAGGTGTATTGGGTGCACATTCACACATCATACTGCACACTGGGACAAACGACCTCAGCACCAGAAAGTGGACATCATCAAAGCTCTCATCAACATGGTGAAAACAGCTAGAGGTATCTACCCCAGTGCCAGAGTCATACTTCTCTATACTTCTGCCTCACAGAGATGTTCCACAAAAACATTATCAATGCCATTAATGGAGAGAGAGCTGATGTGTGTGCAATCATGCTGAATGTACACATAGCAAAGCATTAGCGAATCAACACATAATTTATGAGCACCTATATGACCGTCTCCACAGTCATTAAGATGGCATGAGAATATCTGCCCCCATAACACACCCCCTGATCATAAGGAGTGGGTAAGACAGCATGCTGGCATCAGACAGCTATACTGCCGTTGTCGTGTCAGGAAGAGGTATTGCAGACACAAGCGACTTCATCCAGATAAAAAATATGCTGAAACTTTTATGTTTTATGTTCAACATACAGGGTATGTTTTCTACTGCCTTTGGAGAAAAAGCAAGAACTTTGATTTTGTAAAAATTATATATAGTTCAGTTATCATAATATTACTTGATTCATGGAGTCGATTAATGTAGAGTTAAAAACGTACACTCCTGCAATTTACTGAGAATTCTTTATATATCAGTATGAATTATTGTTTAGTTTAAAGAACATCTTTTCCATTACATTCAGCCTGTTAAAACAGAGAGGACACATATTTGGATGAAAATGGAAAAGGATTAATTTGAGGACATTAATGAGGACATCTTCAACATTACAATCTGAGATCATTCAGTTTCTGTCTCTAGGCTCAGGCTTGATAATAAGAGATCTGAACGGAAGAGCTGGGACCACATTTGGACTCCCCCCATATCACTCAAATCCCTCAAAAATAAAAAAATCTTCCAGCTCAGATGGTATTTGCAATGAGATGTTTAAACATGGCAGCCCCAAACTGAATGAGGCCATTTTTAAATGATGTAATTTGCTCTTAAAATCAGTACACATTCCTGAGAACTGAAAGGAAAATCAAATCTCCACAATCTTCAAACAAGTTGGCACATTTAACCCAAACATCTACAGGGGCATTTCAACTTAGTCAAACTATTCTGCTGCATATGAATGACTAGATTAGTTCAGTATCTCCAAGAACACAAGACTCATGCCAAAACAGAGAAAAACTGATCATATCTACGCACCGCACCCACTTGTACACAAACATGTCCACCATACAAAACAAGGGAAAATATCTGGTTGCTTCATTGATTTTCAAAAGCCTTTGATTCACTTTGGCATAATGGACTCTTCCTAAAACTGATTCAGTGTGGAATAGGAGGAATGTTAATGATTTAATAAAAGGACATGCACAAATACAACAAATTTTGCATTATAATAAACAACAAAAGAACTGAATATTTCCAGAATAATGGAGTCAAGCCTGCAGCCTAAGCCCAACTTTTATCAATGAATTGGTGTAATGGAGTGATATGACCGCGAAGCGATCATCTGTGTTCCGCACCTGCTTTCGGTTCGTTGAATAACGTATAACGTGCCAGTAAGGGCAGCCGGTGGACTTTCTGGTGCCCCCCTAGGAAGTTGGTGCCCTACGCAGACTGCGTAGTCTGCCTATTGGGAGCGGCGGTACTGCTCTCGTCTCGAAGGATACTCGCTTCATTGGAATATGAGAATCTATGGGATCCCTGAAAAGGGAAATGTTCAGGAGAGGGTGATCCAGGTATGTCAGCAGCTTTTACCAGAAGCAAAGGACAAACTTCCATACAAGGTCAATTCTGTACATCGACTTGGGCGAAAACAACCGAGCAGCGACAAACCTAGAGGAATCATCTTTCAGTTTACCTCTCACTTCTACCATGATGCCTTTTGGCTGGCAGTGAAGGACTCTCTCTTTCTCAGCAATAACAACTTAAAAATATCTGAGGATCGGTCTCAGACAGATATAGAAAGAGGAACAAATTATGGCCTCTTGTGGAGAAAGCATGGCGAGATAACAAGTGGGCTTACATTGTAGGAGGAAGGGCTTTTGTGGATGGCATTGAAGTATTTCCACCAACCTAGAGTGCATTGAGTTCCACGTGGAGCAACAATGCCTTCAAGTCAGATATTTTGTTACTTTATCCCTGTTTTATAATGTTTAACTTTGCACTTTATTAAAATGTCTCTGGGTTTATCTTAATAGCCCAGAGAATTTGCTGAACAAAACGAGGAGCTTTATTGCTATTGATTTGTTTGACCTTAGTTGGTTACTTGTTCTTCTATACTGCCCTTGTTTTAAAGTTTATAATTTATAGGCCTATAGTACTTTGTACTGCACTACATCAATATTATGTTATTCTTTTATTATTGTAGAATTTTCTGTGCTCATATTTATGCACATATTTCTTAAATATGTCTGATCTCAACACATTATTTGTATTATAATTAAAGTTTTTGTTTGTTTTTTCTTTTATGGTTCTTTCTATTCCCTCACTTAATGTTACAGGGCTAATATACCTTACCAAGCGTAAAGCTATCTTTTTGTACCTTAAACCATTTAATTCAGGCTTTTATTTTTACAAGAATGTCATTCAGTCAAAGAAGATTTTAATTTTGGAGATCACAATGGGGCATGGACCTATGGATGTCTCATGGAACATAAAGCTCAGCTGTGATTTGCATCTTCATCGCTTTAAGGGGATAAGAGTTTTCGGACTGTGATCCAAGTGGTCGGTATGTTTGGCTCCTATATTGAAATCTCAGATATGTTGTTGATTGTTTATCTTTATGGATTTCATCAACAAAAAGAAAACAAATATTTATTTTATCGAATGTAAGAACGTATACTTTCATTGTTAAATAACTACCCCATCTCTTATTTGGTTTTTGGAGGAGATTTCAATGTGTTTATGGACAATAATATTGATAGATGGCCCCCAAAATCTAAATTAGAATTCCTACTTAAAGATGTCCATGCAAAGTTTTTGTTTTGGTTGATAGCTGTAGGGAACTCCTCAATCTTTAAAGGGATTTACATGGAGTCGTGCCAATCTCGCACTGACTAAAGACTTGCTTCTAAGGAGCTGCATAATATTTCAACTGATATTATATCTTTACCTTTATCTGATCATATATGTATTACTATTTGCATCCCTCTTTCAACTACTGTTAACTTGTATAGAACTTATTGGAAGCTTAACTCAATTCTCATCTATGATGAAATAAAAAACAGCATTGATGACATTATCACACATTTTTGGAACAAAGCAAAGGAGGAAGATGACTACTGCTGTAATTGTGAGTTAACTAAATATGAAGTTTGTAAATACTTTTGGAAATTCTGTGGTGACTTGGCTAAAAAGAAGTCTAATGAGATAAAGATTATTTGTAAAATTCTTTTGGCTAAAAATGTGGGCGATATTACTGATTTTGAAAAAGCTGAACTTGCTGAACAGCAACATTAATTTGATAAAATATATAAATATAAAGCTGAAGGACCTTACATCCGATTGCACAGTGGCTCGAGGAAGGTGAGCAAAGCTTTGCTTAGTTTTTTGATTAGAAAGACAACAAGCCAAAAACTAATATAGGAAAACTCATGATTGATGGAATAGTAGAAGATAAGAAAATCATTGGAAAATTCTGTGTTCAATTTACAGTGAATTATATACGTCTAAAATTTGCCACCAAGATGCAACTGATTTCTTCGAGACACTTCAAAATGTACAGCAATTTAATATAGTAGATAAAGCTTTTTGTGATGCTCCTTTTACCCTCAATGAGATTGTAGAAGCATTTAATTCGTTAAAAACTGGAAAATCTCCAGGCACTGATTGGCTCATGTCAGAGTTTTATAATTTATTTAGCAAATAAATAGCACCATTTCTATTAAAGGTTTTTAGGGAAAGCATAGAGAAAACATTTATCCCCACCCCGCACCTTATGTCAAAGAAGAATTACCCTAATTCCAAAGCCAAAGATCCCCTTGTGATAGACAATTGGCGCCCAATTACTTTATTAAATAATGACTATAAAATAGTAGCTTTAGTTCTAGCCAAAAGACTAAAATGTGACCTAATTTCCATTATTAATGAAACACAGTCAGGATTTCTGTCAAACAGACATATATCAAACAACATGCACTTAATATTAGATGTATTAGACTATTTATATTTACTCCAGAAAGAAAGTTATTTTATTTTTAGACTACTATAAAGCGTTTGACACAATAGAACATGTTTTTTGTTTCAAGGGCTACATAGAATTGGCTTCGGTGACTCCTTTTGTAAAATGGTCAAAATGTATATGAATAGTAATAGCTCCATTAAGTTAAGTAACGATACCTCTCCCAGATTCTTCTTAAACCATGGAGTCAGACAGGGATGTCCAGTCTCTCCCTATCTTTTTTTTAATTGCGAAACAATTTGTTAGTTCACACATCAAAGCAAGCCATCTAAAAGGCATCAGTATTGGCAATACAGAGATAATTATTAGTCAGTTAGCGGATGATATACTGCTCTGCTCTTAGAAGACTCTCTCAAATACCAGCAAGCCTATGTACTCTTCAACTCTTTTCTAAGGCCTACATCTTAAATCTTAATAAATGTGAATTACTTCCGATGAAAAACAGTATGATTTTTTTAATTGGTGGTATTGCAGTTAAAAACTGTTACATATTTGTGTATACAAATAACCAAAGATAACTCTAGATGCACTGCTAATTTTAACCCAATTGTTACAAAAACATTGAAATGGCTTAATTGATGGCGGCAGAGAGAGCTTTTGTAAAAGCCAGAGATTTGCTTGTTAAAGCAGAGGGTCTGTCTCGCCTAACTTTTGCCCCTCAGTGATTGTACGTTGATAATGTACATGTAAAGAAATCGATGGAATCTTACATTTATAAGGAAAAACAAATCCCATTATGGGAAAAAGTCAGTGATACTAAATTCTCTCAAAAAGGGTGCCTTAAACTTCATTGATTTTAGCTCACTAAATAAAACAATTCAAATAAACCAGCTTAAACTATTCCTTAAAAATCCCACCTCTGTTTGGAATCTTTTCCTCAGCTTGCCTTCTCACTTGGTTGCGCAATGTTTGTTCTAATATGTAATTATGATATTCAAAAACTCCCTGTCAAGCTATCTAACTTTCACCAACAACTTTTTTTGGCATGGACTCTCATTTACAGCATAACTTTTCTCCTCATCTGTGTTACATGGAGCAATAGGAACATTTTATTCTTTGTTCTGTAATCACTGGTTCAATAATGGAATATTTCATGTTAGACAGCTCTTTAATAATGAAGGTCTGCTTTTTAGGTGTACAGCATTTCTTTCAGAGTATAATATACCAGTAACTCCTAAAGTTTGCCACAGTTATGGATGCTGTTCCATCTGGCATACACTTGCTTTTCAAAAATAATACTCTCTCTTTAGGTCCTCTCCTGAAACTGAAAACACACCTATTGGTGAGATATATTTCACTGAATAGGAGTCATAAAGTGAGCTCTATTACTTGAGAACAATGTCTCTGCCCCTCCTGCAGTCTCATATTGAAATTGACTCTTTGATAATTTAAATTGGAAAAATATATGGTCCATGTAACAAAGATTTTTCCCCAATCAAAGTAAAAGAAATATCTTTAAATTCATAATATTTACCCTGTCAAAAATGTTAAAGAAAAAATTTAGATCTGATTTTGACACTAATTGCTCTTTTTGACAGAATGACACTGAAACTCGTCTTCATTTGTTTTGGTCGTGCAGTTATTCTCTGGAACTTTGGAAAGGTGTTAGTTTGTTTATCTCAAGCAATATCATGCAAAGATTTTCAGTGAATCCCAAACCTGTTATTTTTGGATTTGTTGAAGCGGATCCAAATGCCTGCATTATAATAAATCTAATTCTTTTCCTGTGTAGATTTGATATTCATAAATGTAAGTTTTCTAACTGTAAACCTATTTGGTATTATTACAAGAGATAAAACTGTATTTGATACAATTTCATCTTCTCTTAACATAAAAGCACTCTGAACATGGACAATTTGCACGGCCTACAAACGTTTTACTTGAATGTGTCATTTTCTTTTAATTTAAGTAATGCCTTCTTTCTTTTTTCATTTATCATTTTACTTAGTCTAGTTTTGTTTCTGTATTATGGTTTTGGTAAAGTGTTTTCATTAACTATTCTTTATATTGCAGTTATGCTTAACACTTATTGTTGTACCACACTGTAAACTGAATGTTCAAATAAAACATTTAAAAAGGAAAGAAAAAAGACTTGATTGATGAAGTTAATGGTTATACTCTCTCCTATTATAAGCTGTGGATGTTGATATTTCAGTATAAAAGAATGACAGCAATTTTCATTATTGTAATTAATCGAGCCATTTCAGATTTTACATGATTCCTGTTAAAATATACTGTCGTACTGTAATATTACAGTTAAAAACACTGACGAAGCAGGCAGAGATTGAGGATCTATATGCAGCTTTTATTAACAAAAACATGTGATAAAGAAAAAAACACAGGGGACACTAGAACAGAACACAACACATGCAATAACTGATAAGTGGACTAGGGGAAACAAGGGCTTAAATACACTAGGGAAAACAAGGAACACCTGGGGAAACAATCAGGGAATGAGAAACAATCAGGGGAAACCAATCAAAAAATGAAACTACAAAGGACTACAAAAACCAAACAGGAAACAGGAACTAAACAAGAACTACAACATAAAAGCACAAAACAAAAGTCTACAGGGAATACGTGACAAAAACGTTGATTTAAAAATCAAATCAGCATTATTAACTTATTATTTTTTATAATTTAGATAATATATATATATCATTTAGAATTGACAATTTTAAACAATAATATTAAATATAAAAAATATTATATTTTAATATTATTTAAATTCTTATTTAAATTAAATATTTTAATGAACATTTTTACATTGTGTGTATATATATATATATTTAATTGTATTGTATTATGGTAATGTGAACTGGTGGGGGTGGGCACTTAATTGTCATGAAATGTCAAATCTCAAAATCTTAATGTCAAGATAAAGCAAAAAAAATGTATAAAATTAATACAAATATATTTTAATATTTTTTAAATATTAAATGTTTTATATAAAAAATTCATAATACTAAAAAGATTATTAATAAATTAAAACAAATATATTTTAATATTTTTTTTTAATATTACATATTTTAATAACTAAAAACATTTAAAAATCTTGGCAGTACAGATGTGCATACGGATGATTGAGGAACAACAGAGTGTACACACACACACACACACACACACACACGGACATAATTTGTTGATTTGTTCTAAAATAGGATTGCCCTACAGAGAGGACTCATAATCCTAAAGATTGGACTAACAACCGTGTTGGCACACATACACTGTTGACAGTTGATTATTACATGATGATCGCTGGTCTGTTAATGAAATTAATAGATTTATTATTTCAGAGTGTTTTTGTCCTTGAATGAACTTGTTCTCTCTTTGTCTCTTTGTCTTTTCAACTGTATGTGGTTGAAAAGCTCTGTGATGCAAAAGGATATGGAAGAGGTGTTAGGGAGTCCAGCAGGGGATGTTGACCCTGCGGTCTGTGTGGGTCCTAATGCCCCAGCATAGTGACGGGACACTATACTGTTTAAAAGCACCTTCGGATGAGACGTTAAACCGAGGTCCTGACTCTCTGTGGTCATGAAAAATCCCAGGGCATTTCTCGTAAAGAGCCCCATTGGCCCTTCTCAATCATGGCCTCCTAATAATCTCCAACCATTAACTGGCTCTATCTGGTGTGTGGTGAGTGTACTGGTGCAGTATGGCAGCTGTCGCATCATCCAGGTGGATGCTGCACACTGGTGGTGTTTGAGGAGAGTCCCCCGTTCACTGTGTAAAGTGCTTTGAGTGTAGTGTCAGAAACGTGCTATATAAATGTAACATTCATTTATTCATGTAAAATCCAATGTTAAAATGCCCCACATTTTATTCAGAGGGGTGCTGAGCAAATGTTGTTTGGATTCCGTCAGAGCTACTTAATTTGCTTTGTTTTGCTCATATATGAGCAGATATACAAACAATGACCGCAAAAATCTATATGGCCAAAGAAATGGGTGAAAATCCCATAAAACTTACTCTGAAGGAGGGACCTGAGCCAAATCTACAGACCAGATCATTGAAACAATCATTTTGACTTGGACAAGTAAGCAACCACATAGCAACACCCTAGCAACCACCCACAGTGGGGTATGCGGTCACATTTTCTTCAGAAAATGTACAAATCTTGTTTTTAGAGTGCATTTGTTATCAGAAAACAGCAAGCTTGCATTGATTGGCGAGCTTGTCTTTGTTACAGGATATGTTGGTAAAATGCTTTTACAGCAGACCTTATTTATTTTTATTTATTTTGAGTTATCTGTGACATACAACAATTTGGAGTAATCCAGAATCATCTGTAATGTTATTGTTGACAGCTTATATGTAATCATGTTTTTCATCATCTTCAATTTCAGGGGATTGCTTTATTGGAAATGATCTAATAAATATCTCTCAATAATATCATACATTTATCCTTTATGGCATATATGACTTTAGATTCCTATAGTCTCATTCCCAAGTAATCCGTTGTGCTCATAATCCTATAGAAGGACGTGAGGTATAGATACAACAGAGGAAGGATTGTGAGTTTAAAGTCAGCGTAAATGAGATGTTTTGTGTGTATGTTTTGCCAGAAGTCGCAGAGAAGGAAAGATCAGGGACAATTTCTTTAATAGCAAACAATCTAGAATGATACTTATCTAGCACATGCTCAGTAAAGTTGTAAGGTTGAGAATTGGATGGATGGAATCCCAGCTCACACACACAATGAGACCATGGTGTTTTTTGGTCGTGTTTATAGTAAAACGTTGTGCACCAAATCTGTAATGGGTTTTCTGGATTTTGTTGCACCATTTGGGATTTCATTTCATTTAGACACTTGTTGCCTCGATGTCATTGTCCCTGCCCAGGGTTTGACTTGGAAGATAAATCCAAGTTTAATTTAACTTAATTAACATTTGTTTATCCATAAAATTGAAAATTAAATGACTTCTCTCTCGCTCTCTCCTTTATATAATGTTGTGATGAGGAAGAGGGCGTGGCCGGGCTGTGATGATGCATGGCCAGCGCTGAATCAGCCGATCAGCGGGAGAGCTTGATAAAGGGGAGCCGGAGGCCCCAGTTCGAGAGAGATGCACGTGGCCACGTTGCATGTGTGTCTGTGTTTGTTTATGTTGAGTTTCTTATTTCTTGTAGATTAACAGGCTGGACACCTGCACAAGCATCAGTCTTTGAGAGTAAACATTAAGTGTTTATTCAAGTGTTATTACAGGGGAAAATGTAATACAGGGACTTTTTGTATTACAGTAAATGTGTTATTATGATCAAGTCTTTCTCCATATAAATCTATTAATGGTGCTGTTCCTGTTGGTACATATAAACGTTTCTTATACTACAAAATGTCAGGTAGGCCTAAGTTCAGTTTAGTATTCTGTGAGTAATAAATGAAAACATGAAAAGCAACAATTGCCTACAGTGTACCCTACTCAGTGGTGGCAGGACCTGGCAAAATACACCAACAAACACACAGTCACACACTGTCTATCCGTTTCCTCGTTCACTCGCATGTGAAACACAATGCAGTCGCACTGATATTTGCCCGGGACTCAACGGCAGTTAGAAACAGAAGTTAGGGGGTACACCATCAAAGAGAGAGAGAGAGAGAGAGAGGGAGGGAGGGAGGGAGAGAGAGAGAGAGAGAGAGAGAGAGAGAGAGAGAGGGAGGGAGGGAGAGAGAGAGAGAGAGAGAGAGAGAGAGGGAGAGAGAGGGAGAGAAGGAGAGAGAGAGGGAGAGAGGGAGAGAGAGGGAGAGAAGGAGAGAGAGAGGGACAGACTGAGATTTGATTTGTGATCATAGTAATGACGATGGCATTAAACTGATATGTTTTTAATTTGACGTATATAAAATACACATCTTTAGTTCTTAGCCTCAAAATTATTATGTAAATATTTTTGTAATAAATTATTTAAATCAATTATTTCCTATTTTGTTTTATGATAAATTGTTCCCTTGTGCATGTTTACTAATTTAGAATCAAAATGTTTCATAGATTGAAAACCATATTTATGAGCTTTCACTATCAATAAGTTATTGTTATTGGGTTTATTTTAGTAAAGTTCTGTAATGCAGTGGGGCTCAATCGGTGGGTCGCCATCCAAATATGTGCCACAGGTTTGTTCTGATAGTCATGGACAGAAGGGAAAAAAACAATGCTATATTCAAATAATAAAAATAAAATTAACCATATAATCGGTTAATCGGTTATAATAGCAAAATGAATAGGCTTATCAACTTTTTAACAAGTGAAAAATACTTTCCACTTAAAGACATCCAACCAGAACTCTACTGTATTTTGTGGCAAATTCATCTCACTTTGTATGTTGTTGGGCCGATGCTGTTCATGGTTAGGAATAAATAACTATGTATGATTTGAACTGCTTTTACTTTGTATGATAAATAGTTTTAGCAGGATGTCTTGACTTTATCTTGATGTCAAGTGGAAAATCAAAGCAGTAAAGTGCTGGTGCTGGTAACACAGTTGAATTAGAGTTGATGAAAAGCATATATCGATGACAAATTTGAGCTTTGCATTAGAAAACAACAACAACAACAACAACAACAACAACAGTTTTTCCAACTATGGAGGAAGCTATCAAGGATATCATGTTGCCAGCTTACATCTTAAAACTTTAGGAGAGTCATGTCACATTTTTTTCTCAACACATTCATTAATGTTAAGCTCCTGTTGGTGGATGCTGGTAGACCACAGCAAAAGTGCAACCCAAATCCAGGACAGGCCCATAGAGGGTGTTTACCCCGCAGATAGCCCCTTGTAGTTTCGCTGAAAGCGTAGTGTGAACTTTCTTTGAACCCTGTGCGTCATACTCTGTGCTCAGATTAGTTTGCTATAGGTGGTTGGTTTGGCATTAAATGTTCTTAAACTAGGCTAGAGGCAAACTAGTCAGTGTTGCATGACAATATACATACATTATATGCACGTGTTTGTGTGGGGGTGGGGATTGTTCATGTATGATACATGAAGAATGCTGATCTGTATGAACTCTACAGCCGTATAAAATGTTTAAAACACATTATTAATGACACGTTTTGGCATGACTGACCTTGATTCTGCATTTGACCCTATAAATTAATAATAAACATTGCTTCATTATTTTGTTCATTCTTTTTTTTTTTAAAGTTTTAAAAAAAGAGTTAAAGATGTTTGTTACAAATCATGCATTTTTATCTAAAATAGTATATATTTATTTCACATTTATTTTTCTATCTATGTACAGTGCTGTAAAAAGTATTTGCCCCCATCTTGTATTTTAGTATTCTAGTATTTTTCATACTAAATTTGTTTTGGATCTTCAAACGAGATATGACAGAAAACAAATGTAACCTAAGTAAACACAAAATACAGTATATATATATATATATATATATATATATATATATATATATATATATATATATATATATATATATATATATATAATATTATTATTATTATTATTATTATTTATTTATTTTTTTTAGCAAAAAAAAAAAAAAAAGTTATCCAACAACTATATTAGACATGTGAAAAACTAACTGCCCCTTAAACATAATAGCTGGTTGTACCACCTTGGCAGCAACAACTGCATCAAATGCTTCCAATAACTGGAGATCAGTCTTTCACAACAATGTGGGGGAGTTTTGGCTCACTCTTCTTTGCAGAACTGCTTTAGTTCAGCCACATTGGAGGGTTTTTGAGCATGAACTGCCCATTTAAGGTCCTGCCACATCATCTCAATTGGACTTTGACTAGACCACTCCAAAACTTATTTTGAGTCATTCAGAGGTGGACTTACTCCTGTGCTTTGGATCATTGTCTTTCTGCATAATCCAGCTGTGCTTGAGCTTCAACACATGGACTGATGACCGGAAGTTCTGCTTTAGGATTTTCTGGAAGAGAGCAGGATTCGTGTTTCCCCCAATTATTGCAAATCCCCCTGGTCCTGAAGCAAATAAAAAAAAGAAAAAAAGACTGAATTCAGGAGACAGTAAATAAAAACTACTGACGTCACTGGCCTGACGAAGCCTTTGTCGCTTCTATTTTGTCTATTTAACAGGTTATGACATGTTATAATATATGTTTATTTTCCCAAGCAATATGTGGACTGTATGTTAATTCGTCAACACAGGGAAAATAATTTATTTCGAAACTATTGCGAGCAGCGGATGGACGATTAATACGCATTTCTGCTCCAAAATAATGCTCTTAATTTAGTTCAAAATAAAACTAAACAGACAATAGTTTAGACAATAATACATTTTTGCCAGGATACTCTTTATGAAAAAGTATCTACTATAGCCTCATTATTGAACTGTATGCTTTAAAATGTATCACAGTTTGCAATTTTGTATATGCGATTTATTGTTTGGGACGAATTGTTTCGTTTAATATATATATATATATAAATTGCCACGCAATACGGAAATACTGTCGAATAATGCGAGAGTGGTTAACTTGTTTTATTATATATGAATGACGATTTTGTTTGATTGCAAACGATGTATAAAATAAATTAATATTTAAATAAACTTGGTTATTTTACTTATTTTATTAGGCTATTTTCAAAATGTCATTAATTAGCCTGATGATGATTATTTTATAAATCGATTTGATTCACAGTCATTTTAGTTTGCTTTAACGAAACGAAACAATTTGTTGCCACTGGTCACTAGCGTTACTAAAATACACAATGCCTGCGTTTCATTTAAATCATTTTAATTAAACAAGACATATAGACAGTTATGAGGCTATATATTATGAGACAACCCTCAAATATATAATAAATAAATAAATAAAAACAATCTAACCTTAAATTGAGTTTCCACGAATTTTATCTAAAATTATGTAGCCCTGTGACGGCCACCTGTCCAGCGTGTTTCCCTGCCTTCGGCCAGAGACAGCTGGGCTAGACCCCAGCAATACCCGGGACCCTATAGGACAAGCGGAAATAGAAGATGGATGGATGAAAACCAATCTGTTTTAGAATACACAAAAAGGGTCAAATTTAAAAAAATAAAATATGAGGTATGACACTATCAAACGAATCAAACGTAAATAAAAAAAAAAAAACATTCAGATCCAAAAAACAAAAGTTCGGTTGAATTGATCAACGAAAAACAAGTGAGCAACATTGCGACAGTAGGCCAGTTAACATTTACAGATTCACTTCTAATCAATTCAAAACACTTCTCCATTGCGTAAAAATGCTTCAAATTGCCTCATGGGAACATTTCCATTCTAGAACTATGCAATTGCAGTTTCACATCAGTGAAATCACATCAGCCTATTCCTGACCTCAGAATTACATATTGTGTAAACAAATCTGAATTTGTATCGGCTATAGCAAGATGATCGAATTCAGTGCATTTGATATCACGCGCTGTTTTTTTGTTGATCACATTAGCCTAAATCACAACCAATTAGACATTCATATCATAACTAAGTAGCGTTCAAAATGACAACACAAGTTCTGAACTCTTATCTTACATAGATCAATGGAGTTCTCACCCAAGCTGACACTAGAGGCGCCCTTAGCTCAGCCAGTGCCCTTTACGCACGCCATGAATTACAGCAACCTTCATGGAAAGAGAAATAATCAATATATGGCATATATAGCCAGGACTATACAACACATTGTTGGCTCAGACTGTGCATTATGCATGCTTTTTTTGTACTTTGTACGTTTACAAACACTCACATGTTGCTAAGACCCTTTTGAAGTGCCACGACCTGCCCATTTACTGGTCTATTTAGCAACAGAAAATATTTCTAGTTTTGATATGATTGCTCATTAAAAATTCGTTTCAGTGTATCTCAGGTAATGTGTAAACATTTCGACGTCCCTCCTATTCAGTCTACGTGAGCTGTGACGCACTGGAGTCACTCCAGCAACGTACCAGACTTCAGAGAGCGCACTGAGCTCTCCGCGCATTGTTATGGAGAGAGCGGAGCTCTGTAGTGGCTCGAACGAGTCTGTGTATAGTTTCCAGCAAATGAGAGCTCCTCCTCCCCTTCGATGAGGTAGTTGATAAGACTGAGTCTTGCTTAATCACAAATTTCTCGAGTTATCCGTGAAGTCCTGTCATGCATGCAATATCGTCTGACCTCTCCTCTTTTTAAGTACGATAACGGGCCTTTTTTGTGTGTTATTGCGCGGCATGGGAGATCCGAGTGAGCCCACCATGGTACAGAAGTCGACTTCGTTCAGCATCAAGAGCCTTCTGCTTCCATCCAAGTTTGACAGCCCGGGCGGAAATGAGAGTGCGGAGAGGCGCAGCAGCAGCCCGGCTCCGGTGCAGTATTTACACAATCCGCCGGAACCAGCAGAAATGGATCCCGCGCTTCTGAAAAAGGAACAAAGAGACGCGGAAGAACCGAAAAAGGCAAAAAACGGGAAATTCGACAAGCCCCCGTTCAGCTACAACGCGCTCATAATGATGGCTATCAGACAGAGTCCCGAAAAGCGCCTCACTCTGAACGGCATTTATGAATTCATCATGAAAAATTTCCCGTACTACCGGGAGCACAAACAGGGCTGGCAGAACTCCATCAGGCACAATTTGAGTCTCAATAAATGCTTCGTGAAAGTTCCGCGGCACTACGACGACCCGGGGAAAGGGAACTATTGGATGCTGGATCCCTCCAGCGACGATGTGTTCATCGGCGGAACCACCGGGAAGCTCCGGCGCCGGTCGGCGACCTCAAGGGGCAAGCTGGTGATGAAAAGAGGCCTCCGTTTTGCGCCCCTCGGACTGGGCGAACACCCGAATAACCCGCTCTACTGGCAGCTATCTCCGTTTTTACCCTTGCACCATTCGCACTTTAACGGATCCACGCATGGATTTCTAAACCAGGGACACGCGTACGGATCTTTACTCTCGGGCGTCGAGCCGCTCAGGAACGGGGATATGTCTCGCTCTATTCTGGGAACGTCTACGGGCAGTATCAACCTGCCAAACGGTTATGGCGTGTCACCGCCGTCCGCCGCAGCTGGAATACTATCAGGGCACAATGGATACTACGTAACGGGAGCGCAGCAAGCGCAATCGCTGCCGAGCGCACCTGTATACGGATTTTCCAGTTCTCCGTCCCCTCTCCTGTCTGATTCCCTAAGGACTAGTTTACCGTCCTTCACATCGCCCCTTTCTAGTGGACTTTTGTCTCAACATAAACGGGTCGCGCCCAATTCCTTCCTTAGCTGAGCGTTACGCGCGCTCTCCAATGGAAATATCCAAGCCAACACGATAAACTTTCCTCGAAAACATCGCAACAAAACATGTAGCTCTCCCTTTGTGTGATGACTATTTATGTCTGTCGGTTTTTTTTGTCTATTTAAGATAATTTTGTAACTGTAATGCCAAATGCAGTACCCGTGTGTGTGTGTGCGTGTTTCTTTCTTTCTTTTTTTTCCTTTTTTTTTTTTTAAAGTATTATTTATAGTTCGATCTTTTTTTGTGAATGATTTTGTATTTATAACATATTGTAGCTATTATGTTTTGTATCCCTTGGTACTGTGGGATATTGTTATTATTAGACGGTCGGCACATATTATTCGTTGAGTATCGCTAATTCCTCTGTTTTATTTAATATATTGTCCCAAACTGTGATTGCGCCTTATATTAAATCAGGCTTTGATAAGAGGTAGAGCGTCTTTGGACTGACTCAGGTGTGCGTTCTGACAATGAAAAAAATATTATGATAATAAAAAAAACTGTGCAAACTTGGAAAATGGTGAAATATAAACTTATATGCAAAATGTTTGATAAATTTGCATCTCGGCTAGGTCGAGTCTGTGAGTGTGAGCCTTTGTCTAAGTCATAAAATGACTCGCAAAGATAAGATACTGAAAGAAAGTTTTTAGGCACTGGTTTAAATGAACTCTGTGAGTGCTGGGTTTATATATCTGTACATACTGTCACCTAAAATGCTGTTTTGTGATATTACAGGACTTGTTTTGTGGGGTGGGAGGATCTCGGGCCCTTTGCTAAAGAAATCTTTTTTTTATTATTGTTTTGCCTGTGGAAGTGGTTCATCACCATAGAAAGTTTGATCATTGGGGTGATACATTTCACATTCATGCATATTGATTTGATTTTTAGCATTGGTAAAACGAGCCCCCGAACTCTGTGTGCAAACAGGCGCTTATTTGGTGACTGATCATAAATGTGATTTCTAGAACTGTTAGTTGTTCTTTCTAACCAACATGTGATTTTAGAGTTTTGCACCTTTAGTTGCCATATTTATTTAATCTGCGGCATTTGTATTAGTTTGTTGTTGTTGTTTTCTTCAGAACAAACAAATAAAGTATCGAGATATTTCTGTATGAATGCAAAGAGAGTCTTTTCAAGCCACGATTACACAAATCACAGATATTTTTTCGTTGTTGTTGTCTCGCTAGCTCGAGGGGTGCAATGCATTAAGCTGCCTATTATTATTATGATTCTCCAAATTAAATACGATGTTTATATTCATGCATGCTTGGATGTTGCACAGCTTAATACTAGAATATTTTCCTCGTGAACATCACATGATGCAATGTAATGTACAAATAAAACTAATAAAAGAAAGTTGCCCAGGCTTAAACTATTCAACAGGCCCCATCAAGCTCAAACATTAAGAGACTTGTAACACTTTGTAATTTTCATTAACAAGTAATTGCTAAAAATTATAGGCCTATATAACGCAGAATAGATCATTAATTCGTGCATATTTAATGTAAAAACACATGGATCAAAAATGTAGCATATTCAAATACAGGAAAAACATATCTATAAGCCTTTTATGATGATATACTGAATGTTAATGAATTATAAAGGTATAAGTTACTATAATGTGGCACCAATCAATACATTAAAATAGATACGTATTCCACATTTAACCATATAGTATGTCTAATAGAACCCAAATTTATATAACCTACTCCAATCTGTTGATACTGGATCAGTCTCATACAAGAGAGAACAAATTGTATATAATTGAGATAAAAAAGTGAGCTTTTAACCAAAACTTGCATTGTCCATTTCAATGATGCTATAGGCTACTTACTGTCCAGATGTTCATGGAAATTCACCTCCACGTTAGCCTGATATTAGACTTCAATAGAACTGAACCCTCAGACGATGTAACTCCCAAAGAAACCCAAGACACCTTGAAGGAACCAGGACCCAACATTAATGGACCAGGACAAGACATTCCCCAGAGGGAGGGGACTCTGGCCAAAGTTTTTGAAGTGAGGGGTCTGCTATACTCTCCTAAAAATAAATATATTTTTTCCATGTAATTTCATTTGTTATATAGACTCTAATATTGATGAATAAATTATCAAATATAAAACCATTACTATAAAGCAAAAAATGCACGAGTGTGAATGCTAGGCCTATTGCAAAGATAAATGATCGGATTTACGAAGTATCGGGACTTTGGCCTTCCAAAGTATAACTCTCTGTATTTACTACTTGAACTATTTACTTTTTAGATTAGTTTTTTATCCCAACATAAAGATGCAAGAATTTAAAATCGCAACCCAAAAGACAACGTGCAAAAATTTTATGAAAAATATACAAGCGAGAGGGGAGGGGCTTTGGAAATCACACACACACACACACACACACACACACACACACACACACACACACACACACACACACACACACACACACACACCGCCCGAATTATATTGTATTTCAAAAGTATTTATTTAGCTAAATGTTCATTTTGAACAAACAAACATTTTTGGGAAAAAAATATTTTGGGATATACAGGTCGGAATGTGGTGGCCATTCACTTAAATAATGATTTAAAAAAAAAAAAAAATTATATATATATATATCATTATTTAAATTTTTATATATAAACATATATATATATATAAAAATATATTATATATAAATATATAAACATATATACATATATAAAGAAGACCCAGCCATTATAAATACGTTTGCCTTGTAAGTTCTCGGATTCACGAAGTATCGGTTCTTTGACTTCCCAATAGTCAAAACTCACTGTATTTTTAATTATTTATTTTTTATTTAATTAGCTCTAAATTTAGTTATATTTTTTCTCTACATAAAAATGCTCATATTTAAAATCGCTATCCCAAAGACAGCGTTCAAACCTTTTTAAGGACAATAATGCGCGAAACAGAGGGAGAACCTTAAAATGACATATTACAAAAGTTTTTATGTACATAACCTCGAATTTATAGTGTATTTCCAAAGTATTTTTACATTTTTATTTTGAACAAACAATCAAAACCTTTCGGGTTTTACAAACTAGAGGAAAGCGTTCGGGGGAGAGAAAAAAAAACAAAAACAAACAAACAAACAAAAAAAAACCCTGTTTAATATAATTAAAATAAGACGTCTATGACAAATTATCAAGTGTCTTTTTTTAGCCACTTTTGTAAGTGTTATTTACATTTTGCTATATTTACATCCACATTAGAATAAAAGCCGTCAATTAAAATTAAAAATTTAAAATATTGAGTGACCAACACGACATATACAGTCGCTTCCGTTGGACCATATTCAAAATGAAATAATAAAATAAATAAACAGTTAAATGTTAAACTATTTTATTATTATTATTTTATGTATTTTTACGAAATTAGCGGCAGCTCCAGAGTTAAAATCCCAGCTTCAGTATTTTGTTAATTCAGTTTTGTTCCAGAACGGGTCAGAACAGGTTGCCAGTATTATATGCCACAATTTAGGAATGCTGTAACCATTAATGCAAGTTTCAACTCAACTCATTTGCTTCCTCTTATAGATGCTATACATGAAATTTAACCACAACTAATTCATAACCATTTCAATGCCCAAAACATCTATGCCTGTATCATCAATTAAATCTTTCAATATGTTCTGAAATTAAGATTAAGATGACACATTGGTATTTTGTATTATGTCTCAATTGGTCACACCTTAAAACTACTTATTGAATGAACAAAGCCTCAAATGTTTCGTTAGTTGACCCTTAAGGAATTCTGATAATCTGGTCTTCCTACTCTTTTGGCAAGTGTCTAAAGTGTCTTTGGTTTCAGGACATGTCTTTTTGTTAAGAACTGTCTCCTCTCCTAAAAGGCCCCTTGGAGCCCCACAATACAAGACTAGAGGGGTCCCGGAAGCTTCCTTTTCAGGTCACTGACGACAAAACTAAAACTAATTGCAAAGTTCTTTCCAGAGAAGAGTTTCTTTTATATGCTTGTCTGGGATCAATACATCTGCTGAATGCCTTAAATAAACAGTGTTAGTCGACTGTGGCTGCACTCATTACAGTGCCATAATGGTCAGAGATCTTATTTAACCCTTGTGCATCAATAAAAAAAAGTTTCTTAGAAATGTATTATACATATTATTATATATTAATATTATTTGCCACTTTCACTGCCTTAGATTCTTTAACCAACATCTGTCCTGATAATAACTACCAAATATTCATTTATTTTCAGGATTTTAACACTTTAAATGCACACACACACACACACACACACACACACACACACACACACACACACACACACACTTTTACCTGTATCATTTATTCAGTTGGCCTGCAGTGCTCTATAATACTGCAATCAGAAAATAGGGAAAAAGCTTGTATTTGCTCCATAGGCTAAATACGATTAAAATGCAGACAGGGCTCCAGAATGAAAGAATAATATCATAGAATTCATGGGTTTCAATCAGGACATTTTCGTCCTTAAGGTCCAGAGTGTTACTATTTACAAAAATACACACCTTCGGAAAAATGTATGCCGTTGGCATTAACACAGCCAAAGTTATTGAGAAAACAAAAATGTAAAAGACAAAAAAAAGGTTGCACAAGGGTTAAGAGTGTCTCTAGGACTTCAATTAATATTTGAGTACAGTATCTCAATAAGATTGTACTCCTAGTTAGCCTTAAGTAATTTCACAATCTATAAGAAGCAAGGCCATTTGGACTTTTAAGCTTAGATGTATATAAGAAAGCAGCTTTTAGCAGTAAATGCTAATTTACCAACGGCAGCACCTCTGAAATTCATTGTTTGAGGGTATTAAACAACTCATAATCCTTGATGACAGCAACACAGGTGTATACTGTGTTTACAAGGTCATAACTGAATGAATATAATATGAATATGAAATTATATTCATAAAACAGACAACAACCATCTAAACATGTCCAACAGAACACATCCACACTGACCAGTCCTTATATCTTCCAAATCATGTTTTATTCATTAAAGAAATGTCTTTAAATGCATTTCTGTAAACAATACATTATTGCCATTGCCATGAATTGAACTTAAAATGTAGAAGATAAACAACACATAACAGATGAGAACTTATACAGCTACTGTAGATAACACAGTGCAGGACATATAAAGACTAATATTCATTTCAATATGTCAAGTCTTATGCATCACATGAAAAATAACTATTATTTGAAACTCAAACACTCAAAATACGGGAAGCGCTCAAATATATTTGAGTATACTGTGTAAATAATATGAATCAACGGTCAATGAAACCAAAAATGATATTTACCATAACGAGAAGACAATTAATTGTTACATTTAGGCAAATTTGAGCCTTTACATTTCAATTTTCTCTAAAAAAAGATATACAACTATGATTTTCGCCTGTAGTTCAACCAAATAAACAAAAAATACATGTTTTTAAAATGCCATGTTATGTGTTTTAGAATATCACCATGCCGATACAATATTTCACAGTTATATACAGCTAAAATCTTAAAATAAAGACCATCTGTCCACAAAGCATGCACATTTTTTAAGCAAACTTGATATTTTAATGCAAAAATGTTCAAATAAATAGAAGTGTTTTTTTTTCTGGTTTAAGGAATATTCTGCACATACTATCACAGCTATCAATTAAACTAACACAGACAATTGCCAATACTACAACACAAAAAAAAAATAAAAAATGAAATTTGAGCAAATTATGCAAATTCAAGCCTTTGCGTAACAATTTTCTCTAAAAGAAGACATCTTAATTGTAACTATGCTTCCTATAGTTCCAGCGTTACAAGATTTATTGAAAAGTCTCTTTTCTGGTTAAACAAACATCACACACACACACACACACACACACACACACACACACACACACACACACACACACACACACTGTATTTCCAATCAATTAAACCAATTGTCAATATTAAAAGACTAACAGTTATGAAATTTGGGCACTTTTTGTAATTTCGAGCCTTTCCATAGCAATTTTCTCTCTAAAAAAGATTATTAATAATAACTATGCTTAGCTCCAACATTACCAAAAATGTAAAGTAAACGATACATATAGTATGTTAACAACTTGCAAACAGTATGCAATTATGGAAATGTTGTTTTTTACCTCCGCTTGTGCTGCCCACAAAGTTAACAAAATGTTCATGAAAACAGAGCGACAAAGGCGTCTCTTAAATACACACCAAATACAAAATGTTTTGTGAAATGTTCCAGCATTATAGTGCGAGGACTACACTCAGTCCAGGGCAACGTATATAGACGCCATTAACTAAATCAGTACAAGAGGATGCCATTTTGTGGGTCAATTAAACTTGACATCATAAGACTTAAGACATGAGATACACATTGTCCTCCAATGAACAAGGATCAAGACCTGTAATTACTGTAAGTTTCTGTTGTGTTACACACATTCAGGCCACACTCTGTTACCCATGGGATGTACATTGCACAGTGCCATTGTCAAGCTTGCGTTCAAAGGTCTTCAACGTTCCCTCAGAAAACCTCTAGACTCCCATGAACATCACTTCTTTTGATTGACAATTTTCACAATTTAAACCTAAACTGTACACACTAAGTAGGGGAGAATATGTCCCTCATGGTATATTAATAGTATGCACTTTTGAAAAGAGTTTAAAAGTGTACTACAGAAAACACACCACATCTATTTTAAAAATAAAAAACATGTAACAAATGTATCATTTTTTTATAGGTTTTTATGATTAATTATTTATTAAAAATAATGATGTTTTCTGTATGTTAACAAGTATTAACATCAGCAATAGATCACTAAATGACATTATTTCATCAAATAATTACAAAATTACAAAAAACAATTCTCACTACGATCATTATCATTGAAGTTTGCATACGTCATCGGCCTCATCTGAAATAATGATGAGTCTGTATACAGAAGGGAGGTTAAATAGCTGGCTGTCTGGTGCAGTCAAAACAACCTGGAGCGGAACATGCTCAAAACAGTGGAGATGATAGTGGACCCCCCCCCCCCCCCCCCAGATTATTGGTTGCCCCCTGCCCTCCCTTCAAGAACTGTACACTTCCAGATTTATGATAAAGGCTGGAAAAATCACTCTGGACCCCACTCACTCAGCCCACTACCTTTCTGAACTGTTGCCTTCTGGCCGATGCTTCAGCGCTCTGAGCACCAAAACTGTCAGGCACAGGAACAGTTTTTTCCCCTCGGGCTATCATCTCATGAACAGTTAAAACGGCCCCATTGAGCAAAAATTACCAAGACAAATTCCTTGTATGTGTAATCATACTTCAAAATAAAGCTCATTCTGATTCTGATTATTTGTTGCAAGCAGTACTTTTGGCACAACCATTTTCCTCTTTGTCATTGAAGTTCAGAAAACATGGATGAAAGTGCATTATTTTATCTTTTGATTAAACATTTAAAATTCTAGAAAACTGCTTTACTGCTGTCTAAGCATTAATGTTTAATATTAACATGCTGCATTTTAGATGACGGTTTAAGATACGTGGTCACAATGGCAGTGTGCAAGTTTGTTTTAAAAATTGTAATTTAATTTGATCAATGTGTTCACAAAATATCAAACTGAACTAAATGACATTCAAACCATATTTGTCCCATTTTATTACAGACTATACAATTCTTTATAGTCTTAATGAACCTCTAATATTAAAATTTTCTGAAGATTTAACAAGTTTTCCAACATTTTAGACTTCAATCACTGAAGTGCAAAAGAAAACATTCTTTAGGGAACTCTTGGTTGACTACATACTCTACATTACCAGACTCTATATATATATATATATATATATATAATGAAATACAAAACATTATACTTTACAGCAGTATTATCACTGTGCACATACTTTTTAATGTAGAATATGCTACTTTGTTTAAAAACTGGACATTAGCACATGTGCATTTAAAAGATAAATATATTCTAAAATCATTCAAAATTCAAAATAAAAGTTTCAAAAAGATCTGCTTTATTATGAGTAACACACAAGCAATCACAACCATTTTTATTCTGGTAATTTACTGTGATTTTACATTTTATGAATTAATTACTTTAAACGTAGGGTTATTTTACAAAGTTGATTGATCCATGAAGGGAAAACATTTTAACTGAGTCAACTGTCATACAACCAAACATGAAATATCACATTAACACAATCATTCAGGCTTGTGGGGGACTGGGTAGCTCAACAAGTAAAGACGCTGACTTCCACAAATGGAGTCACGAGTTTGAATCCAGGGCATGCTGAGTGACTCCAGTCAGGCTTCCTAAGCAACCATTTGGCCCGGTTGCTAGGGAGGGTAGAGTCACATGGGATAACCTCCTCGTAATGTGGTTCTCACTCTCGGTGGGGCGCGTGGTGACTTGTGCGTGGATGTCACAGAGAATAAGCCTTGCACTACGTTTCTGCGGTAATGCACTCAACAAGCCATGTGATAATATGCGCAGACTGACGGTCTCAGACGCGGAGGCAACTAAGACTCCTCCTACGCCACCCAGATTGAGAAAATTGGGAATTGGGCATTCCAAAAATAACAATTCAGGATTGTGTTGTGTAGCTGTAAATTACTCACTGAACAAGTTATATGACCAACAACACACTTTTTTTTTTTTTTCAAAATACAACTGAACCTATCCTAATGGATAAAAAAAAATTGTGTTTTGCTAATAGATGTCCTGAAATACTAAACCAATGAAAATAATGACTAAATGCATTTGCAGCCATCACATAACTGGAACTTAAAAATCGTAATAAAACAGATTAGAAACTATCTTTCTTCCTCTGTCTGAATGGCTGAACTTTGTCTCTGTCTAGGTATACACGTCTGTTCTTTATCTAAAAACTCTTCTCCAACGTTTTCTGGAGCCTCCAGGTGTGCTTGATGACTTGTGAACTAATCGGGGTAATGATGAGGGCGGCCTGCTCCTTATGGAGCCCGAGTGGCGGGAAGCAATGGGGTTCCATGGCGCCCATAATGGGGGTGAAGGGGTTAAACAAACACCTATAATCGTACGTGATGCTGGATAAACCTGGGAATGCTTGTGACCCATTGGAAAGATTTCTCAGAACACACTACTTTAACATCTGTTCTGATTTAACAGCTCATGTGTGACCAATCACAATGATCAAAAGCATAATAGTTTATCTTAAACAAAAGATCTGGACAGGTCGGGCACAAAAGGGTCTGAGCTTTGTACTGAGCTTTAAACCTGCTGCGATTAAATTAATGTTTGGAGACATGGTGCAGCAGATACCAAAGAAACTTAATTAATTCTTATTAATCATGTCATTTTTCATTAAACTATCGAGGTTTACGTGTTTGCACCAGTTTAACTCCCTGAGACCAAACATTGAAATATTGTCACTTAATGAAACCTTTTCAAATGCAATTCTCCTCTGAATTATTTATTGGCACGGTTTTTGGGCGAGGGGGGAAAATTCTCTTATTCAGCAGAACTTGCCCCCCTCTGGACCCCCTTCATTCAGTCATGCTAACATGTATTCAGTCTGACAGGTGCGGTCTGAACAGGACTCATCATGTTTGACACCCCCCAACATCGGTTCCCACAAAATTGAGCAACAAAAGGCTGAAACGTTAATGTCAGACCTCCATGATTCCATGGAGGCACCTATATTAGGTAAGAAACATGCACGCAATGTACGAATGGATATGACTAATTGTGCAGAATAACACAATTGAAGTTGAAATGTGACACTATGAATATATAAAGGAGATAATCTCGAGGGGTCCCTGAGCCCAAATATACACTAATATTGATTATTATCCACAAATATACAGTAGTTGCATTGGTGTCCCATTACCATTTTACCCCATCTTTGGAGAAAGAATTATTAGATGAGTGTATATAATATAAAAATTAACATTAAAAATGATCTAGTTTTAAAAGTCAGCAAACTTTTTAAAATTAAACAATTTGACATTGGGGGTCCTCCCCTTTTCGCCCCAATTTGGCATACCCAATTCCCAATACGCTGTCAATCCGTGCATCTTATCACATGGCTTGTTGAGCGTGCTGCATCCATGCACCCCACCGAGACTCTACACACCCTAGCAACCAGGCCAATTGGTTGCTCAGGAAGCCTGACTGGAGTCACTCAGCATGCCCTGGATTCAAACTTAGGAGTCCAGGTGTGGTAGTCAGCGTCTTTACTTGCTGAGCTACCCAGGCCCTGACCTAATTTGCTTTTTATAAAAACCAACTTAATCTCATAGCAACTCGTATTAATTTACAGATTGCAAAATCGTGAGATATTGTACGATTTGTCTCGTATGAAGAGCTACATCTTTTATTCCCACAGAGACCAACCAATCGAGAAACAGAATTTCAAATCTATACAATACAGGCATCAAATATTAGCTTGCTTCCGATTCAACACTTTATTTTACAAAATGAAACGTTGATGAACGAATTTGGTTACTCATTCCTCATTTATTTATACAATACGACTGATGTATGTAATACACTTCCTTCTTGCTGTTCATTGGTTTAGGGGTTAAACTTTATGTTTAATGTTTGGGTTAGGGATTAAACTTCGAAACATCAAAATAATATAATTCATGGTTTATCAAATAAGTGATCATTCATCATTTATTTTCTCTTTTGAAGTAAAAGTCATTTACGTTTTTGTACGATCTAACTCACGTGTTCATTGAAGAGAAAAATATTATGTATGAAAAGAATGTAGTTTTAACCTAACTTATAAAACATAGAAATTTGATATTTTGTTGAATTTTTTTTATTTTTATTTAAATGACTAATAAAGTTATTGTTCATCTGTGTCACTCACATTGTGTTCAACCCTGTTACCGCATAATATCTCACCTATTAAAAAATGAATACACAGGAAGTGACATCATTTCACCTGTTCTTGTAAGGCGGGAAGCACCTCACATAAGTACTCTCAATCCATTATCACACTAATATTGACAATATTCGTGTTGACTACACTCATTCAATCCATTTATCAAAGATATTGTAAGAAAAAATAAACTAAATAAATATTTTTCTTTAATTTATGGAAAATATATGTTTATTTTTAACTACAAACCAACATGTGGCCCCTAAATGGCTAGCTTGTAATGAGTGATAAGGCTAAATCCTACCCTGATGCTGATGCTACCCATCATTGGACTAATTTTGCCTAGGATTTCAATATATTTTATTGGAATAATCAAATTTATTAGAACATTTTGCCTTGGATTTCATAAATATATTTATTACCTTTAAAAAAAAGTTAAATATAAATGATATCATATAAATATTTTATATTAATACATAAAATATAAATTATATATAATATATAATATATATAATGTATTAATAGATTAAATATTCAGTACAATTTATATTTTAATGATTTAACTTGTTTTGTTTCATTATTATTTCTTCTTAAGATTAATTTAAAATGTTTATTATTAAAAAAAAAAAAAAAATACAAAAGGGACAAACAGACTGGTCCCTAACTTTGGTAAAAGGGTCGCAAAAATTGGTGCTCATATAAAAAGAAACAGCACATTTAATATTAAGTTTGACCTAAATTTTACAAGAGCACCTTTTTCTAATCCTAACCCCAAGAGTTTAAAGTCCTATCGGTGAACTCCATTGGTGGGACATGGCAGTACAGTACAAACACTATTAATAGATCACTCTATACTGTATGTGCACTGGACTCTACTGAATAGAGTTTCAGCAAAGTGATGCTGTTGACACTGTGCTTAAAATATTCACAAGTTTTTATTCTGCTTTATTGGCTCTATTCAACACACTAGCAATAAAACATTGAGAGTTATATGTGCATGCGGACAGGGGTGTTGTAACAGGGGCCCAGCAGCCAACTTTTTCACCTTTTTCTAGTTTAAATGGTCACTTTGCGGAAGTAGGCAAAAATGAAGACGACTCTTGTTCTTGGTTTTAACAATGATCTAATGTGTGTGATCCCTCTTAAGACTTCCAGTAAAGGTTGTAGTGAATATCAGGATGGACCCATATTTAGCATGTAGTCACATAAGTGGCAGGATAATCATCTGGTCACCATCACAAAACACCTGATCACCCTGTCCATGTTTATTTTCCCAAAATAACTGGCTAGTTGTGCATTATCCATTACTTAATCAACTAGAAAGCAGATAAACATTTTTTCTATAGCATACTATTAATTTCAGGTACCATCAATCCATCCAACCATCCAGAAGGTTTTTTAAAATGTTGGTTTTGCTGTTTTTTTACTTATAAATTAGAAATTGAAACTTAAAATATTAATATTAGGGCTCAAAAAAATCAAATATTTTTCAGTCCATTTTTTAGGAAAACCAAAAAAATAAGTGCACGCTGTCAGTTTGGTTGCATAACACAAAAAAAGAGGGCAACACGGTTATAAAACATGATCGTAAGGTCCAGATATAATGCCTCAGTTTCCTCCATATTGTTTTTAAACATTTATTCAAATCATTTTAGACAGCAGGAGAGTTGACTTGTGATTGTCAAAGCATCATGAAACACTTTTATGCAAGCAGAATATCTCGAGAGAATCACAAATGGATTTAGGTAGTTCACATGAAACACTTTTAGGAAGTTGACATCCTGTGGTTAGACATGCTCTACTCCATCTAAAAGCATACAACATTTTCCTAATTCGTTTCTAATTATGCATGCAGGATTTATGGGCTCAATTAATTGAAAGACTACATGGAATAGCTGCACTTTGCAGGAAAAAATGCAGGAACATTTAAAGGAATGTTCCGGGTTCAGTACAAGTTACGCCCATTTGACAGCATTTGTGGCATACCACAGAAAATAATTTTGACTTCGCCCTCCTTTTCTTAAAAAAATAAATACAAAATCTGTGTTCCAAGTGAATGGGGCCAGTTCATAAACATTAAAATAATCACGGTTTCAAAAGTATATCCACAAGACGTAGTCAATATGTATGTAAACATGATTTTAGTGTGATAAAATCACTTACTAACCACATCTGTGTAAAGTTATAGCCAATTTTACAACTTTGTTACCATGACAATGTCATGTCAACAAACCCCAAAACCCTAAAATGACTGTAAATATTACAAATGTTTATATTACAGCTCAAATAATACAGAAGTTTTAACAGAAGAATCAATATTAGTGCTTTTATAAAATTATAAGCTTCACATTTCTGCCATTAATTCCTCCAAAAATTGGCCCCATTGACTTCCATTGTAAGTGCCTCACTGTAACCTTGATTTCAGCTTTTTTAGAAGAAAAGGAGGGACGAGTAGAATTACATTTTTGTGGTAATCAACATTACGCAACAAATGCTGCCGACTGAGCTTAACATGTATTGAACTCCGAGTATTCCTTTAAAATGAACTTTTTTGAAGCATAAAGGTGATTATTATAACGCAGAAATGTGTTACCAGTTAAAAATGGACATGGGTATGAGTTAACCCCCCAAACGCACACACTGTTGAATACAGCACTGGTTTATCTGTTTATGTTCAACTAAATCCACATAAAGAGCGGAAACGTGGGTAAAAACTGCCTCAAACAAATCAACAAATTAGTTCAATCAACCTCCACAACATGCCTTTATGGGTTAAAAAACATAATATTGTTTTATTAAGTTTTAAAGGGTTATTTAATAATTAATAATAAAATTATTACTACCAATCAATATAATAATCCTTAATGTACTATTAATTTAATTATTATTATAATAAGTAGTCCTATGATGATTCTTCTTATTATTTTTGTGCCAAATAAAGCAGAATAAAACTTGTTTTGCGTAAGGGTTATCAAACCAAAAAATAATCAGTAAAAATATCTGCCCACCTATTTGTAATCTATATTCTCTTTAGAAGACACAGATGAAGGTAAGCAAATCACAAAGATACACACTGTAAAAATTCTGTCAAACACACACACACACACTTTTTAATTATTCTCTAGTATTGACCCTTATAATAATTAACCATATTTATTAATTACTTTGCACACACTCCGTTTATTCTGTTCACATTATTATGCCATATATACATACACAGTCTCACTGTCAGTGGTGAAGTCACACATTTTCTCCCTCTACAGACCAATGAACAGAACTGCAATAAATCACGTTTATTTTTTTTACATTAGTGCCTTTGGTCAGACTGAAATATAAAAGCTATGAAAAGACTATTTAAGGGCATTTCTTAAAAAAATAAATACATTTAATATTTCTAGCTTACAGTGCAAAAATGACTGACTCTCTCTGGCCATTTTATATATATTATGCCTTTTCATCAACTAGGCGTTTCCATCAGGCTGGTTTGAGTATTTCTGTAACTGTTGATCTTCTGGGATTTTCACATACAACAGTCTCTAGAATTTACTACGAATGGTGCCAAAAACAAAAAAACATCCAGTGATCGACATTTCTGTGGTTTACATATTCTACAAAATATTAGGCAGGTTGTTTTAATGCTGCGACTGCTCCGTACAGAGCAGCGGTCAACTAGCGCGTTACGACAGTGAGTCGGGGTTTGGGGATAGCATGCAAATGAATGGGGAGAGCCGTAAAGTGTCATCTACCTGTCACAAAATTGTCCGTGACATACTTCTCTTATTAAACAGCAATTTTATCAGTGAACTCCACATATTGTTAATTTTAAAATGATTGTGTAGTGTAATACATGTTGAAGATTACCAGACATGCGGTCAATTCATTTAAAAAGATGTTTTCTCACAAAAGCAGTTTATTTATTACACTAAGGCGTCTCCTCCATAAACATCCATTCAAAAAGAACGACCTCTCTTGTCTTCTCGCCAGTGCACCGCCAAATAATGTCTATGGGTGCACGCGCGTTATGCTATTTTAGGCTAAGCTTGTAGGCTCACATATTAGAAGGGTTCTTCCGGTTGCGCCAAACCCAAAAGGGGGCGTTTCATAAACCCTCGGTGAAGGTCAGAGAAAGGGTTAAGTAATCTTTAATGGTGTTTTGGAGCAATGCCTGCAGCTATATTCTTCTCAATACAGCGAAAAGTCACACGAGGGAAGACGTGTGCTCCGAATAGCGCCGATTTGTTCAATACGATTTCAGCCAATCAATATGATAAGCCCCCTTCTCATGCCCTCGTCCTCATTCACAGGTCTCTGCAGATCGCAATGATAAATGAGACAAACTGATGGAAGTGGAGAAACTATTTGCACAGAAAACAACTAGCTGAAACAGATAACCACATTTTTGGTCAAACTGAAATCAAAATGAACTTAAAATTACATGAACTATGAAATTGTATGCGCTTGACATGATTTCTAGTAAGCACTTGCTCTTAAAGGTGCCATCACGTGCCATTGTTGCTGTATTCTTGTAGGTTTTGTTTTTGAGGGAATGAAAAAATAATAATGATAAAACAAGGCATACACTTGATGAGTCTTTAATTTCAATTGATTTAATAAATAGTGTTAATATCAACTTACAAAAATAAGTATTTCATGCTTATTTACAGTGCAAGTTAAAAGGTGATTCATATGCCTTCCCACACAGAAATCATTATAAAAGTATATATTTATTTTTTGGGGCATATATGTACATAGCCTATACAAATTTGATCATAATAAACTGATTTAAGGAAAATACTCTATATGTTACATATAGAACAACAGCCATTTGTTATTAGGTTGTTGTATTTAGAAACAAAATGTGACTTTTTATATTATATATTTTTATGCAGGCCTACTTTTTCAAATCATATGTTGTGATAAATCAGATTTCAGATTCGTATGGGTTTAACCTGAAAGCTATTTCAAATGTCAACTGGAACTGAAATAGGAATTTATATTGGACTTAATATGGTCACTGAGATGGCAGTCTGCCTCCTCATTTCAAAAGTCCACCACACGCCACTGCTTTGCTGCCATGATGATGTAATGCCAATAAACCTGAAAACGACTGTGAAAATGTACAGCTCAAATAATACATGAGTTTTAACAGAAGAATGAATGTAACTGCTTTTATAAAACTATAAGCTTCACATTTCTGCTTTAAACCCTACAGAAATGGGCCCCAATGACCTCCAATTGTAGGTGTCTCACTGTAACCTTTTTCTTCTTGTTTTTTATTATTATTATTAAGAATAGGAGGACGTCAGAATTAATTTCTATGGAAATCAACATTATGCCACAAATGCTTTTTTTGAATTTTTTTGTCAGTAAATATATTTCCAAAGGTGCTATTGACATGAAATGTTCATGTTAATAACAACCCAAGTAATCTATACAGACAAAGAAACCAAAACAAATGAGCTCAGCAAAGCTAATGTGAAATGACACAGGGAAAAATATTGAACACGCTTACTGATATTTATTTAATACTTTGTACAAAAGCCTTTGTTGGTAATGACAGCTTCAAGATGCCTCCTGTATGGAGAAACTAGTCGCATGCATTGCTCTGGTTTGATTTTGGCCCATTCGTCCACAGAAACAGTCTTCAAATCTGGAAGGTTCCGTGGGCCTCTTCTATGACTCTTGATCTTCAGTTCTTTCCATAGATTTTCAATGGGATTTAAGTCAGGTGATTGGCTGGGCCATTCTAGCAGCTTTATTTTATTTATTTGAAACCAATTGAGAGTTTCCTTGGATGTGTGTTTGGGATCATTGTCTTGCTGAAATGTCCACCCTCGTTTCATCTTCATCATCCTGGTAGATGGCAGCAGATGTTTGTCAAGAATGTCTCGGTAAATTTGCCCATTCATCCTTCCTTCAATTATGTGAAGTTTGTCAGTACCATTTGCTTAAAAGCAGCCCCACACCATGATGTTCCCACCTCCAAACTTCATTGTTGGTATGGTGTTTTTAGGGTGATGTGCAGTGCCATTTCTCCTCCAAACATGGTGTGTATTATGGCATCCAAACAGTTCAATTTTGCTCTCATCTGACCACACTATATCCTCCCAGTATTTCACTGGCTTTTGCAAATGTTGTGCAGCAAACTTTAAACGAGCTTCAACATGCTTTATTTTCAGCAATGGAGTCTTGCATGCATACAGGCCATGACGGTGGAGTGCATTACTTACTGTTTTCTTTGACACAACAGTACCTGCTAACTGCAGGTCTTTTTGAAGCTCTCCACAAGTGGTCCTTGGCTATTGAACAACTCTTCTGATTATTCTTTTCACTCCTCTGTAAAAAATGTTGCGAGGAGCACCTGGTCGAGGCAAATTTATGGTGTGTAACACGGGGTCAGGATGGGCAAGGAGGAGGCGAGAACCTGCTTGTCAATATAAATAATATTTTAATGAAGAACTTAAAACAAAAGCACAAACAAACACACAACGGACATGTCCGGGATTGAGCTCTCTCTCTCGAACGTCGTCACCCGCCACCTTTATCCCTCACGCGGCCCATCAGGCCAATTGGGGACCGGGCGTACAACATTACAGCCCGGCCCAGCCCCCCCTCCACTCCACACTCCTCCCGGCATTACCTCAGGCCGGGGGCCACCGGCATGACGTACATCCCCCCTTCTTTCCATGGGTAGGGGCGTGCTTTACGATCTGTCTGCCGGCTGGTTATCCCCGCCTTCCTCGACCTGGGAGGAGACAGGAGGGGAAAACAACAACAACAACAACAAAAAAAATAGGCGAGGGAAAAGGCCAACACGGCGTGAAAGAGCGAGAGAGAGAGGAGAGAGTGAAAAGGCTCACTCACCGGTTCTCTGATGAACCATCGTGTGGTCCTCGAACACTCCTCCACACTCTCCGGCGGACGACAGCCGCTCCTCTCCGGGCGAACCGGAGTCAACCTCCGACCCCCAGCGGCCAGAACGCCCCTCCGCCCCTGGCAGTGGCCCTACTGCTCCGGGAGGTCCGGGAGTTTCTTTCCTCCTCCCTTCGCGGACGGCGGTCTTCCCTTGACCCCTCCACGTCTCTCGGGACGGCAGGCCACTCCTCCGCCCCCGGCAGCGGCTCCTTTGCTCCAGGCAGTCGGGGAATCCAGTCCCCACTCGCCCCACGGACGGCGGCCGTTTACCGCATCCGGGCGGTCAGGCTACTCCGTCACCCGGCAGAAGGCAGCGGCGCTCCCCGGGGTGGACGGCAGTGTCGAGGACTCTACGATGGGCATCCCTCCTCCTTCCCGTGTTTCGGCACCAATGTAACGCGGGGTCAGGATGGGCAAGGAGGAGGCGAGAACCGGCTTGTCAATATAAATAATATTTTAATGAAGAACTTAAAACAAAAGCACAAACAAACACACAACGGACATGTCCGTGATTGAGCTCTCTCTCTC
>JAVLUX010000045.1:8820000-9140000 GCA_032164185.1 Moxostoma hubbsi
TTTGCTCGCAGACCCACAAATGAGGCGTCAAATCGTGCAGATTATTTGGGAATGGTGTGCTATGGCTACTATAAGTGATCGGGGGTACGGTATTTGCCCCAGGGGCAAAAAATTGGGCAAAAAATCCCATTGACTTAACATTGAGCCAAACTTTGACGAGTTATAGCTCAGAGCGAGGATTTCACAGAGACGTGTGATTTACCACATTTGAAGAGGCTGACAGGCTCTCTGAGAACATACCTCACAATGGGGTAAAAGTTTTACCCCTGGGGGGCAGGAGCTGCCCAAAGTTGCCCCAATGTAAGTCAATGGAATTTTTTGAAAAATTTTTTGCTCGCAGACCCACAAATGAGGCGTCAAATCGTGCAGATTATTTGGGAATGGTGTGCTATGGCTACTATAAGTGATCGGGGGTACGGTATTTGCCCCAGGGGCAAAAAATTGGGCAAAAAATCCCATTGACTTAACATTGAGCCGAACTTTGACGAGTTATAGCTCAGAGCGAGGATTTCACAGAGACGTGTGATTTACCACATTTGAAGAGGCTGACAGGCTCTGTGAGAACATACCTCACAATGGGGTAAAAGTTTTACCCCTGGGGGGCAGGAGCTGCCCAAATTTGCCCCAATGTTAAGTCTATGGTAGATTTTGTATTGAACATAACTCTGGATCACAGTGTCTTAGAGACAAGGGGGCGGGCTCATTTTACTCAGACGACCAATCAGTCTCTCAGGATCATTGTGAAGCTATCAAGCCACGCCCTAGCAACCATTTACAGTACCTTAGCAACAAGTCCCATAGACTTCCATTGAAAGAGATCAAAGGGATTTCTCTGGACTGAATTATCATAGAAACACGAGGGTGGTCTCGTTTGACTTGGGGCAGTAAAACAGCCAATCATGAATCCCCTCAACACTTCCTAGCCCCTCCCTAGCAACCATTTTCGAGCACCTTAGCAACCAAAATCCAAAGACAGATATCTTCCATTCTGAATGTCACAGAGGCATGGGAGTTGGTTTATATCATTCATACTGACAAGCAGCCTTTGGAGATTCATCATTGGCAGCTGCCAAGCCACTCCCTAGCAACAATTTAGGGCACCCTAGCAACAACATTTATTGATTTCAATTACAGTAAGATATCTTCACATCAGAATGTCCTAGAGACATGATAGTTGCTTTGTTTTCATTGGGTGAGTAATCAGTCTTCAGCTTTCATCAGGTGAACTACTTAGCCATGCCCTAGCAACCAATAAAAGCACCCTAGCAACAAAGAACCATTGACATCCATTCAAAATCACTAAGATGTCTATCTTAGGATCAGAATGACGTAGAGACTTCAGGGTTGACTTATTTTACTTAGGATGGAAAGTAGACTTGATAAATATCACCCTGGTAACTGCCTAGCAACCAAATGGGATTACCCTAGCAACCAAGAAACAAATCACATATCTCTGCACAAGAAAATCACAGAGACTTCTGGTTTGACTTATTTCACCCAGGATGGCAAGGAGCATTGTTGCCTGTCACCTTGGTAACTGCCTAGCAACCAGATGGGGTTTCCCTAGCAACCAAGAAACAAATCACATATCTCTGCACAAGAAAATCACAGAGACTTCCGGGTTGACTTATTTCACTCAGGATGGCAAGGAGCATTGTTGGCTGTCACCTTGGTAACTGCCTAGCAACCAGATGGGGTTACCCTAGCAACCAAGAAACAAATCACCTATCTCTGCACAAGAAAATCACAGAGACTTCCGGGTTGACTTATTTCACTCAGGATGGAATGTAGTCTTGATAAATATCACCCTGGTAACTGCCTAGCAACCAGATGGGGTTATCCTAGCAACCAAGTAACAAATCACATATCTATGTACTAGAAAATCACAGAGACTTCCGGGTTGACTTATTTCACTCAGGATGGCAAGGAGCATTGTTGGCTGTCACCTTGGTAACTGCCTAGCAACCAGATGGGGTTACCCTAGCAACCAATAAACAAATCACATATCTCTGCACAAGAAAATCACAGAGACTTCCGGGTTGACTTATTTCACTCAGGATGATAAGGTGCATTGTTGCCTGTCACCTTGGTAACTGCCTAGCAACCAGATGGGGTTAACCTAGCAACCAAGAAACAAATCACATATCTCTGCACAAGAAAATCACAGAGACTTCCGGGTTGACTTATTTCACTCAGGATGGCAAGGAGCATTGTTGGCTGTCACCTTGGTAACTGCCTAGCAACCAGATGGGGTTACCCTAGCAACCATGGAACAACACCAATATCTCTGCACCAGAACATACTACTGTCATGGGGGTAGCGTCTTTCAACTTTGGGCAGTAGGTGGGATATTGTGGTAAGAAATTTTGCCACGGCAAGCACCACTCACATTTTCTTCAGGAAATGTACATTCTAGTTATTATTATTATTCTGAGACTAAATTTCTAAATGTAACTTCTCCTAGAGCTTATAAGCTACATGCACCAAACTCGGCACAGACCTACAGACTAATCCCGAATAGTGTGCTATATCTTTTCTAACTGATCGGACTTACGGTTTTCCTAAAAATGACGATCAAAACTCGGAAAAACTCCCATTGATTAACATTGCGGAATGTTCAGAAATTTAAATCCCAACTGACGTTTTCACACACACAGACGAAAAAGGGCCTGTCAGCCCTGCGTCTCTCCCTCTCTCTCTCCCTCAGAGGATTTCTTTTATCAAGCAGCCAATAAGTAATGACCTAAAATCTTCATAGCCACAGTATAGTAGCTTCCAGGTTGACTTGATTCACTCAGTATGGAAAGGAGGCTTGATAAGTATCACCCTGGTAATTGCATAGCAACCAGATGGGGTTACCCTAGCAACCAACTAACAAATCACATATCTCTGCACCAGAAAATCGTAGAGACTTCCTGTTTCACTTATTTCACTCAGGATGGAAAGTAGCCTTGATATGTATCACTCTGGTAACTGCCTAGCAACCAGATGTGATTACCCTAGCAACCAAGTAACCAAGTAATTAGTCTGAAGGTCTGTGCCGAGTTTGGTGCATGTAGCTTAAAAGCTCTAGGAGGAGTTAGATTTAGAAATTTAGTCTCAGAAGAATAATAATAATAATAATAAGTTTAAATAGGATTTCAGTAAGTTGGCTTTCTCAAGCCAACCTAACTAGATTAAAAAGTTTGAGTACAAACTTTAGGTTGGCTTGAGAAAGCCTAGCATAAAGTTTGAAGTAGTTGTAAAAGTTTGAAGATTTACGGTTTCTAATTTGATGTAATTATAAGTAGTAGTTTTCAAAGTTGAAAGTTTAGAGATTATAAAACCATTCAGTCTATCAAATAGATAGATAGATAGATAGATATTGACCCTCAGATAGATAGATAGATAGATATTGACCCTCAGATAGATAGATAGATAGATAGATAGATAGATAGATATTGACCCTCAGATAGATAGATAGATAGATAGATAGTTATTGACCATCAGATAGATAGATAGATAGATAGTTATTGACCATCAGATAGATAGATAGATAGATAGATAGATAGATAGATAGATATTGACCCTCAGATAGATAGATAGATAGATAGAAAGATAGAAAGATAGAAAGATAGATTGATAGTCATTGACCCTTAGATAGATAGATAGATATTGACCGTCAGATAAATAGATAGATAGATAGTCATTGACCCTGAGATATAGATAGATAGAGTATGAACCACAGATAGATAGATAGATAGATAGATAGTTATTGACCCTCAGATAGATAGATAGATAGATAGATAGATAGTTATTGACCATCAGATAGATAGATAGATAGATAGATAGATAGTTATTGACCATCAGATAGATATATAGATAGATAGATAGATAGATAGATAGATATTGACCATTAGATAGATAGATAGATAGATAGATAGATAGATATTGATCCTCAGATAGATAGATAGATATTGACCCTCAGATAGATAGATAGAAAGATAGAAAGATAGATTGATAGTCATTGACCATTAGATAGATAGATATTGACCGTCAGATATATAGATAGATAGATAGTCATTGACCCTGAGATATAGATAGATAGAGTATGAACCATAGATAGATAGATAGATAGATAGATAGTTATTGACCCGCAGATAGTTAGATAGATAGATAGATAGATATTGACCCTCAGATAGATAGATAGATAGATAGATATATAGTCATTGACCCTTAGATAGATAGATAGATATTGACCGTCAGATATATAGATAGATAGATAGTCATTGACCCTGAGATATAGATAGATAGATAGATAGATATTGACCCTCAGATAGATAGATAGATAGATAGAGTATGACCCACAGATAGATAGATAGATAGATAGATATATCATTTTTTACTTGGTTGCTAGGGTAACCCAATCTGGTTGCTAGGCAGTTTCCAGGGTGATCCTTATCAAGCCTCCTTTTCATTCTGAGTGAATAAAGTCAACCCGGAAGTCTCTATGATTTTCTGTTGCATAGATATGTGATTTGTTACTTGGTTGCTAGGGTAAGCCCTTGTCGTTGCTAGGCAGTTACCAGAGTGATACTTATCAAGCCTCCTTTCCATCCTGAGTGAATTATGTCAACCCGGAAGTCTCTACGATTTTCTGGTGCAGAGATATGTGATTTGTTAGTTGGTTGCTAGGGTAACCCCATCTGGTTGCTAGGCAGTTACTAAGGTGATACTCATAAGGCTCCTTGCAATCCTGTGTGAAATATGTCAAACCCTAAGTCTCTACGATGTTCTGGTTCAAAGATATGTGATTTGTTACTTGGTTGCTAGGGTAACCATATCTGGTTGCTAGGCAGTTACCACAGGGATACATATCAAGGCTACTTTCCATCCTGAGTGAAATAAGTGAAACAGGAAGTCTCTATGATTTTCTGGTGCAGAGATATGTGACTTGTTACTTGGTTGCTAGGGTAAACACATCTGGTTGCTAGGCAGTTACCAAAGTTACCAAAAGTGATAACTAGGCAGTTACCAAAGTGATACTCATAAGGCTCCTTGCAATCCTGTGTGAAATATGTCAACCCCTAAGTCTCTACGACTAACAATTCACATATCTTTGAATGAGAACATCGTAGAGACTTAGGGGTTGACATATTTCACTCAAGATTGCAAGGAGCCTTATGAGTAACACTTTGGTAACTGCCTAGCAACCAGATGGGGATAGCCTAGCAACCAAGTAAGAAATCACATATCTATTTAACAGAAAATCGTAGAGACTTCCGGGTTGACTTATTTCACTCATGATGGAAAGTAGCCTTGATATGTATTACTCTGGTAACTGCCTAGCAACCAGATATGGTTACCCTAGCAACCAAGTAACAAATCACATATATCTGCAACAGAAAATCGTAGAGACTTCTGTGTTGACTTATTTCACTCAGGACGGAAAGGAGCCATGTATTATATCACACTGGTTACTGCTTTGCAACCAGATGGGGTTACCCTAGCAACCAAGTAACAAATTACATATCTCTGCACCAGAACAACATAAAGACTTCTGGTTTTGTTCATGGGACTCAGGGTAGCAAGGATCGATCTATCTATCTATCTATCTATCTGTCTGTCTGTCTGTCTGTCTATTTATCAATCTATCTATATCTATCTTTTGAACTATCTATCTATCTGAGGGTTAATATCTATCTATCTATCTATCTATCTATCTGAGGGTCTCTATCTATCTATCTGAGGGTCAATATCTATCTATCTATCTGAGGGTCTCTATCTATCTATCTGAGGGTCTCTATCTATCTATCAATCTGAAGGTCAATATCTATCTATCTATCTATCTATCTATCTATCTGAGGGTCTCTATCTATCTATCTATCTGAGGGTCAATATCTATCTATCTATCTATCTATCTATCTATCTGAGGGTCAATATCTATCTATCTATCTATCTATCTGAGGGTCAATATCTATCTATCTATCTATCTAACTATCTGCGGGTCAATAACTATCTATCTATCTGTCTATCTGTGGTTCATACTCTATCTATCTATATCTCAGGGTCAATGACTATCTATCTATCTATATATCTGACGGTCAATATATATCTATCTATCTAAGGGTCAATGACTATCAATCTATCTTTCTATCTTTCTATCTATCTATCTATCTATCTATCTATCTGAGGGTCAATATCTATCTATCTATCTGAGGATCAATATCTATCTATCTATCTATCTATCTATCTATCTAATGGACAATATCTATCTATCTATCTATCTATCTATCTATCTATCTGAGGGTCAATATCTATCTATCTATCTATCTATCTGAGGGTCAATAACTATCTATCTATCTATCTGATGGTCAATATCTATCTATCTATCTATCTATCTATCTGAGGGTCAATATCTATCTATCTATCTATGGGTCATACTCTATCTATCTATCTATCTACCTATCTATCTATCTATCTATCTGAGGGTCAATATCTATCTATCTATCTATCTATCTATCTATCTGAGGGTCAATATCTATCTATCTATCTATTTAACTATCTGCGGGTCAATAACTACCTATCTATCTATCTGTGGGTCATACTCTATCTATCTATATCTCAGGGTCAATGACTATCTGTCTATCTATATATCTGACGGTCAATATCTATCTATCTATCTAAGAGTCAATGACTATCTATCTATCTATCTATCTATCTGATGGTCAATATCTATCTATCTATCTAACTATCTGCGGGTCAATAACTATCTATCTATCTATCTATCTATCTATCTGTGGTTCATACTCTATCTATCTATATCTCAGGGTCAATGACTATCTATCTATCTATTTATCTGACGGTCAATATCTATCTATCTATCTATCTAAGGGTCAATGACTATCAATCTATCTTTCTATCTTTCTATCTATCTATCTGAGGGTCAATATCTATCTATCTATCTGAGGATCAATATCTATCTATCTATCTATCTAATGGTCAATATCTATCTATCTATCTATCTATCTATCTATCTGATGGTCAATAACTATCTATCTATCTATCTATCTGAGGGTCAATATCTATCTATCTATCTATCTATCTATCTGAGGGTCAATATCTATCTATCTATCTATCTATCATCTATCTATCTATCTATCTGAGGGTCAATATCTATCTATCTATCTATCTATCTATCTGAGGGTCAATATCTATCTATCTATCTATCTATCTATCTATCTATCTATCTATTTGATAGACTGAATGGTTTTATAATCTCTAAACTTTGAACTTTGAAAACTACTACTTATAATTACATCAAATTAGAAACCGTAAATCTTCAAACTTTTACAACTACTTCAAACTTTATGCTAGGCTTTCTCAAGCCAACCTAAAGTTTGTACTCAAACTTTTTAATCTAGTTACAATTGCTGTTTCCCTCAGTATATTGTCAGTCTGTGTATACAGGACATTGCGGTGAAGTTTACAGCTCAACGTCTGTCAGCACTTGTGCTGCGAAACAGGAAATGCTCAAGGTAGACCCAGCGCTATGGGCCGCCCACAAGATGAGGCGGACCTTATTGATATCGGACCATATGTTGCAAAACTCCACTCTAACTTGCCAATATACTTCAAACAGTGTCCTCAGTCAAAAACAAAGGTATTAAAAGGTATTACGTAATACAGTGTCTGAAACAATGAATTTTTAAACCCATTCACACATCATATAAATGACAAATTAATCATATGAAGAAAGCTAATAATACATGGCGATTAAAGCAAGAGTTTAAAAAAATTAATGCCAATGTCTCCAGTGGTGCCGGATGTGTGCACTACTATTAACTAAATTCCAGCAGACCACACCGATTTGAAAACATTTGAAAACTATTATTAATTTGTGTCCTGCATTCTTCAGTGTCAGTCAAGCCTGTTATGCAGCCACTGTTCGCATTCACATATGGAGGCCAACAGTAACAGAATGCCCCAGGAATTTAGAGACTCGCCTGCTGTGTTCTCTGCTGTAGTGCACGCTACTTTGAAGGACACCAAGCTGCCACCTGTCTATTGCAATATACTGACGACATCCTGCTTTCCGGCCCGAATATCAAGTCATGCACAACCGCTTCAACTATTGTGTGCAATGTATTAGCAAAGACTGGCTTCAAGACATCAAAAGAAAAGATGCAATGGGTGAAACTGAACTATCAATCTGGGTCATGAACTACAGAAAGGAACAGTATGTCTCTCCGCAGACAGAGTGAAGACAATTATTACCTTCCAACACCCTAAAAAAGGCTCAAATGCAAAGCTTCTTGGGTTTAGTGAACTATTGTCGAGCATGGGTGCCAAACTGCTCGTTATATGACAAAATCCTGAGAGAAGCAACACTCTCAAGGGCTGAGGAATCTATCAAGAGGACTGCTGAAATGGACATTGCTACCAAATCACGATGAAATCTTTCATTTGTATGTGCACGAGGCGGCAGGCGCAGCAGCAGCGATCCTCGCTCAGTCCCATTGCGGAACATATAGACCAGTGGCGTACTTGTCAAAAATATTTTAGAGGCAGTCGCCAAAGGCCTCCCTGCATGTTTACGAGCAGTGACTGCTGCGGCATTGATGGTACAACATGCAGAACGTATTGTTCTCTCACATCCATTAGTTGTGCACACCTCTCACCAGGTAGGAACAATCATGCACAATATTACCACATGACAGTACAATGTTGATCGGGGTAAGAAGTTATTTTATTGGCTACTGCTAATCAGACAAATAAACCAACCTCTGATATAAACGGCCCGACTTTATCATTACAAATGACTGAAATTGCTGACTCGAGGTGAATTTTACAACGATTCACATGATTGCATCAATTGCCTAAAAACATGTACTTTATGCAGGCCGAATGTTTCATCATCCGCCTTGGAGGAGGGGGACCATTGGTACATTGAACATTGAAAATTGACTTGATGGGTCCAGTTCCAAGCCAATTGCGTATACTGGTTTGGTTATGCTGTAACAGAAATTCAGAATCTAATTATTGAAGCTTATTCGCTCCCATATAAATCTGCACAAGCTGCTGAGTTGTTTGCGTTGATCAGAGCATGCCATTTGGCTAAAGTTACATCGATTGATATATATACACAGACTTGAAGTATGCTGATGGTAGCAAAGTGGGCTGCAAGGGAAGTTATGGTAAGTCCAGACCTAAATCAGGCTGAAGAGACTTTTTCCATGCAACACTGATAAAAGACAATGACATTAAATTGTTACAGGCAAATCCATCTGAATCTGACAACATTGGGCCTCAAATTAAGTGAAATCAAACTTATTGCATAAATGGGGTAAAAAATGCAGTAAAATGTATCCTGGACTCATGTCTAACGTACAACAGACAGAAGCCTACAAAGCACGACTCATTACCACACTCGAAACTGCTGTTCTAAACAGACGGAAGCTTTCCCGTGTGTGAGGTAAAATGATAAAATGGTGAAAATTTGGCAAAATAAATAACACAGAGATTCGGCTGAATGAGCTCAGAATGTCACCATCCTCTGTTGTTAATCTCTCCATTTGAAATACTAATGGGTAAGCCTTTCCCGACCCTTTGGGTCAAAGGCCGCGCTGGCTTTCTCTCCACAGGTGACACGGAGGTGGTGATTGCCGAATATGTGGATTCCCTCATTAATATATTAAATGACATAAATAATGATATCTCTCTCTCTCCCTCTGCCTGCAGAAAGCACTACTCATCCATTTGTTCCAAATCAGCAGGTTTTGGTAAAGTGTTTGAAACCAACGAAGTTAGGTGAATCAAAGTGGGCCCAACTACTGTACTTCCAGTGACCTGAACGGGGGTGCTAACTGATCTTCAACCACAGTGGATCCACGCAAGCCGCGTGAAGCTTGCTCCAGAGGAGGGCCTTACTGATTCAAGGTGAACGGTGAAAGCACTGGAGGAGCTGAACACGCAGCGCCAGTGCCCAACCGGGAATCTGCGAATTAGGAGGACCTGAGGAGGGACCCGGAACAGTCAACATGAGGACATTCCTACTGACACTCTGCATATGGCAGGTGGTCGTGCTTGCCTATGCCCGTTCAGTATCAATACAACAGCAAGGAGCCACACGTGTAATTCCAATTCCTAGAAATAATGTATGGTGGTTGTGGATGAACTACACCGCTGGTGGTAAACAATGTATAGTGTGTTCCAGATCACCAGCATCAATTTCTTATGTCATCCCTATACCAATGAATACATCAACATGTGTAACTCATCAGAAGCTGATTAGGAGGAGGCCTCCATGTTTAAACTATACAATCAATCTTCCACTAACTGGAACTAACAAAACGACTCGAACTTGCACTGACCGTGATGCCATAACAGCGCTTCAGAATGAGTCAATGTGCCCTTTTAACTGTTTACTTTACAGGGCCAGTGGACATGTCAATGAAACTATGCTGGACAGTTCTCAATGTACAAATTGGCCAGTCCCAGGTGCCAGTCCACCCAAGCTAGTTTCTTGGGTTAAGTTTAAGAAGACTGAATGTTATAAATTCTCAGATACGGGTAACAGAACTTCATTACATAAAAAATTGTTTCGGATCAAATACTGTTCTCAGGTGAAGTGGATCATGGCTGTAGAAACTTATTCATATCAAAGCATCGGTTTACCCACACGAATATTCCACAACATGAGGGGGGTTGCAGATATGTGGTGGGTATGTTCTGGTAATGATTTGAAACTTCTTGTCGCACCCCCCACCCCATTTGATGGTTTATGTTTTATGGTAATGTTACAGGAAGATGTTTCTGTTATGAAGGTACGGGTAAATACCCGGACACGAAGGTACCTAGAAGGTGATGCCTCAAGTGACCCTGAAGTATATCTAGACAGTGTTGGACAGCCTAGAGGTATTCCAAACCAGTTTAAAGCCCGAAACGAAATTGCCAGTGGTTTTGAATCCATCTTTGTATGGATAACCCCAAATAAAAACACTGAATGGATCAATTACGTATATTATAATCAGCAACGTTTCTTTAATAAAACTAAACGGGCCTTTGATTTGGTGAAAGAACAATTACATGCCACAAGTGAAATGACTAAACAAAATCGTATAGCTTTGGATTACCTCTTGGCTAAGGATGGAGGAGTATGTAAAATGTTTGGTGACAAATGCTGTACATACATCCCGGGTCACACTAATGATGATGGAGAATTCACGAGAGTATTAAAGGAAATGGATAGGTTGAATAAAGAATTAGCTGATAACGCCGGTCATCAGGGAATATGGGGGAATTTTTTCAATATGTTTGGATGGTTCGCACCCTGGATATCCTCCATTATATCGATTGCTGGATGCATTGTACTTATGTTATTATTTGGCCCATGTTTGTTACAATTACTAATGCAGAAGTTGAATGTGATGATAAACAGACATAATATTGCTATGCTCCATTACGTTCGTATCCCTAATACTGAAGTTGGTTGAGAGGGCTATGTGATCCTTTCAGGATCAAAGTGGGCAATGTCAAATAATTAAGACTTCTCAACCAACTTCTCTGGGTAATGCAGCTTGCTGTGTCATCACAAAGCAAAACTGCAGCTGTTTCCTGTTAGAAGGATGTTCTATAAGAATTGGTCTCTTGTCTCTACTCTCACGTAGCTCAGAAATGTATGTCACATTTCTATAATAATGTGGAATAATGGAGGCATCTCTTAAACATTTCCTGTTGGTGTCTATTTCCTGTTTGAAAGATGTTCTATAAGAATTGGTCTATTGTCTCTACTCTCACGTCTCATACGTAGCTCAGAAATGTATGTCACAACCAAATAAGGTAATGAGCCAGTCCAGTGTGTCCAGTAGAATGTGGTTTTCTGGACTATATAACAAAGTGCTGAACAATAAACGTTGAAGAAGGATTTGATAGCATTGGGTGTCTGTGTCATTTCTTTCTTCCCTCAGCTGAGCCGTATCGAGACGGGGATTGCAGATCAAGAAAATAAATTAAACACATTGGTGGACAAAATTATCTAACAGTCGCTGTCATCATCGGATGCCACATCCACTTGTGCTGTGTCTCTGTGTGTGTGTGTGTGTGTGTATACGTGCTTGCATGCAGGCAGGCGAGCCTGCGAAATGATTCGGGGTCCGAGAGAGAAGCGGTAGGATGTGTGTTTGGAAGAACGACTGAAAACTCTGAAATTATCGTACATTATGGGATTTTTTTCATTATTGATCGTACATCGTACAGAGGTCAAAATTATCGTACAAATACGATAATTATCGTACATCTGGCAACACTGGGTCAAGACCACTTCTTGTGGACATTACAAATGTCTGGGAGCGCTCTGGCAGTCTCTGGTGGTGCAAAAATGTATTACAACTAAATTCAATGCACCCATTGACGCCACTTAACGGAGCAAAATGTTTCACTCGGTTACGCAATTTTTAACGGTTAATCGGTTAACCATGGACACCCCTATGCAGGAGATACCAACGACATATGGCTTGTGCCAGATGTCCTTCAATGTCCACCAACTCACACATTTGCCCTTCTCTTTCAAGATGTATTTTAATCCTTTAAAATCAACAATCATCAACTCTAATAGAATATTAATTATTATCCAAGATAATAATTAATTATTAAAATCAATTAAACATTGATTAGACTTAGCACTAGCTTATTGATCCTTCAAATTAAACAATCATCGAAGATAATTGTCAATTATCAAAATCAATAGCATATTAATTAGGATTATTGTTGACGGGGCACCACCCTGGAATCAGGGACTAATAACCAGACAGTATAACAGTCTCAATGTTAGATTGTTCTCTTATGAAAATTGATGTCCGTAGATCATCAAGATTAAAAAAGGGAACAAGGAAGGGTTGAATTCGAGCACTGGCATCCCCTGCCAGCCTTTGACACATGTGTATGCAAAACAAACCAAAACAATTCTCTTTTAATTATAACGAAGTTTATTGAAAATATAATATCAATTAATAATCAATACAATGCAGTCAATAAACTTCCGACATTCAAACTAAACAGTGACAGTAACACCTGAGAGGACGGTGTGTGTGTGTGTGTGTGTGTGTGTGAGAGAGAGAGAGAGGGGAGTGACGCGCACAAAATGGCGGACGTGACTCTCGTGGAGAGTACGTCACGTGAGATTTCCGTCCAGAGAGTATGGCCGCGAATGTGGGCGGAGAGAAGCCGGTTAATGGCGTCTGCCCGTTTCCAGCGTGTCTTCGCTTGCTTGATAACCTGGGGACAAAGCCGAGCTTTATCACAAAGTTATCTACTAGCGAATGGTTATGAGGGGTCGCGCGCGCGCGCGTGTGTAGTTAGTACGAGAGAGAGAGAGAATGAAGTGGCGGCGTTGAGGCCGGTTTCGCGATCGTGGGAGAGAAGGCAACTGTTAGTTTACCACTCAGAGACGCGGTGAACGGCTCGTAACCCGTCCCGCGAACTCTGGTCCTTTGATGGATTAACACAGTATGCCGGTCTCAACCGCGATGGCGTAAACACACAACAGTCCAACGTGGTTGGATTACAACACAGCAAACTCTAATTTACGATAACAGTATGTTGCATTAATACCTTGAGTATTATTAGCAGCAATGAGCGGACTCTACGGTCCGTAAACTGTACAAAACAATAAACTTGACACACCTAAATATTCTATCTCTGCCCAGACGTTAACCTCTTACTTGGATCGCGTGGGGACGCATGTAGAACGTGTGTTAATCCGTCGTTCGACTCCGACTCGGTTCCTCGAGTCTCGGGTGATGACGGGAGGCCGTTTCCTCGCTCTGTCGGCGGGCGGTACGGCGGCTGATTGTCGGCGGGCGGTACGGCGGCTGATTCTCGGCGGGCTGGCGGAGATATCAGCGGCGTCAACTTGATTGAAGAGGGAAGAGAATTCTTCTTTCTTCACTTCTGCAGGCAAACGGATGAAGATTGCTCAGCGGATTGCTCGGCGCTTTCCTTCGGATCCGTTAAAGTGTTCGGTTGAACACAATGTTCTCAACTTGTCCAGCGAGATGGAGATTGTATTGCCGCAGTTTCAAGTTGCACGTTACTTCCTTGTGCAACGAGGAAACACCACGTCTATACACGGCGGGCAAAGTCACTGGAAGCGCCGAAGGAATCGATTTCCGATGCATTTCTACTCCTGATGACATCATAGTTGAGGTGCGTTCTGTTGAGTGCCTCATCCAATTGGCTCCGTGCACAATATGGCGACCGTTGACGTTCGAAACTTGAGTGTGTGGGCCAGTACTTCCGGTGAAAACTTCCGGTTATCTGACAGAGAGCGGGAGACAACGAGACCAACGACCGAGTTCCATTACCACAGAGATTTTTCTGAATGAGTGTTTTTAATATTCAAAAGAGGCGACTTGCCTTTCAGAGGGTGACAACCTCAACACTTCATTGTTGTGTGCCATTATGTACGGTTTCGTCGAGATACAACAAAGAAGTCAGCTTTCATGCATTCCCCGTTGACGCTGCGGTACGGGCTGAGTGGATGCAAATGAAAATAAAAATGCACCAGAGATGTCATTAGAAAATGTAGAATTTAATAAGGAAATACTGAACAACACTTATTCAATCATACAATATCAACAATCCACAAAGCTTTTTACAATCGGGCTCTCATTTCAATCAGTAAAAAAGGTATGGTCTCAGGTCAATTTTAGGCCTGCATTAGTGACATTAGCTCTAGTTTTAGAGATTTGTTAATTGTTCAATCAGCGTTGAGATTTCATTGTTCAGTTTATCACTTCAGGTTAAAGATAAAAAATAAAAACCTATTACTAGTTCAGGCTTTGTACAGATTTGTAAAGATGAACAATAAAAACCTAATATTTAGTTCAGGCTTTGTACAGATTTGTAAAGATGAACAATAAAAATCTAATATTTAGTTCAGGCTTTGTACAGATTTGTAAAGATAAAAAATAAAAACCTATTACTAGTTCAGGCTTTGTACAGATTTGTAAAGATGAACAATAAAAATCTAATATTTAGTTCAGGCTTTGTACAGATTTGTAAAGATGAACAATAAAAATCTAATATTTAGTTCAGGCTTTGTACAGATTTGTAAAGATGAACAATAAAAATCTAATATTTAGTTCAGGCTTTGTACAGATTTGTAAAGATGAACAATAAAACAAGAACATTTATCAACTGATTGAAACAGAACTGATTAAATGAAACATTGATTTTTTTAAAAGATCAGATCAAGTAATGATAGAAAAAGAAATAATCCCCCCTCTCCCTTATAACCCTAGCGACCTCCGCATCCTTGTAAATTCTTTGTACAAGAAGGTCTTCCTCTGCAAAAACCACAAAATCACACCACTGCATTCCGGTGATAAGCAGCTGGCCTTGCACCTGCCAATAGTAGCTGTGACCTGGCTTCAGACGCAAGGCGCCACTGTGCATGTGCAGGTACCCGCAGTCGACATAGCTCTTCACGTTGGGGCACTTCACCTCCACCAGCCCGAATGGTGGTGCCTCCGTCGGATCAAATACAACACCATCTGGAGAGGATCCGAGCCAGGGAGCATCTGGATGGATGACAAATCCTGATGGCCAGTAGTTGACATTTTTAATGTGGGAATATTCCTGAATAGCTACTGGCTCCAGTGCCAGTCCTCTCTTCATCAAGGCTGTCTGAACCCCACCTTTGCGGATGCGTTCTGCAAGGTTCTCTGCAGAGCTGTGACCTCGGACATGACACACCTCCCGGAACCTGGAAGAGGTGAGCCTCATCTTCCTCAGGCTGTGCCACTCTGCGCTGCCACTCTGTTCCCTCGTGGCCATCTCGATGGATCTTGCCATGTCGAAAGTGATGTTAAGCGACATTACATTTAGGTGTTGTTGGTGAGTGCACACAAAGGAACATGTGGTTGGGTCCAGCCTGTGACCATCTAACGGCAGGGGTGGTGGAGGGGGTGCGCCTGGGTGCTGGATGATTACCCTACTCACTGGCACTGGGTGCTGGTATGAAATAGGGCTGCCTTCTTGAACCGTCCCAAAGGCTGAATCAACGAGGGGAACATCACTACTTATGGAGAGTGTGGTAATTAGCGGAGCAAGGTCTGCCGTGAAGTCCTGGTATGCCTCGTCAACCTTCAGGACATCTGGGTCTGGCAAGTCCCCCCGCACTGCTTTGTAGCGCTTGCTCCTTTGAAAACAGTTAAGTCATAATTAGGAAAAAAAGAAACAATAACTCTTAAAAAAAAAAAAGAATCTGACATTGACTTAAATATTGACGATTAACGTCTGGAAACAGATTGTTATAATCGACATTGCGATACTGGTGAGACAACGTCGATATACGATAATATCGTCATATCGCCCAGTCCTACTTGACAGTGAATATTACCTTACACCATCAGCAGCTGTGTACTGTCTTGACTTGGGTTTTGTTGAGAGGAATACCATGTTACCCACTCTACCTGGTTTCACACCCTATCAAGTAAACAAATAAAACAAACAAACTAAACTTATGGACAGAAGTTGGTTAGCCACCATAACATACCATCACAAACTAACCACACTGATACACCAGACAGACTTCACAAGTTTATCCAATCCCCTCTTAATGCAATTGGCAGAGCTACCATAGCTAACTAATGATGTGGTAATGATGTGCTTGTTTTGTCTTCATTGTGCATTTTAAACAAGGTGGGTAGTGTTTATATCCAATTTAAAAAATAAATGAAACATCAACAATTTGTGATTAGCCTAAGTTCTTAATACTTACCAGTTTTCGTGGTTTATGCCATCGCTGCTCAGTTTCTGTGCAGGTGAGGACAGGCGGTACTGCTTTCACTTGCAACATAGAGTATTTTGTTGTCTGATACAGTAGTGCAACACTGTGGTTGCAGAGAGCGGTTCCAGCCACACAGGAGCACTCAGCCAAAGCAATTTCAATTGGTGAGCTGTCCTCAAACATAATCTAAAAATAAAACATGATTTTAGTATTACAGTTAGACTAAATCATTAGATAACAACTATAAAAAAAAACAATAAACCAGAACAAATAAGCCAGCCTCACTAGTATCTTAAAATATTTTCTTTCTATTATAATACAGTTAGAACAACAGTGTTAGTAAAGTGTTGAACAGGTTAGTATAGCCTAGATTGAGGGTACAAAAGCAGCTCTTACCTCACACTGAACTAATGTACCCATAATGAACAGGCCTATGCTCCAAAGAACGGGAGCAGTAACGACCAGTTTCTGGGGTATTCATGAAAGTACAGTTCAGGTTTAAATCAAATAGTTTTATTATTGTTATTCTACATCCACATCACCAACTATAGCCACAAAAATACCCCAAAATCTGACTTGAACTGGTTTAACACATTTTTTCCGCCCTACTCTGAGGTCGTGAGGCTTCTCATGCTTCCTCATGGACCTATAACACACAGCCCTGACAGTCACCCTCCCTGCAGGATCTTTGTTTGACACTGTGGGAATTCAACATCATTCATGCAATGTTAGACAAAACACACTGGACTTCTTTTCAACCTGGTACAAATCTTTTTTGTAATTGTTCTACACATTGTCAAATAAATAATCAGAAAATACTGTAGTTTATTAAGGTTAAATATAGCTAACCACTCTTCCTATAAAAAATGGCGGTAAGCACATTTACATTCTCATTTTAAGTTGTGCTCGGAGTAAACGTGGTTTGATTTGTTAATGTATTAGGCTAACTAACATGAACCATGAGCAATACATTTGTTACTGTGTATTAATCTTTATTAATCTTAGTTCCTAAAAATACAGCTGTTCATTGTTTGTTCATGTTACTTTACAGTGCATTAACTAAATTCTCAATTGATGTTGGTTAGTGCGCGAGGGATCAAGAGAGAGCGAGACAGTTTGAAGGCGATGAGAGTGCGCGGGCGGGGCTCTCTCTCTGCTCGTTCTCTCATGCGCGCCTTTTCAGGGTGCTGAGTTTTTGTTTTTAACTGAAAAACGTTAAAACATTTGATAATTCTACAAAATCTAAAATCTCTACAGGAAAACTGACCTAAATGTTTGCTACATAGCTCCTGCTAGCTAGTTAGCGATACCACAATGTGAATGTGTTTTGCTGTCAATTTCAAACTTACCTTCATAGTTGTCAATAAAACTTGAAAGGTACATCTTGTACCCCTTTTCCCGTTTACTCCGGGGGGCAGAGCATCCCTTTCGGACAAGTCTGTGGACGTCTGATATGGTTAGCTTGGGCAGATCTTGGAGACATCTTGTGTAAAACATCGCCATCTTACCGGAAGTATTGACCCACACACTCGAGGGTGCGGAAGTAGAACGGAAGTAGAGTCTTGCACCGAGCCCATAGGAGTTGAGATTTCGATCCTTTGGAATTTCACACAGTTGTAAAGTGAGCAATGCTTCTTGGGATTTGCAGTTGTTTTTGTACTCCCTTTGTTTGATTTTGATGCGATTTTTATCAGCAAGATTTATGACTTTGTTTTTGTGGGCCTCAGTCAGGCTTTACGACTGTGTTAGGCCTGCCTTTGTCTTGTATCTGAATACATGAGGCCCTACAACATCTGCATTTTCTTTTGAAGGTCACAACCAGAAACTGAAGAGGTTGTGTCATGGAACACATTATATTCAATCTCAAATTGCACGCCAATTCAACATACTTCAGTCAATTCCCCAACTACTTAAACGAACAACAACTAGTGCTGATGTCTCAAATAGGGTGGGCAAACTTGTCAATGACTGGCTAAGTGTTTATCCTCTTGTTGCTAAGGCACAAAAGCTAGAAGGTCTTGTTTTGATGGGATGTTCTCGACAAAAATTGTTAGATCACAGAGATAAGTTCTTAATGCTCCCAGTCTGTGAACTATCTGAAAATGTTGTGTACTCTGCAGACAACTGTTAACGACAGAGAAATATGGAAAGGAGTACAAACACAACAGTTTTACTGTTCAGCTAAATAATGGTTGCATTGGAAAGATTGAGTCAACTGTAAATATCATACATGATCACAAAAACTATCCACTCATTCAAGTTCAGCTTTTACAAACCACACTTGCTGGTTTTGTGTCTGAAGTATCTCCTTCCCATATAAAAGAAGTGGTGCCAACTCCAACACTTACGATTGTAAAACCTCTAGAAATTGCCCGCAAGGTTGTGCACATTTGCTTAAAAAAGCATGCTATATTGCATTACAACCAAACAGCATAGAGCTTGACTGATGTATAGGCTTAGCATAGAGCTCAGCTGATGGCTGGATATTTTTATAGTAACTGAGCTGCATGGTGTTCCTAGTGTAAATAATTCCTGTTATTGTGTCGACTATATGATATTCTATCTAAATTGTATTTATATTTTTTTATTTATGAATCTATATATATATATATAATGTATATAATTTCTGAATAAGAACAATAAGATCCTATAAGAATCCAATAAGATACTACAGGACAAAGTGAAATTTCATTAAAATAAATCAGAATGTCCAATAGGATTATAAGAATCCAATAAGATCCCAGAAGAATCCAATAAGATAGGATAAACTGAAATTCCAATAGGATTTTTTGACAAGGGTGCAAGCAGCCTAGGGACAGTATCCATGACAACACCGCCCCTTGCAGCCAAAAAAACACACATTCCTGGTGCTCCTGAAAGACAGAGCTCTTGATGTGGGCACTTTGAAGGATACAGACTTTTTACCATATGGCATTAATTTAAATGAAACCTTCACTAAAAGTCTTCTAAAAGGGCCCTTTATGAAAAAAAAAAAATATTTTTTTCAAAGGCATAGATTTGTCTTAAACATTAGGGGGTTGAAGAGTGAATCATTTACACATTTCCATTGATCGTGGTATAAATAAGGGGGGTGGGGGACATCTATGCCCCTGACTTTCTTACTTTTGTTTGGAACGACCTCTCGAGTTGCGCCCCTCGCGAAGTGCCCTTCAAGAGTGCAGAAATGCAGTTTGGAAACACCATCAGTCTCTGTCCGGGGGGGGCATCATTTCACAGATACTGCGGCTAAAGCTAACTAGCTCACGATGGCCGGACAGGAGGATCCAGTGCAACGAGAAATTCACCAAGACTGGGCTAATCGGGAGTACATCGAAGTGATCACCAGCAGCATTAAAAAAATCGCCGATTTCCTCAATTCATTCGGTAAGATACAGTAGCTGACCGGCGTCGTTTGATTTTACTCGATTTATTACACCATTTCTTCATGCTAATCGAGAGCAGTGGTTCATTTGGCTGCAGTATATGTGGAAAATATGTTGGATTTTAATGCTGTTTAGGACCCCAAAATATCGGAAGATGCGCCTACATGTTGGAGAAGCAATTTATTCGACCTACGAATAGAGTACTCATCAGGAATAGCAAGTTGGGCGTTGGGTTGGTGTGATCTCTCGTCTTGAGTTTTGTTATTTATTTATTTTTTACAACCTTTTTGTCATTAATCATAGTGTTAAACTGATTAATAAACCTCTTGGTATTACCTAATATACGTTTCTCAATATCTGCATACACAGTTAAAGTCATTGATTGTGGTCAAAATGCCAAATGGGATACACTGATGCAGATCCATTGGTTTGTTTTGATTAAGCAGACCCAGTTTCAGTGCTCAAGGTATCTGGGATATCAATAATAGACCTTTTTCCACAGACTGGGATTTCCGTTTTATTCAGCGTTAATTTTTTTAAATATTAAGTGTACATTTATAATATTGTACTTTTCGTTATATTACCCTAGTATTAGTTTTAAAAACTGAATTGCCACAGCTGCTGAGAGTGTAACAGTAAATTTGGCATCTTCTCCCGTTTTTATGTCTTAATCCATCGCTCTATATTTTTGTACTCTTCTAGAAAATGTAATAGTGGATTTTTGTTCTTTTGGTCTTTGAGCAAATGGGAAAGTGAAAATAGTATTTGCTGTGATCTCCTAATCACTCCCATTCACATAACTGTTTATATTTGTAAGTTCCTTATTAATTGTCCAATTATTTTAGATTTTTGTCAAAATTAGGGCCTTTCTGTATGCAACATTGATATTTAGGCCTCTATCAGTGCATTACTGACAGAAGATGTTTTTCTTTTCAGATATGTCCTGCAGGTCCCGTTTAGCCACTCTGAATGAGAAACTTACCGCTCTGGAGAGGAGGATTGAGTACATTGAAGCCAGGGCAAGTTGCAACAGTTTGAAGGAGTCTCTAGTCTTGTATTGTTTGATACAAACCTCTGATTTGTTGTCTGTTTTTAACTCTTTAAGGTCACAAAAGGGGAAACCTTGACTTAAACATCTCTCGGGTCCATGACAAGGACAAGATGTCTACAAACATTCACCTCATGTCTAGATCTTAACATGAATTATTCAAACTGAATTCCAACTGGCTGGCTCTGATAGATCAATTAATTTATGTATGGAACCATTTTGATGCTGTTAACAGATATGGGTTCTTCCTCGTTTTATGCCTGATTATGGCTGACGTCATGTACGCCTAGGCCTCCATTCTTCTGGACTGTCAGATAACTTGTTTACTGTCTCTGTTGTGCTTTCCCATGTAAACAGCCCAATTTAGTGTGTCTTTTTGTTCTGACCTAGTATTTTAACCATTTTGAAAAACAAAATATATTAATAGTAATGCAAAGTAAGACTGAAATTACATAGGAAATAACATATATTTTGCCTTGATTCTTTTTTTTTTTTACTGTAACCATTTTCTCGAGTTTTGCCCTCTTTTTTTTTTTTTTTACCAGACTCTATTCTGTTATTGTTAAATTTATAAATGAGCCTTGAAATGCATTGCCGCCTGTTGTACAATAATCATGCTACAAATATCTGAACATGAGAAATGCCAGTTAGAGGTGGGAGTGGATGAAATGCACTAAAGTGCCAATTAGACTGTTTTTAAAGCAATCATCACTCCTCTAAAGCAATTTTATGTTGTTTTAGTGTCTTTTGTGATGCTGGTTTTGTGGAAAAACATTAAAAAACTAAACCAGCCATGTCTATTATGGTTCTCTTCAAGTAAAGAATACATCCCTGGCTGTAATCAGTATGCTTCAAATGAAATGATAGTTTAATCATGTATTTCAGCATTATTTTGTTATTTTATTTAAATGTTTTTAATGAATTGGTAATGTTTTTATTTTTGTAAAGATCTCAAAAACCAAAGCACTCTTTCTGATAGTTGGTGAATTTATGTTGTAAGAATTATATAATATTGTATGTCATTACATGATAACTTTGTAGCTTATTCCATAAAAACCAACCCCATTTGATTGTATTCAGTATAAGCAATCACATATTAAAAAATTGGTTATGCTCATTTCAGTATGCTATAAAAATCTGCCAGAGCTGGGAGATTTGTTTTGACTATGCTATCCATATTTACAATTTGTTATAATGAAATGCGATTGATCAATTAATCAGCTGTATAAAAACAGCAACATCCCAAAACATTTAAACCTGATTTTATGGAATGTAGGAAAACATTTGTTGTATTTATTCAAACAACTCAGCCTACTTATCATCATGAAAAATATTTTCTATTATTTTCCTTTTTATTTAAAACTTTTTAAAAGAGGTCTACTCTGACATAAACTTACAATAACTTTCAAATCCCATGAAAATATCCCATTTGTTTCCTAGATTAGTGGGAAGGGCTCCAAAGAAAGTGATCAAAACGATGGTTGCCTTGTTGCAATATTTTCCATAAAATAAGCATGAATTAACATCCGGATTTTTTAAAACCAGCCACCTCCTGAAACACTTTCAAATCAAAGAGGAAAATAAATCGTCAATATCAATAAATGCTTTGGTCTCCAATGATAAGTGAGTGGACTTTTATTTTGGATAAACCAAAATGCTGAGATACTTTATACTGGACTACAAACCACCGCGAGTTTACCAATGGCGAGAGCGTAACTAAAGATAGGACAGAGTCACCGTCAGCTAGCGTGTTACGACAGTTAAGTCAGTTTGCGGATAGTTTCCCCATTCATACCATACAAATGAATGGGGAGAGCCGTAAACTGACACCTGTCGTACAATTTCCCGTGTCAATTTCATATACTCAACACAGTTAATTCTGAATGGATTGTTTAGTGTAAAACGTGTTGATGACTAGTGGAAAGGCCACCGAAGCAGTTTATTAAGCACAACGAAGCACCTCCTCCATAGACATCCATTAAAAAACGGCTTCTTGTCTCCTAGCCTGTTTTCCGCTCATATAATCAGTCCACTCAGCGGCCATATTTGGAACGCTCTCTGCCAGACTGGGCAGCTTTTTTCTATGTAAACAAGCGGCATAAATTTACAGCTCCTCGGTTGGTCAATATTAAGATCAAAGAACCCTTTTAAAATCTACAGTAAAATCTGATAACAACGGTATCATAAATTGTGCTTCTGTAGCTCAGATCACGCTTAAAAAAAAATAATAAAAAAAAATCTATAAATTCCAGGATTGTCGAGTTGATTGACAGGCGATGTCTGTATATAATAGGTGATTGGCTCTTTTACCTGTAGGGCGGGAAGTCATTTTCTACATCCGTTGGGCGTTCCAATTCGTTTCGTCCATTTATTTTAATAAAAGTGGTTAGTCTCTGCTTGGTTATCATTGGTGCTGCTTTGCTTTACCTTGAAGGCTTTATAATAGAAGGGCTCTGGTGTCATCATGTAGCATTTCCGTTTGCCATTTCGCGTTGCTCACAAGGACACAAAACAAACCTGTCGGAATAATGTTGTCTTTCACATCAGAGTCTTCCTTAAGTTTCCGAAAAATATAATGCAATCATACAGTCAGGATCTGAGTAATGGACTCGAGAATGTCCCCGTTTTGATTGAGAGCAGTGTCCCCAAAGAAGCTTTTACTAACTTGCAGGTAATATAACTATATTTTAGTCTCCTTGTTTGAAATTCACACTCTATGTATGTACATTTTGATTGTTACAGTTTTATTATGTTTATAAACGGCACATACGCTTATCTGATTGACTATAAGGACGTCTACCTATATTTACATGCTATTTGTAGTTATGCTACACCACCACTTGATGGCAACACATTCCTATAGTTTTTCACTGATTTCTCTTAATCATTATCCATTAGTATGTACCAGAGAATGTACAAGGGCCAGGCTGTGACCTTGATCCTAGTGCGGTGACCCTCCCGGGCTGCTCTTGTCATTCCCAGTCCTGTCTGCTCGACAGCTGCCCCTGCTTGAGATTCGGCAAGACATACAACAACGAGGGACTTCTGAACCAGCAACAAGAGGAGGGTGGCTACAGCAGGCCTGTGTTTGAGTGCAATGCCTTATGTGCTTGCAGTGAGTCCTGCCAAAACCGTGTGGTTCAAAATGGGATCACGGTTCACTTGGGTATCTTTAGCACCAAAGACAGGGGCTTGGGGGTGGAGACTCTTGAGCACATCCCTTGTGGCCGCTTTGTGTGCGAGTACGCAGGGGAAATCATCGGGCCTGATGAGGCTCGTAGCCGCCAGCTCTCCCAGACTCCCAATGATATGAATTACATCATTGCTGTTCAAGAGCACAGTGGAGGAGACAGGGTCACTCAGATGTTTGTAGACCCTGTGTGCGTGGGAAATGTGGGTAGGTACATAAACCACTCGTGCCAGCCAAACCTGGTCATGGTGCCTGTACGAGTGCACTCACTGTTTCCCAGACTTGCCCTGTTTACGAACCAAAAGATAGAGCAGGGCAAAGAACTGACCTTTGACTATGCTGGAGGACTCCACATCAACACAGAAACACAGAAATGGGATAAAGCGCCAAGTGAGAATCAGAAAGGGCCTGATGTTGGAAAACTGCTTCAGAGAAAAGCCTGTTATTGTGGGTCTTCAAACTGCTCTGGTTTTTTACCATTAGATATCTCCGTTCTCAATTAAAAAACATTTGTAATTCTACACTGACATTGGATTTTCTCTAATAAGTTTATAGGGATAGTTCACCCAAAAATAAAAAATTCTCTCATTATTTACCCACTCTCATGCCATCCCAGATGTGTATGACTTTATTTCATCTGTAGAACGCAAACAAATATTATTTAATCTCTTTTGGTCCATTCAATGCAAGTGAATGGTGTCCAGAACTCCAGAAGGTCCAAAAAGGACATAAAGGCATCAAAAAGGACACAAAGGCACCATTTAAGTAATTCAGATCACTCAAGTGGTTAAATCCATGTCTTTACAAGCAATTTTATAGGTGTGGGTGAGAAGCAGACCAATGTATTAGTCTTTTTTTTACTATAGGATCTCCACTTTCACTTCACCTTGTTTGTTTTTTGGTGATTTCATATTCTTCATCCATATTGCCACCTACTGAGCAGAGGGAAGACTTTATAGTAACAAAGGACTTAAATATTGATCTGTTTCTCACCCACACCTGTCATATCCCTTCTGAAGACATGGATTAAACCACTGGAGTTGTCTGAATTACATAAATGCTGCCTTTTTGGAGCTTCAAATTTCTGGCCACTTGTATGGACCTACAGAGCTGAGATATTATTTAAAAAATCTTTATTTGTGTTCAGCAGAAGAAAGAAATTCATGCACATCTAGGATGGCATGATGGTGAGTAAATGATAATAGAATTGAATTTTTTGGGTGAACTTTTCCACACTAATCTATAATCCTATGTTTGAACCCTCAGTTTTCAAGATTCCAAACGCCATAATGTTCCAAAGTTTGCGGTTATGGCGAGCATTTTAAAAAAGTCAACATTTTTGGTGGAGGGAAATGCCATTCCAGTGTGAATGAGAGGCATAAAAATGGCAAGAATCAATGAAAATTGCCACTGGATATTTAGCTCAATCGAAAGCATTTGTGACAAATTAATTTGGACTCATCCCTCCTCAAAAAAAACAAATGGCATAATGTTAAAATCAATTTAGACGTGTCCGTCCTTTTCTTGATAAAAAGCAAAAATTGAGGTTACAGTGAGGCACTTAAAATGGAATGGGGCCAATTTTTGAAGGGTTTTCAAGACAGAAATGTGAAGCTTATAATTATATAAAAGAACACAAATTATTTTAAAACATGGGTATTATTTGAGGTGTAAATAATGTTTAAACCATCATGTTTAATTAACAGTCCTTTTAAGATATTAAGGTTTAGGGCATTATGTGATTGAAGTTGTACATTTGGATATAAGTTTACACAGAAAAGGTTAGTGAGTTAGTGAATTTTTTTCACTCTAAAATCATATTAACATGTATATTGCTTACATCTCGTGTCTAACATTTACAGATTTCCCCCATTCACTTCCATTGTAAATTCCTTACTGTAACCCAGATTTTTTTAGGGGGGGTTAAAAGTTGTGGTAGTCAATATGCCACAAATTCTGTTGATTGAGCTTATCTTGTATTAAACCGGAATATGTGTGATTCAGAGAAAATTGTTATCATATGTTTGACCAGTGTTATTCACATTTCTGTGACTTTAAACCATTGAGGAGGGCAAATGCTTGTTGCCATAATGTGTATATGGGCAGTTGACATTGCTTTACTCCATCTAAAACTATTTTAACCATTACTTTGCTGATTCTATTACAGTTATAATGCATGCAGCTTTTATGAGCTCATTAATTGAGACAATGAAATATTTGTATGTTTAAAAATTTATTTGCCAAAGTGCAGGACTATTTTAAATGAAGTAATGATGTCAAAAAAATATGATTTAAAAAAAGTGAACATTTTAAAAGAAATGGTTTCCAGTCACATGGCCTGAGAGATTCACTGTCCCTTATACATTTATTTCAATTTTAGCCTAAAAAAAAGTGTGTGTGTGTGTGTGTGTGTGTGTGTGTGTGCAGAACTACCAATTTATAAGTGACCATCTTCCCAAATGTTGAAGAATAAATGCAAAAACTTGCACAGCAATCTCCAAACCTTGATCTGCACTTGTTTATTAGTTGGATGTCCATTACGTATAGGTTCAATAAACATCTTTTATTTTCAAAGTTTTCCCAAAACATATAGCAGTGTCTTACATGTTACACCAAAAATGTCTCCTTTAAGAGCAATTTGCATTTGTCACCATACCTATATCCCATTGGGTACTGGGCAATTAAAAAGAGCCCATGGGTATTTTTAATATAGTAATGGCTGTAACTCTTCTGTCACTCTGGGGTGGGAGTGACACACTTCTTCTGATGCCACCCTTAAATCTGCCCCCTCTTCTCTCCATCTACCCCATTCCCACTGCAGCTCTGCTTTCATCTCTAGCGCAATATTAATATCCACATATGGGTTAATTAGCATAGAAACCAGAGCACAGAACACAAGGCATGCAGAGAGGGAACAGATTGATTCCAACTTGACCAGTGACACTATATGCCATAAGCATCAAACACTTTTCGTTACACTGCCATTGGTCATTCAGGATTTTAGCCTTCTGTTTGTTTATTCTTTAAAGGTGAAATGTATAATTTATTTAATGTTTCATTGAAACGTGTGAACACTATTGCTCTGTTTGTTTGAGCATTCTGATCAGCCGGGCACAGCAACATCTGCTTATCTAGTGCTTTGAGTTTGGGGCGGGACTGTCTGCTTAACTGACCAATGGAAACATGTTTCAAAAAAGTAATTGTAGCATTCAAGGAAGGGAGGGAAAGGAGGACAAAGGAAACAAACTTAAAGGGGCTTTTCAGCATAACACTCTGCTTAAATTCTAAACAGTCTCTTTCAGATAGCTCTCTCTCCCTTGTCTCTGGTGTGGTCCCATTTTATCGCTCTCCCCAGTGCTTACTGCAATCAGAAATAGGTTTTAGACAGTATAGTGCTCAGGTGTGTGCACCCTTACAACTCTCTCTCTCTCCGGAAGAATGCTTGACCACGCCCCCGCTGCCACAGTCACTATAATTCCGTTTGGTGAAGCTAGTGATGTAGAAAATGTACATCTTTAAATCATACAAGTGCTGTCATTAAGCCAGCCTTAGCTGGTCTCCCAGAATGGTTAGTTGGCTATTTTTTTGTGGTTTTGGGAACTTTTCAGGTGGTTGGGCTGTTAGACCAGATTAAACCAGCTAAGACCGTCCAACCAGCTTAAATTGTTTTTTCAGCAGGTTGGGCCATATATCCATGGAAAACATACAAAACTCTTCTTCCCCTGAACCGTAGCTCCAATTGACTTGAAATTTGGTACACATGTGTAGAATTGACGTCTTTGAAACCGTTACTTAGGAAAAATGAATACGATACAAAATGGCTGAAAGGGGCGTGTTTATGTAAATGTCCACATTTTATCAATATACGTGTCAAAAAATCAAATGTAATTTTGACTAATGGTTTTTCAAACCTAACACGCTTCAAGATGACATCACTCTGAAGTACTGCGTAAAAAATATCCCACATTCTCCCTTAGGGGGCGCTACAGGCCATGCCCAAAATTCCCATTTTCTGGTCAAAAATTTTCTGATTTATTATATTGATAGTACAGGCCAACAGGAATCCACAAACCAAGAATGGCCCACATTCGCCCTTAGGGGGCACTACAGGCCACGCCCAAAATTCCCATTTTCTTGTCAAAAATGTTCTAATTAGGTACATTGATACTACAGGCCAACAGGAACCCACAAACCAAGAATTGCCCATATTCGCCATTAGGGGGAGCTACAGGCTATGCCTTAATGTCCTATTTTATGGTCAAACATTTTCAAATTTGGTACATTGATACTACAGGCCAACAGGAACCCACAAACCAAGAATGGCCGACATTCACCCTTAGGGGGCGCTATAGGCCATGTCCAAAATTCCCATTTTCTGGTCAAAAATGTTCTAATTTGGTACATTGATACTGCAGGCCAACAGGAACCCACAAACCAAGAATTGCCCATATTCGCCATTAGGGGGCGCAACAGGCTATGCATTAAAGTCCCATTTTCTTGTCAAAAACTTTCTAATTTGGTACATTGATACTACTGGCCAACACGAACCCACAAACCAAGAATGGCTCACATTCACCCTTAGGGGGTGCTACAGGCCACGCCCAAATGTCCTATTTTCAAAGTGATGGCATTTCCACCCATTTATTCAGTTCTTCTGAAACTTAAAGTACATACCTCATTTCTCATTGTAAACAAAAAAAGCCTCCAGGGTCCATAAGGTCCGGCATCATGGATTTTCCTGTACACTGAAAATGTTTAGTTCAGGATTCAGACAGAAAGACATGTTTTTTGAATTTCTTCATTGAGAGGGTTTAACCCCAACCCTCTACTGATCAATTTGAAGTGATTTGCCATTTTGAGGAGGAATCGCATTGCTGCTTGCAGATATATTTATTATTATTATTATTATTAGATTCCTCCGGTAGGAGGGAATCTATTGTTATTGACAGTTTTATTATTATTATTATTATTAGATTCCTCCGGTAGGAGGGAATCTATTGTTATTGACAGTTTTATTATTATTATTATTATTAGATTCCTCCGATAGGAGGGAATCTATTGTTATTGATAGTATTATTATTAGATTCCTCCGGTAGGAGGGAATCTATTGTTTTTGACAGTTTTATTATTAGATTCCTCTGATAGGAGGGAATCTATTGTAATTGACAGTATTATTATTATTATTATTATTATTAGATTCCTCCGATAGGAGGGAATCTATTGTAATTGACAGTATTATTATTAGATTCCTCCGATAGGAGGGAATCTATTGTAATTGACAGTATTATTATTATTATTATTAGATTCCTCCGATAGGAGGGAATCTATTGTAATTGACAGTATTATTATTATTATTATTATTATTATTATTAGATTCCTCCGATAGGAGGGAATCTATTGTAATTGACAGTATTATTATTATTATTATTAGATTCCTCTGATAGGAGGGAATCTATTGTAATTGACAGTATTATTATTATTATTAGATTCCTCCGATAGGAGGGAATCTATTGTAATTGACAATATTATTATTAGATTCCTCCGATAGGAGGGAATCTATTGTAATTGACAGTATTATTATTATTATTATTATTATTATTATTAGATTCCTCCGATAGGAGGGAATCTATTGTAATTGACAGTATTATTATTATTAGATTCCTCCGATAAGAGGGAATCTATTGTTATTGACAGTTTTATTATTATTATTATTATTAGATTCCTCCGATAGGAGGGAATCTATTGTTATTGACAGTTTTATTATTATTATTATTATTATTATTGACAGTTTTATTATTATTATTATTATTATTATTATTATTATTATTATTCTCCTTGAGCCCCAATATCTCAGTCACTGGTCAAAAATTTTCTAAATTGGCACATTGATACTCCATGCCAACGGGTACCCCCAAACCAAGAATGGCCCACATTCGCCCATAGGTGGCGCTACAGGCCACGCCCCAAAAAATATTTTCAAAGTCATGGCATTTCCAAGCCATTTGTCCAATTATTCTCAAACCTGGTGTACATGCCTCATTTCTCATGGGGAACAAAAAAGCCTCAAGGACCCATAACTTCTGCCCTAATGGATTTTCCTGTACTTATTATTATTATTCTCCTTGAGCCCCAATATCTCAAAAAGTCACTGGTCAAAAATTTTCTAAATTGGCACATTGATACTCCATGCCAACGGGTACCCCCAAACCAAGAATGGCCCACATTCCCCCATAGGTGGCGCTACAGGCCACGCCCCAAAAACATATTTTCAAAGTCATGGCATTTCCAAGCCATTTGTCCAATTATTCTCAAACCTGGTGTACATGCCTCATTTCTCATGGGGAACAAAAATGCCTCAAGGACCCATAACTTCTGCCCTAATGGATTTTCCTGTACAGTGAAAATTTGCCAAAACCTACAAAACTCTTCTTCTCCTGAACCGTAGCTCCAATTGACTTGAAATTTGGTACGCATGTGTAGAATTGATGTCTTTGAAAAATTTACTTAGCAAAAATGAATACGATATAAAATGGCTGAAAGGGGCGTGTTTATGTAAATGTCCACATTTAATCAATATATATGTCAATATATCAAATGTAATTTTAACTGAGGGTTTTTCAAACCTAACATTCTTCAAGATAACATCCCTTTGAAGTACTGTGCAAAGAATTGCCCACATTCGCCCTTAGCGGTTCGCTACAGGCCACGCCCAAATGTCACATTTTCAAAATGATGGCATTTTCACCACAATTTTCGAAATATTCTAAAACTTGGTATACTTGCCTCATTTCTCATTGGGAACAAAAAAGCCTCAAGGACCCATAAGGTACGATTAAAAATGGCTGAAAGGGGCGTGTTTATGTAAATGTCCACATTTAATCAATATATATGTCAATAAATCAAATGTAATTTTGACTGAGGGATTTTAAAACCTGACATACTTCAAGATAACATCCCTTTGAAGTACTGTGCAAAGAATTGCCGACATTCGCCCTTAGCGGTTCGCTACAGGCCACGCCCAAATGTCACATTTTCAAAATGATGGCACTTTCACCCCAATTTTCCAAATATTCTAAAAGTTGGTATACTTGCCTCATTTCTCATTGGGAACAAAAAAGCCTCAAGGACCCATAAGGTTCTGCGTGATGGATTGTCCTGTACAGTGAAAATTTGGGGAAACATTCAAAACTCTTCAAATCCAATTGACTTGACATTTGGTACCCATGTGTAGAATTGATGTCTTTCAATTTGTTACTTAGCAAAAATGAATACAATACAAAATGGCTGAAAGGTACGTGTTTATGTAAATGACCACATTGCCTCAATATATTAGTGTCAATAAACCAAATGTAATTTTGACTGTTGGTTTTTCAAACCTAACATGCTTCAAGATGACATAACTATGTTGGCTTGAGAAAGCCAACATATTGTTATCTTACATACATTTATTATTATTATTATTATTATTAATACTATTTTACTTACTAAAATTTCAACAACCTTACCTCCAAGAGCTTTAATGCTATAAGTACCCAACTTGCCACAGACCTGGAGACTGTTCTGAAGTTTGCTGTAATGTCTTTTTTTACCTGATGCGACTTAAGCTTTTTATATTAATGACGATCAAAAATGTAAAAAATCCCATTGATTTACAATGGCTGAGCAAAAATGCCCCCTCTACTGGATTAATACAGTCTACAAGTAAAATCCCATTCACTTACATTGGCTGAGCAAAGAGGCTCCCTCTGCTGGTGTAACTCTGTCTTCCAAATGCACTTTTACTGGAGAAATCTCTCTAATGGAGCAATTCTGTCTACTAGTGGGTGGAGCTCCCAACTTTCCAAGCCAGAAGAATTTTGTCTGCGTTTGCACAAAGGTATGTCAATTGTGTGTGTTTAATGCTAAATGCATTTTTTCAAAGTGATTGTATTTCCACCCCATTTATTTAGTTTTTCTGAAACCTGGTGAACATACCTCATTTCTCATTGTAAACAAAAAACCCTACAGGATCCATAAGGTCCGGCATGATGGATTTTCCTGTACACTGAAAATGTTTAGTTTAGGATTCAGACAGAAAGACATGTTTTTTGGATTTTTTCATTGGGAGGGTTTAACCCCAACCCTCTATTGATCAATTTTAAATGATTTGCCATTTTGAGGAGGAATCGCATTGCTGCTTGCAGCTATATTTAGATTCCTCCGATAGGAGGGAATCTATTGTTATTGACAGTTTTATTATTATTATTATTATTAGATTCCTCTGATAGGAGGGAATCTATTGTAACTGACAGTTTTATTATTAGATTCCTTCGATAGGAGGGAATCTATTGTAATTGACAGTATTATTATTATTATTAGATTCCTCCGATAGGAGGGAATCTATTGTTATTGACAGTATTATTATTATTATTATTAGATTCCTCCGATAGCAAGGAATCTATTGTTATTGACAGTTTTATTATTATTATTATTATTATTATTAGATTCCTCCGATAGGAGGGAATCTATTGTTATTGACAGTTTTATTATTATTATTATTATTATTATTATTATTAGATTCCTCCGATAGGAGGGAATCTATTGTTATTGACAGTATTATTAGATTCCTCCGATAGGAGGGAATCTATTGTTATTGACAGTTTTATTATTAGATTCCTCCGATAGGAGGGAATCTATTGTTATTGACAGTTTTATTAGATTCCTCCGATAGGAGGGAATCTATTGTTATTGACAGTTTTATTATTAGATTCCTCCGATAGGAGGGAATCTATTGTTATTGACAGTTTTATTATTATTATTATTATTATTATTATTATTATTATTATTATTCTCCTTGAGCCCCAATATCTCAAAAAGTCACTGGTCAAAAATTTTCTAAATTGGCACATTGATACTCCATGCCAACGGGTACCCCCAAACCAAGAATGGCCCACATTCGCCCATAGGTGGCGCTACAGGCCACGCCCCAAAAAAACATTTTCAAAGTCATGGCATTTCCAAGCCAATTGTCCAGTTATTCTCAAACCTGGTGTACATGCCTCATTTCTCATGGGGAACAAAAAAGCCTCAAGGACCCATAACTTCTGCCCTAATGGATTTTCCTGTACAGTGAAAATTTGCCAAAACCTACAAAACTCTTCTTCTCCTGAACCGTAGCTCCAATATACTTGAAATTTGGTACGCATGTGTAGAATTGATGTCTTTGAAAACGTTACTTAGCAAAAATGAATACGATATAAAATGGCTGAAAGGGGCGTGTTTATGTAAATGTCCACATTTAATCAATATATATGTCAATATATCAAATGTAATTTTGACCCAGGGTTTTTCAAACCTAACATTCTTCAAGATAACATCCCTTTGAAGTACTGTGCAAAGAATTGCCCACATTCACCCTTAGCGGTTCGCTACAGGCCACGCCCAAATGTCACATTTTCAAAATGATGGCATTTTCACCACAATTTTCGAAATATTCTAAAACTTGGTATACTTGCCTCATTTCTCATTGGGAACAAAAAAGCCTCAAGGACCCATAAGGTACGATTAAAAATGGCTGAAATGGGCGTGTTTATGTAAATGTCCACATTTAATCAATATATAAGTCAATAAATCAAATGTAATTTTGACTGAGGGATTTTAGACCTGACATGCTTCAAGATAACATCCCTTTGAAGTACTGTGCAAAGAATTGCCGACATTCGCCCTTAGCGGTTCGCTACAGGCCACGCCCAAATGTCACATTTTCAAAATGATGGCACTTTCACCCCAATTTTCAAAATATTCTAAAACTTGGTATACTTGCCTCATTTCTCATTGGGAACAAAAAAGCCTCAAGGACCCATAACTTCTGCCCTAATGGATTGTCCTGTACAGTGAAAATTTGCCAAAACCTACAAAAGTCTTCTTCTCTTGAACCGTAGATCCAATTGACTTGACATTTGGTACCCATGTGTAGAATTGATGTCTTTCAATTTGTTACTTAGCAAAAATGAATACAATACAAAATGGCTGAAAGGTGCGTGTTTATGTAAATGACCACATTGCCTCAATATATTAGTGTCAATAAACCAAATGTAAATTTGATTGATGGTTTTTCAAACCTAACATGCTTCAAGATGACATAACTATGTTGGCTTGAGAAAGCCAACATATTGTTATGTTACATACATTTATTATTATTATTATTAATAATACTATTTTACTTACTAAAATTTCAACAACCTCACCTCTAAGAGCTTTAATGCTATAAGTACCCAACTTGCCACAGACCTGGGGACTGTTCTGAAGTTTGCTGCTATGTCTTTTTTTACCTGATGCGACTTAAGCTTTTTATATAAATGACGATCAAAAATGTAAAAAATCCCATTGATTTACAATGGCTGAGCAAAAATGCCCCCTCTACTGGATCAATACGGTCTACAAGTAAAATCCCATTCACTTACATTGGCTGAGCAAAGAGGCTCCCTCTGCTGGTGTAACTCTGTCTACCAAATGCACTTTTACTGGAGAAATCTCTCTAATGGAGCAATTCTGTCTACTAGTGGGTGGAGCTCCCGACTTTCTCAGCCAGAAGAATTTTGCCTGCGTTTGCACAAAGGTATGTCAATTGTGTGTGTTTAATGCTTGACATTTGGAAAATTCACGCGATTTTATACTATTCATCTCAACAAATGGTAAAACAACTCATATAAATGTTTTCGAGCAGTTTGTGTGAAACAGCGATAATCGTCGCGTCTAACGCACGAGCCCCGATGAGAGTTACTGCACAAGGTCAGTGAGATGTATTTTACTGCTTCCCAGTTTGAATATTCAAGCGATTTTACACTATTCAACTCAACAAATGGCAAAACAACTCAAATAAATGTTTGTGAGCAGTTTTGTGTGAAACCGCGAGATGCGTCGCGTCTAACGCACGAGCCCCGATGAGAGTTACTGCACAAATAAGGTCAGTGAGATGTGTTTTACTACTTCCCAGTTTGAATATTCAAGCGATTTTACACTATTCAACTCAACAAATGGCATTACAACTCAAATAAATCTTTGCGAGGAGTTTGAAATCGGGAATCATTATTGAATTCTGGCATTATTACGGGGGTCAACAATGGCGCTGTAATGTCCTTTCAGATGCATTGTTCTAAACAGCGGAAAAAACTTAAACAAAATACTGCGTCATTTTTGCCCATTCAGATACATGGAAGAGATCATTACAAACTGTAAAAGGTCTACTTTTATTTGTGTACACTTACAATAACAACAAAACCTTGAGCTTTTGTAAAATAACGAAAATAAACAGGGTAAACCGAATCTGTCTTTGCGATAATCTGTCTGATACACGTCAGAAAAATCAAGTGAAACTCCGAACACTTATCACACAAACATGAAACATATGTCTAAAGAAAGAAGGGATGGACGGATCGATCCTAAAGTATCAACACTTCCGAGAATGATGTTTCATCTGCGTGTTCACTGACAGCACGCGATAGTGAGGCGATCTCATTTTTACTCGCGTCTTCAGTGCGAGCAATGTTTGTCTGTTGTATGTGTTTTTAACACTTTCCTGTTTGAACTTTCAAGCGATTTTACACCATTCAACTCAACAAATGGCAAAACAACTCAAATATTTGTGTGAAACAGGGAGCAGCGTCACGTCTAACTCACGAGCCCCGATGAGAGATCGCATTCGCTTCTTCTTGCGTTTGAACGGACACTTTCATACAACCATACATGATATATTGTCTGTTTTGTCTCAAGTGAACATAAACAGTTGATGAAGAAATCGCGAATCTAAATCTAGTATCAACACTTCCGAGAATGATTATCAGCGTTGTGTCTGACAGCGCGAGGCGATCTCATTTTTACTCGCATCTTCATGGAGGTTTGTCGGTTGTATGTAGTTTCACAATCTCAATCAATTAATCTCTGAAATGAATACAGATGTAACAGCACGAAAATAATGAGACTTCACAGTTCTCAAAAGATTAAACTCAATGAAACAAGCCGCACAGACTGTGCCTTGAATGAAATGCATTTAAAATCCTCTTAAAGAGACAGTAACAATTTCCAAGTAAATAAAAAGTAGGCCTACAAATGGTTTTTACCCCAAAAATAAATTTCTCTCATCGTATACTCACCCTAATTCCATCCCAGATGTGTATTATTTCCTTTCTTCTGGTGAACACAAATTAAGCTTTTTAGAAGATTATCTCAACCCTGTTGGACCTTTCAATGACTTGAATGGTGATCAGAACTCAGAAGCTACAAAAATCACATAAATGCAGCATAAAAGTAATCCATACCACTCCAGTGGTTTAATCCATGCCTTCAGAAGTGATATTATAGGTGTAGGTTAGAAACAGACCTATATATATATATATATATATACTTCAAGATGACATCACTCTGAAGTACTGCGTAAAGAATATCCCACATTCTCCCTTAGGGGGCGCTACAGGCCAAGCCCAAAATTCCCATTTTCTGGTCAAAAATGTTCTAATTTTGTATATTGATACTACAGACCATCAGGAATCCACAAACCAAGAATGGCCCACATTCGCCCTTAGGGGGCGCTACAGGCCATGCCCTAAATTCCCATTTGCTGGTCAAAAATGTTCTAATTTGGTACATTGATACTACAGGCCAACAGGAACCCACAAACAAAGAATTGCCCATATTCGCCATTAGGGGGCGCTACAGGCTATGCCCAAAATTCCCATTTTATGGTCAAAAATGTTCTAATTTGGTATATTGACACTACAGGCCAACAGAAATCCACAAACCAAGAATGTCTCACATTCGCCCTTAGGGGGCGCTAAAGGCCATTCCCAAATTGCAATTTTTTTTTGTCAAAAACTTTCAAATTTGGTACATTGATACTACAGGCCAACAGGAACTCACAAACCAAGATTGGCCCACATTCACCCTTAGGGGGCGCTATAGGCCATGTCAAAAATTCCCATTTTCTAGTCAAAAATGTTCTAATGTGGTACATTGATACTGCACGCCAACAGGAACCCACAAACCAAGAATTGCCCATATTCGTCATTAGGGGGCGCTACAGGCTATGCCTTAAAGTCCTATTTTTTGGTCAAACATTTTCAAATTTGGTACATTGATACTACAGGCCAACGGGAACCCACAAACCAAGAATGGCCGACATTCACCCTTAGGGGGCGATATAGGCCATGTCCAAAATTCCCATTTTCTGGTCAATAATGTTCTAATTTGGTACATTGATACTACAGACCAACAGGAACTCACAAACCAAGAATTGCCCGTATTCATCATTAGGGGGCGCTACAGGCTATGCCCCAATGTCCCACATTGAAAGTGATGGCATTTCCACCCCATTTTTTCAGTTCTTCTGAAACTTAATGTACATAACTCATTTCTCATTGTAAACAAAAAAGCCTCCAGGATCCATAAGATCCCGGCATCATGGATTTTCCTGTACACTGAAAATGTTTAGTTTAGGATTCAGACAGAAAGACACATTTTTTGAATTTCTTCATTGGGAGAGTTTAACCCCAACCCTCTACTGAACAATTTTAAATGATTTGCCATTTTGAGGAGGAATCGCATTGCTGCTTGCAGCTATATTTATTATTATTATTCTCCTTGAGCCCCAATATCTCAAAAAGTCACTGGTCAAAAATTTTCTAAATTGGCACATTGATACTCCATGCCAACGGGTACCCCCAAACCAAGAATGGCCCACATTCGCCCATAGGTGGCGCTACAGGCCACGCCCCAAAAAAAATATTTTCAAAGTCATGGCATTTCCAAGCCATTTGTCCAATTATTCTCAAACCTGGTGTACATGCCTCATTTCTCATGGGGAACAAAAAAGCCTCAAGGACCCATAACTTCTGCCCTAATGGATTTTCCTGTACAGTGAAAATTTGCCAAAACCTACAAAACTCTTCTTCTCCTGAACCGTAGCTCCAATATACTTGAAATTTGGTACGCATGTGTAGAATTGATGCCTTTGAAAACGTTACTTAGCAAAAATGAATACGATATAAAATGGCTGAAAGGGGCGTGTTTATGTAAATGTCCACATTTAATCAATATATATGTCAATATATCAAATGTAATTTTGACCCAGGGTTTTTCAAACCTAACATTCTTCAAGATAACATCCCTTTGAAGTACTGTGCAAAGAATTGCCGACATTCGCCCTTAGCGGTTCGCTACAGGCCACGCCCAAATGTCACATTTTCAAAATGATGGCATTTTCACCACAATTTTTGGAATATTCTAAAACTTGGTATACTTGCCTCATTTCTCATTGGGAACAAAAAAGCCTCCAGGATCCATTAGGTCCGGCATCATGGATTTTCCTGTACACTGAAAATGTTTAGTTTAGGATTCAGACAGAAAGACATGTTTTTTGGATTTCTTCATTGGGAGGGTTTAACCCCAACCCTCTACTGACCAATTTTAAATGATTTGCCATTTTGAGGAGGAATCGCATTGCTGCTTGCAGCTATATTTATTATTATTATTCTTCTCCTTGAGCCCCAATATCTCAAAAAGTCACTGGTCAAAAATTTTCTAAATTGAAACATTGATACTCCATGCCAACGGGTACCCCCAAACCAAGAATGGCCCACATTCGCCCATAGGTGGCGCTACAGGCCACGCCCCAAAAAAACATTTTCAAAGTCATGGCATTTCCAAGCCATTTGTCCAATTATTCTCAAACCTGGTGTACATGCCTCATTTCTCATGGGGAACAAAAAAGCCTCAAGGACCCATAACTTCCGCCATATTGGATTTTCCTGTACAGTGAAAATTTGCCAAAACCTACAAAACTATTCTTCTCCTGAACCGTAGCTCCAATTGACTTGAAATTGGGTACACATGTGTAGAATTGATTTCTTTGAAAACGTTACTTAGCAAAAATGAATACGATATAAAATGGCTGAAAGGGGCGTGTTTATGTAAATGTCCACATTTAATCAATATATATGTCAATATATCAAATGTAATTTTGACCCAGGGTTTTTCAAACCTAACATTCTTCAAGATAACATCCCTTTGAAGTACTGTGCAAAGAATTGCCCACATTCGCCCTTAGCGGTTCGCTACAGGCCACGCCCAAATGTCACATTTTCAAAATGATGGTATTTTCACCACAATTTTCGAAATATTCTAAAACTTGGTATACTTGCCTCATTTCTCATTGGGAACAAAAAAGCCTCAAGGACCCATAAGGTACGATTAAAAATGGCTGAAAGGGGCGTGTTTATGTAAATGTACACATTTAATCAATATATATGTCAATAAATCAAATGTAATTTTGACTGAGGGATTTTAAACCTGACATGCTTCAAGATAACATCCCTTTGAAGTACTGTGCAAAGAATTGCCGACATTCGCCCTTAGCGGTTCGCTACAGGCCACGCCCAAATGTCACATTTTCAAAATGATGGCACTTTCACCCCAATTTTCCAAATATTCTAAAACTTGGTATACTTGCCTCATTTCTCATTGGGAACAAAAAAGCCTCAAGGACCCATAACTTCTGCCCTAATGGATTGTCCTGTACAGTGAAAATTTGCCAAAACCTACAAAAGTCTTCTTCTCTTGAACCGTAGATCCAATTGACTTGACATTTGGTACCCATGTGTAGAATTGATGTCTTTCAATTTGTTACTTAGCAAAAATGAATACAATACAAAATGGCTGAAAGGTGCGTGTTTATGTAAATGACCACATTGCCTCAATATATTAGTGTCAATAAACCAAATGTAAATTTGATTGATGGTTTTTCAAACCTAACATGCTTCAAGATGACAACAATTGTTGTATTTGTATACAACAGAGAAACGAACGTCACACGAGAGTTAGTTAATTTCAAACAACATTACAGCACTAGGCGGAAGCTATGATTTAAAGTAAAAAAAAAATTCTTATCGATTTATTTCTTATACCAACCTATCGGTTTGCTACAGAAGACATTAATTGATCGACTGGAGTCATGTGAATTACTTTTATGCTGCCAAAATATGTCTTTTGAACAAACAGTCAGCAGATAGATGGCACCCATTTACCTGCACTGTATGGGCAAACAGCTGAAATCTGCTTGTAAAAATCTTCACTTTAGTTCTGCTGAAGAATGAAAGGCATAGACATCTGGGATGGCAAAGGAACGAGACAAAGACAAGTTAAAATCAACTACTGTCTGCGACAACTCATATTCCCACACCCGTAGCGTATGGAACGCACTAGGAGGGTGAATACATGTTGGACACACCTCTGCTGAGACCTCTGGTTCTGGTGGGGTTGCAAGCTAATGGAGATAAAAATTCATGAGTAAGTTAATACAGATTAGCTTCTGGCATTAATAGCTTTGTTAAAACCCTTTACTAGAAACTCATTAACGTAGTGTGCAAAGTGGAATGTGTGCCAGTTATTTCTGACCAGTAATGTGTCAGGCACAATAAACAAGTTATTATTAACTGGCCTAAAATAATTTTTATTGCATGAAAACATGCATTTCTGCATTGCAATTGGTGAAGGTTGCACATTCCTCTATGCCACTGCAGGGTAGTTTGTTCAGACAGCAGATGTCACTGGAACAGAATATCAGCAGGCCTAAGTGACAGATTCGAATCAAAGTGGGTCATCTTGCCACGAAGACTGAACTTGCACAAGCTACATGTGTAGGAAAAAATATATTTAAAAAAGGCTTAAAAAGGCCAAGATAAACACGTGATTATGTAATGCTCTCTCAAGCCGTGACTTAGCAGTAAACATCACTCAGTTAAATGTTTTCAGTACCAAGGAAGGTGTTGAAAAGATATTAGAGTAGCAAATTTTTAATATGGAATGTGCAACTTGTTTTGTTCCTGCTATGATAGTCAATGTCGAATCCAACAATAAATTTCAGCACAAATACTTTAACAGTATTTGTTGAAACCTTGAGCTGCTGTTTATTTTTTGTATTAGTAAGTTAGGAGAGAATAAGACTGAATTAAATACTAAAATCTGGGGCTGTCAATTTAACGCGTTAATTCAGTGCGATTAATTTGACAAGAAATAATGCGTTAAAATAATTAACGCAATTAATCGCACTGCCCCCCGACCATAATAGGGAAGATTCTTGAGAAATGCAAGCTTGTAGTACCACCTGTTTACTCCAGAGGGCAGTAAGTAAAATTTCATCTGTATGAGCAACGTGCAGTTTATACAGTGAAGAAACGTACTATTAACAATGACAAACATAAATAAAAAAATTTCGCTCTGATAACACAGTGGATCACAGTCAAATAACTTTTTTTCAATTTGTCAAAGAACAAATTGTTTGCACTGAATGGATACACAACCAGATTCAAACAGACACAACCCTATTCTTCGGCCCAAACGTGAAGAGCTTGATTAAGCATTATGCTTTTCAAATTGAGGAAATAAGCAAGAAACTAATCTGGAATTCTCAATCGAAAAGGAAGGGTACAGAGAGGAGAAGAGTTTAGGACAAGGTCTTTAAGATGTTGAATGGCAAGTCCTCCTACACCACCGCCTTGAGCCACTGCTTATTGGTAAACTGCATGTAGCACTTTTATTGGAAATTACTTCAGAAAAGGTAACACATCAGTAAAGAGGAAAATCAGGGAAAAGGGAGGGGGGAAGAAGGGCAGGTGTTATGTAACCTCTGGCTGAGAGCTGACAGGAATCCAGGAATCGTGCTGCATGCAGGCAAGGAAACTGGATGTCTGCAGAGGCGGATGTGTCCACAGCTCACCCTGATGGGCAGCTGGGGAACTGCAGAGGAGGGGCCAGCCTAACTGATGCTGAAGCATACACAGTCTCATGAGGACAAATTAGGACAACAGACCTGAACTAACTAACAGACTACTGGAACAGAGCGAGTGAATCTATAGACAGAGGGAAATATCACTTGGAGGAAAAAAAAAGAGGTGGGATGGAGGAATAAAGGAAGGAAGGAAGGAGGGAAGAAAATATAGAAAGGAAGAGTGAAATAAATAAAAAGTGAACAAAAGAAAAAGCTAAATAAAGAGCACAAGACAGAAAGAATGATCAATAGAATGAAGATTGAAATAAAGAATCAAAGATTGAAATAAAGAAAATTAAAGAAATATCAAAAATAAAGAAAAAAAGAATGAAAACAGCAGAAAGAAAGAAAGAAAAATCTTCAGTCCAAAATATATTTTAAACAAGTATGTGCAAGCTTGATTATAAACGTTGATGCATTACGAAATGCTTCAGACTGCAAATCAAAATGCAGTGCAAGTACGCATTGCATTCTTGGTATTTCTGCAAGGGGCTCTACAAAATAAGACAACAAAATTAAAAAATAATACACAACACACACACACACACACACACAGAGAGAGAGAGAGAGAGAGAGAGAGAGAGACTGGCAGCCAAATTATTGGAATAATGTACAGATTTTGCTCTTATGGAAAGAAATTGGTACTTTTATTCACCAAAGTGGCATTCAACTGTTCACAATTTATAGTCAGGACAATTAGTTTTTCAGAACTTCTTAAACCACTTAAAGAGTTCTCATCAAAAAATCCTTCACGTGCAGCAATGACAGCTTTGCAGATCCATGGCATTCTAGCTGCCAGTTTGTCCAGATTCTCTTGCCACTTGCCGTAGTAGTGTCATGTCCGTCTTGTCAGACACTTCTCATGCACCTTACATTCTAGCTGATCCCACAAAAGCTCAATGATTTTTAGATCCATAACACTCTTTTATGATTATCTGTTGTCCAATATCTGATTCTTTGCCCACTCTAACCTTTTCTTTTTGTTGTTCTGTTTCAAAAGTGGCTTTTCTTTGCAATTCTTCCCATAAGGCCTGCACCCCGTAGTCTTCTATTTACTGTTGTTTATGAAACTGGTGTTGAGTGGGTAGAATTCAATGAAGCTGTCAGTAGAGGATATGTGAGGTGTTTATTTCTCAAACTAGATACTCTGATGTACTTACCCTCTTGTTTAGTTCTACATCTGGCCTTCCGCATCTCTTTCTGTCCTTGTTAGAGCAGTTGTCCTTTGTCTTTGTAGACTGTAGTGTACACCTTTGTATGAAATCTTCAGTTCTTTGGCAATTTCAAGCATTGTATAGCCTTCGTTCCTCAAAACAATGATTGACTGATGTGTTTCTAGAGAAAGTGGTTTCTTTTTTTCCATTGGTTACCTAATATTGACCTTAAGACATGCCAGTCTATTGCATACTGTGGCAACTCAAAAACAAACACAAAGACAATGTTGAGCTTCATTTAACAAACCAAATAGCTTTCAATTGTGTTTGATATCATGGCAAGTGATTTTCTTGTACCAAATTAGCATGATTACTCAAGGATAAGATGTTGGACTGATGGCTGCTGGAAATGGGCCTGTCTAGATTTGATAAAAAATGACTTTTTCAAATAGTGATGGTGCTGTTTTTTTCATTATATCAGTAATGTCTTGACTATATTTGTGATCAGGTGAATGCCACTTTGGTGAATTAAAGTACCAATTTCCTTCTGAAAGAGCAAAATCTGTACATTATTCCAAACTTTTGGACACCAGTGTGTGCATGTGTGTGTGTGTGTGTATATATATATATATATATATATATATATATATATATTTATATATATACACACACATATATTACACATATACACATATATTACATATATATATATATTTATATATATACACACACACACACACACACACACACACACACACACACAGTAAGCGCCATTATGATCGAATGAGTTCTTGCACTAAAAAAACTACACACAGCACAATGAATAGAACATTCGAGGAGTCTCGAAAAGGGTTTTAAATGTTTTGCTTTGTTATTTTACTTGACACAGCTTTTTTTGCGTCTCAAAAGATGCCGCAAAAAAAATAAAAAAATCTGTGGCATAGCACAATGGTCAAAGACATCTGTCTAGTGCAGGGGACAGCAACCTTTTTGACATAGATTGCCATTTTCAATTTTCCTGGTCAATGGCTGAGTCCAGTTGTGAAAATATTTCTGTTTTGTACTTTTCTAATTGAATAATTTATTTTTCTTTACAAATGAAATTATCAGCATAATCAGTTTAAGTGAAAATGTTTTTCAAAACCTGATGATTATGACATAATCATGATCCTGCTCCGATATTTTGTTATCTTGTTTAATCTTTTAATGTAATTTTGAGTGTGACCATGGTTTAAGGAGGGTGTACCTGTATGCTGGGTTGGAAATCTCATGGATTAACAGTGGTGTTTTCCTTATTATATCACGTGTTGCTCTATAAGCAAATAGTAACAAATAGTAACAAATGAAACACGAAATGTAGGCTGTCATCTGTGCAGCCTGACTGAGTAAAGCAGGTTTGTTTACTCGCATGATTAACCAAAAGTGAAGCGCTGCTGGCTTGTGATGGGAAAATGGCTTGCACATGCTGCACGAGTCTGTTGGGTATACTGCAGTCTCGTCACATTTTAACTTTTTTGTTTATCCTTCCATTCAGCTCATGAAAATGTCTAGGTTATGTATGTAACCTCCGTTCCCTGATGGAGGGAACGAGACGGTGTGTCGAAGAAGCGACACTAGGGGTCTCTCTTGAGCGCCGAATATGCCTCTGATCTATGAAAAAAGGCCAATGAGAAGTTGGCAGGCAGTATTTGCATACCCCGTCCCTGGACGTACGGGTATAAAGGTGGGAAAATACGTCTAGTTCATTCAGGATTTTTCTGAGGAGCCGGAAATGATTTCCGGTCCAGCCTCGTGCTCGCGGTAGCCCGGGAAAGCATAGCGTACCTCTGAGCGTCAGGCTCAGACTGGGCAAGCAGACCCGAAGGTGCCGCCCCAGGCGAGTCATCAGCAACAGGCGCCGCCATAATGCTCTCCGATGCAGCGGCGATGTCGTCATCCAATTCCGGAGCTCAAGGGACCAGCCGGCCGGCCGTGAAGCGGGCCGCACTCATCCCGAGCATGGACGGAAGCAAGCAAGCATGCTGGGGAGGCGGGTGGTTCAAGGGGAGTTACCCGGTGAAACGGAACCCATCATTATCCCCAAATCGCCTTCATTGCCTGCGACGCCTGCCCCAATCCCGTAGGAAGGAGGCGAGGCATGGGGGGGAAGTGGGTTTCTCTCATGACAAAAGAAAGCTGTGACCGCAATGTTGTCATGGCTATGCTCTCGCAATGAGAACATGAACCATTCATAAAATGCTGCCTGCTTGTGATCGCTCTTTTAGAGAAACTAACTCTTTTAGAGAAAATAACTCTTTTAACTGTGCTGTCGAAGCGCCCAAGGGCAAACTGCACTGCCGTGCATATTTCGTATGTTGCCGTGCAAATTCATATCGACGTATTTCCCCGCCTTTATACCCGTATGTCCGGGGGCGGAGTATGCAAATACTGTCTGCAAACTTCTCAATGGCCTTTTTTCATAGATCAGAGGCCTATTCGGCGCTCGAGAGACCCCTAGTGTTCCCCTAGACGGGGAACAGGCTGCGTGATCATGAGGAAGGAATACATCAAGATGTAGGTTGGAATACGGGTGCAGGCTTTATATAAATAAAATAGTCTTCTCCTCTCTGCCATTGCTGGCATGCCATTGATTACCCCTCCATGTGCCAATGCTGGTGCGCGTGCCATAGGCTGCCGACCCCTGGACTAGTGCGTTAAATATATATATATATTTTTTTTAAAACAGTGCAGATGGACGCAATTACAAGTATGGTGTAAACAAACCTTAACACAAGAATGCAGCTGGCCATTACGTGTGCTGTTACATCTCACACATGGTTGAGTGCTCAGCCTTTTCTACCACAGGCCTGTAAGGACGTGTTCGCCAAATACACAATACGTTTCTTTGTGATACTTTTTTAGTACAGTCAGGTGTGCAGATGACACACAACAATGCAGACATTAAGCGTACACTGTGCTAATGTATTTTGCGTCATGCAGAAAACCTAAAGCGATAAAGAGGACAACAAAGGCATCAACAGTGTTAATGTTGTCAATAAAATTACTGCTGAAAATGTTTGGTTTTGCTAATGACGATGAAAACAAGACGAAAAAGACACATGGCAATAATTAAACTATTTTAATTCAAACATACAGTTCACAAAAATATGTTGAGAAATAAACAACACTGCAAGATATTATCAATGCACTAGCAATGTTTTTAGAAGCAAATCTTATTAAAAAAAATTCTGGATTTCCTCTCCTTTTCTCCCCAATTTGGAATGCCCAATTCCCAGTGCTCTCATGGTGGCATAGTTACTCGCCTCAATCCGGGTGGTGGAGGAGGAATCTCAGATGCCTCCACATCTGAGACCATCCATCCACGCATCTTAACATGTGGCTTGTTGAGCGCGTTACCACAGAGACCGAGCGTGTGGAGGCTCACAATATTCTCCACGGCATCCACGCACAACTCACCACATGCCCCACCGAGAGCGAGAACCACATTATAGCGACCACAAGGTGGTTAACCCAACATGACTCTACCCACCCTAGCAACCGGGCCAATTGGTGAAGCCTGACTGGAGACACTCAGCACACTCTAGATTCGAACTTGCAAATCCAGGTGCGTCTTTACTTGCTGAGCTACCCAGGCCCCATTGAATATGGTTTATTTAAATTATTCGGCCATAACATTTCAGGGATTTATCTGCTTGAGCTGTGTGAGCTAAAAGAGCTGAACACCAATAAACTGAAGCGCTTTACTTGCAGGTTATTAATCAGTTTACACAAACTCATCCTATATGAGAGTAAAGGGCACTCAGTAAATTTTTGTTTGTTTTTCTTAGACTTACAGTTACATCTAGTGGTGTGGATGCAGCATCAATCAAAATAAAATATTTACAGTTATATGTCATTGTAGAAATTCACTATTAATTGATTAATAATTAAATAATAGTGAATTTAATTAATAATTATTATTAATTTACAGAGATAAATTAGATATATTAGATTACAGTGGTTACAGAGATTAAGCGAGTAGAATTCAGATGGTCATATGACCCTAAAATGGCAGCCCCCATGAGGTCCCTGTCCCATGTAGAATAAAACAGCTTTTAAAAGTTGCTGATATGACTTAAGTCCTCAGCTCATGTGAGTGGTCATGAATTTATACATGTGTTTCAAAATTACAATTAATTCCATTAGGAGTAAAACTAAAAAGTGCACCTTCAAAGGAATATTCCAACTTCAAAAGTACAATTCTCTCATTATTTATTCACCCTCATGATATCAAAAGTGTGTTTGACTTACTTTCTTCACCAGAACACATTTGAAGAAAAATATCTTAGAAACTCAGTAGATGCAAGTGAATGGAGATTTCTCTTTTGAAGTTCCAGTCTTCTAAGGCGACGGGGTCACTTTTGGTGTGAAAAAGATAAATATTTAAGTACTTTTTTAAACTCAAAATCATGCTTTTGGTCAGCAGAGGTAGGCGCGTATGATATAATCGCATTGCCATTTGAAACATACAAGAACTGATGCACAAGAGTCAAAGTCAGAAGAGCAGTGCTGTTTACAAGTTAGAAGGAACACTGTATAGAAGCTTGGTTGATTTTGATTTTGATCTGTTATTATCTGTTTCTTTACTCACAATGGTGTGTTTGTGTGCTTATCCTGGATGTCTCAACCGAGCGGAGAATTTGAGAATACATATGTATTATGACAACAGCATTTGTCACAAGAGAGACCGCTTGGACTCCACCCTCTCGTGAAGCTAACCGGCAGCAATGGTTTATAGTTAAAAAGTACTTAACTTTATATCTTTTTCACACCAAAAGTGATTGCATCACTTTAGAAGACATTCATTTAATCACATTGATGACATTTATGCTGACTGTCTGCGATTTTTCGAGGTTCAAAATCTCTTCAAATGTGCTCTGGTGAATAAAGAAAGTCATAGACACCTGGGATATAATGAGGGTCAGTAAACAGTGAGAATTTTTATTTTTAGGTGAACGATCCCTTTAATTACCACAAACCTGTATTTCGGCTCATCCTTCCTCTATCAAAAGGTAAACATTTGGGTTACAGTGAGGCACCTACAATGAAAGTGAATGAGGGGAAATGTCTGTAGGGTTTAAAGGCAGAAATGTGAAGAAATATAATTTTATAAAAGCACTTACATATTTTTTTCTATTAAAATGTGTGCATTATTTAAATTATAAAATACGTTTGCTGTCTAAAAATTACCAATGGGTAATTGGTAGAAAGCCAGAAAGGGTGTAATTGTGATCGGCTGGCACGGACCAAGTAAAGGGCACACACAACCACATACATACACTCACTTTCTCTTCTGTTGTGAATTCATCCCCATTACATAAACTTTCCCACTTAGCACCACACAGATGCATAAACAACCTAAAGCTAAATTATCCTCCCATCCCACTTACATCCCACTCACACACATTCACAGGATCAGACTGCATCAATGCCGTTTCCCAGTGGTTTACACACAGTGCAGCCCTGATAATTTGATGCCACAGAGATTATTTTATGTAAGTGAGCGAGGTGGTACATGTTATGTGAGGACTCGGCAAGGCACGGCCCACCCTTACATGTGCCATGAACGTGCAAATTGTAAGGGAACTGAGATGCTTTTGCACGTGTGCAGGAATCAGGATATAACACTGGCAAAATCAGATGTGTGTATGTGTCTGGTTATGTTTTAAGGAACATGATGCAGCAGAGGATTTAAGGAGACATGAAGGGGTTAGACAGGAGAGAGAGCGAGAGAGAGAGAGACATACACACAAATCTCTAATCTCAGAGGCTCAGATTCAGCTCATACTTGTCCTGTGTGAGACTCTATTCGTCATACACAGAGGAGCTTAAAAGGATAATAGACCCAAAAATGAAAATTCTGTAATTATTTACATTATTTATTACTAAATGTGATTCAAACAAGTATGACAAAGAAAAACTAAACTAGGCAGATTGCAGAATGTCATACTTATAATATTAAATAAAAAATAATATATCGAGTTCTGCCAAACATCTCCTTTTTGTGTTCCACAGAGGAAAGAACGTCTTAGGGGCCTGGAACAACATGAGGGCGAGTGAAGGAAGACAGCATTTTCAATTTTGAATGAAATATTCCTTTAACCCTGGGTTAACAACTGCTTTAAAGCCACATTTAACCCTGGGGTGAGCAACATTTCACATTTGCAATTTTGAAAGTTGGTTAGCCTGCTTTTAAGGTACCAAAGGTATAGAGTCGGGCTTTACATACTTTAAATTATAATCTTGGGTAAACATAATCCTGGGTTATCATGTGTCCTGTTTCACTCATTTTTAAAGGAATTTTCCAGATTACCTACAACTTAAGATCAAAATATGGCATTTGTGAGATAACGTTGATTATCACCACAAACGTAAATAGGACTCACCTCTTATTTCTTTAAAAAAAGCAAAAATCATGGTAACAATATGGCACTTAAAATGGAAGTGAATAGGGCCAGTCCATAAACGTTAAATTACACACTGTTTCAAAAGTAATATACACTGATAAGTTTAGTAAGCAATTCTATCACACTAGCCTCATGCCTAAACTTTCGAAACTATGAACTTTAATATTTATTAAATGAATCCCTGATTACTTCCATTGTAAGAACCTTATGGTAACAATAATTTTTTTCTTGTTTAAAAAACTGAGGGTCGAGACAAAACTATTTTCTATGGTAATTCATATATAATGCCACAATTGCTATTAATAGTATATAAATAATCAACATGCATTCCTTTAAATAGGTATTTACAGATCTCACAGGGTTGGTAATGTTACATTATTTATCAAAAAACTCTCAAACTATTCAGTCACTATTTAAGCCAGATGTTTTGCCAGTAAGTATGGAAAAGCACATGTAGCCTTTATTTTTAATTTTTTTTTTTAAATGTCTCGAGCTGACCCTTAGACTTCTGCTTTTCTTTTCCTCAGAAGAAGGGCGGGAGTTTATCTTGTGATGTGAGAGATATATCTCCACTGACCTTAATTTGACATCACAACACCCTAAAACAACCTACAAACTCACACACCCTTTACTGACCCTTTACACTTCTGCTAACCTGGTTAAACACAACCTGTTGCACACACATAAATAATGTCATCTTCTGCATTATTTTTCTTGCTCACCAATTTGACACGAACGTATTGATGTATTAAAGGAATGTTCTGGATTCAATACAAGTTATGCTCAATCGACAACATTTGTGGCACAATGTTGATTACTAAAAAAAACATTTGATTCGTCCCTATAATATTTTTGCAAAAATCCTATTAAAAAACTAGAAATAGGACTGGGTACTGATACCGATTTCCAGATTAGATCGATTTATGTGGGTATTTTTCAGTTATAATGTCCCTTTTGCTTATATATGAAATAAATTATTTCTCAGATAAAGTTGTTAATTATATAGTGGATCTTCTAACTAGGTACCTTATGAAAATATTCTTTTTAATCATTATATTTTATTAGTTTTTCATTATTTGTGTCACATTTTGGCTTTTTAAAAATGAAAACGTCTCGGTTACGTATGTAACCTCCATTCCCTGATGGAGGGAACGAGACGTCGTGTCGAAGAAGCGACACTAGGGGTCTCTCTTGATATGCCTCTGATCTATGAAAAAAGGCCAATGAGAGTTGGCGAACATTATTTGCATAACCCGTCCCCGGACATACGGGTATAAAGGCGAGGGAAATACACACGTTCATTCGGGATTTTTTTGAGGAGCTGGGAGTATCCGGCCACCTCAGCGGCTCGGCTCAGCGACGTGGCCGGGAGGACACGATGTCTCGTTCCCTCCATCAGGGAACGGAGGTTACATACGTAACTGAGACATTCCCCGTCTGTCGCTCACTTCGACGTCGTGTCGAAGAAGCAACATTAGTGGTCCACTTTAAATCACGCCATGCGCTGAGCCGTGTATGTGTACTGCTGACACATGAGCAGGCAAGTATTTCACGTGCACAAGCGACCAGCTGTGTTTTACCCTAGAGGGGAACAAGGCAACGCTTGCCAACCTGGGAACGGGCCAAGCCTGGCTGGGCCTCTTTTCTCTCTATGTTTCTCGGCATAGAGCAAGAGCAGCCGGGGCCCTTACCGCATCGTGGGAAGGGGGCCTTACCCGGTTTCATATTCTTTCAGGGGGAAAAGACCCTGCGGAGGCCACCCCTGCCCGGAATGGGAGGTAAGGTGGCGAAATACATCGCATGGCCTCTTCGGTCACATGTTAAAAAATGGCGCGGTGGTAGATCCAACCTCAAGGAGGGGGGAGTTGCTACAACACGGCGACCGGAGGGCAACGAAGAACTACCTAAGGGAGACACGGGTCAGCTCGTAAGGTGACCGTACCGCGGAAGTACACACAGGAGGAGTCCGTGTAGTAGGCCTGACCTGTGGAGAACCTATTCAAGTAGGGGTAGCCTGGGGGTACCCGTAGTGGACTGGGTCGGCAAGTTCCTTCGCTGAACTGCGGACCCAAGAGGGCTAGGGAGGAACCGACCAGGGACCTAGGAGGATCTCCTGGGAAAGAAAGTGTGCTGTTTTACCTCGGCAGAGGTAACGGGTGCTAAGCGCAAGCGATTCACCTGGTCAGACCATCGACGTGTACCGAGTTCTACGGGCTTGGACCTGAGAAAACACGGGACGAGACCTACTCAACCCTGAGATTGTAAAATCTCGCAAAGGTGTTAAGTGTTGCCCAGCCTGCTGCCCTACAAATGTCTGCTAGGGAGGTACCCCTAGCCAGTGCCCACGAGGATGCCACACTCCTCGTAGAGTGTGCTCGAACCCGTAAGGGGGGTGGCACGGCCTGGGTGTGATAGGCCAACAGGATGGCATCCACCACTCAGTGTTTCCGCTGTCCCCCAAAGCAGACAAAGAGCTGCTCAGAGCGCCTGAAGCTCTGAGTGTGGTCCAGATAGGCATGCAAGGCACGTACCGGACACAGCAGTGAGGGGGCTGGATCTGCCTCCTCCCGGGGCAGTGCTTGCAGGTTCACTACCTGATCTCTGAAGGGCATGGTAGGAACCTTGGGCACATAGCCCGGTCGGGGTCTTAGGATCACATATGTGTCTGCCGGACCGAACTCCAGGCAAGGAAGGGGACAGCCTCCCCTCCAACCTCTCCTGTAGGAACAGGAGCAGTGACCTAACTGCGCACCTCTGTGGGTCTTCTGCCCAGGAAGAGCACCAATTCACAAATAAACACCACTTCAGGGCGTAGAGTTGCCTGGTAGAGGGGGCTCTGGCTTGGTTGATCGTGGCTACGACCGTAGGTGTAGACCAGCTAGATCTTCAGCATCCCGTCCAGCGGCCAGACGTGGAGGATCCAAAGGTCTGGGTGCGGATGCCAGAGCGTGCCCCGTCCCTGAGAAAGAAGGTCCTTCCTTAGGGGAATTCGCCAGGGAGGGGCTGTCGCAAGGAGTACGAGGTCCGAAAACCAGGCCCGGGTGGGCCAGTAAGGAGCCACAAGAGTGACTTGTTCCTCGTCCTCCCTGACCTTGCACAGCACCTGTGCAAGAAGGCTCACTGGGGGAAATGTGTACTTGAGCAGCCCCACCGGCCAGCTGTGTGCCAGTGCATCTGCCCCGAGGGGAGCCTCTGAGCGGGCATACCAGAGCGGGCAGTGGGAGGTCTCTCAGGAGGCAAACAGATCTACCTGGGCCTTGCCGAACCATTCCCAGATCAGCTGAACCGAGTGGGGGTGAAGCCTCCACTCTCCGCCATGCAAGCGTTGTTGTGACAGCGTGTCCGCTATCACATTGAGGTTGCCAGGGATGTGAGTGGCATGCAGCGACTTGAGTCGACGGGCGAGTCGTGACATGTGGCGGGAGCATAGGCCGCCTTGGCGGTTTATGTACGCTACCGCAGTGGTGCTGTCTGACCTGACCAGGACATGTTTGTCTCGAACTAACGGGAGAAACTTCCACAGGGCAAAGAAGACATTCAACAACTCGAGGCAGTTGATGTGCCAACACAGCTGAGCCCCTTTCCAACAGCCTGCTACTGCATGCCCGTTGCACACGGCACCCCAACCCGATTTGGAGGCGAAGGTCGTGACCAAGACGTGTCGGGACACCTGCTGTAAGGGTACTCCGGCCCGTTAGTAACAGAGGTCTGTCCAGGGTTTGAATGTTTGGTGGCAGGCGGGGGTAATTGTCACACGGTGCATGCCGCAGCGCCATGCTCGTCTCGGGACTCGGGTCTGAAGCCAGTGCTGAAGCAGTCTCATATGCATCAATATGAGATCGTCCTCCGCAGCGACCGCTGCGGAGGACGCCATATGCCCCAGGAGCCTCTGGAAAATTTTTAAGGGGACGTTGTGCATGGCTTGAAGGCAGCGAGGCACCTCAACACTGACGGTGCACGCTCGTTGGTGAGATATGCTGACATAGCGACCAAGTCTAACTCCATACCGAGAAAAGAGATGCTCTGGACTGGAGTAAGCGTGCTCTTTTCCCAGTTGACCTGAAGCCCCAAGCGGCTGCGGTGCCTGAGCACCTGGTCTCTGTGAGTGCATAGTAACTCTCGCGAGTGGGCTAGGATGAGCCAGTCGTTGAGGTAATTGAGTATGCGGATTCCGGCTTCTCGGAGCAGGGCAAGAGCTGCCTCTGCAACTTTCGTGAAGACGCGAGGGGACAGTGACATGCCAAAGTGGAGGACTTTTACTGATGTGCCTGGCCATCAAACTCGAACCGCAGGAAGGGGCAGGGTCGAGGCAGAATAGAGACGTGGAAGTACGCGTCTTTCAGGTCCATCGCTGCGAACCAATCTAGATGCCGAACACAGGTTAAGATATGTTTCTACTTGAGCACTTTGAACGGGAGTTTGTGCAACACTTGGTTGAGAACTCGCAGGTCCAAGATTGGTCGTAAGCCACCGCCTTTCTTGGGTACAATGAAGTAAGGGCTGTAGAAACCCTTCATCTCGGTTGGAGGGAGCGGATTTCTCGGTTGGAGTAGCGATTTCTGCATGCAGGGACTGGGCATGTTCGGCATGTACTGTGGAAAAGCGGACGCCCTTGAAGGGGGGTGGGAGACTGGCAAACTGAAATGCGTAACCGAGTCGAATGGTCCGGGCCAGCCAGCGAGACGGGATGGAAAGTGAGAGCCATGCGTCCAACCTCTGCGCTAGGAGCACCAAAGGGACAATTAATTTTGACGTACCCGACAGTGCTTTGCATTGGGGCGGAGCAGGTAGGGCAATGAAGCGTCCCAAGGCTTGGGTGCTGAGAAAAGACTCAAAGCACTCACCTACCTAAGGGAAGCACTTTCGAAAGGCGGTCGATCGGGCGCTGTGGAATGGGGGATTGTACGTGGGTTCCTGTACGCTGCGCGTCAGGCCCCTCAGAATTTTTCACGGGCTAGGGACCGACGTCCGCGCTTTCGGGGGGTCCCACGGGGAAGTCCTGCGAGGCGGGCGCCTGCCTGGGGGCGCGGCGGACCCCCGCCACGGGCACCCAAAACTACCCCCTTAGAAATAGCATTTCCATTGCAGTTCAGCATTCACCAGAGGGGAGGCAGCCTCACGTCCGCCTTCTGGCTTAAATGAATGGGAGCCTTCACCATTCATTTCGATGGCGAGTGGGCACCTCTCGAGGGCAGTGCTGTCCAACTTTCAATTTGTTTCATTGCGTTCTTTTAATGGGGGAGTGGGACGCAGTGCCCAGTGAAGACCCCCTTGCCACCCTGGGGGGGGGAGGGGCGGGGCAGTCCATGGACCCGTTATCATCCCCCTGACCCACTATTTTACCAAAATGGACCAACAAGACCCCCAGACTGCCCAGAGGGGGTGGGGCTGTCCACAGACCCGTTATCATCCCCCGACCCACTATTTTTCCAAAATGGACCAATGAGACCCCCAGACCGCCCAGAGGGGGCGGGGCTGTCCACGTACCCACTATCTGCCCCCTGACCAACTGTTTTTCCAAAAGTTGCCCAAATAGTCCCCCAGACCACTTAGAGGGTGCGGGGCTGTCCACAGACCCCGCTATCTGCCAGCTAACCATCTATTTTGCACAATTTGTCCAATGAGAACCCCGGACCAACTGTAGGTGTTGGGGCTGTCCAGAGACACACTATCTGAACCCAAACCACCTATTTTGCCCACTTTGACCTGAAACACATAGGTGTGTAAACACAAACTGACTATCTGCCCATTTCCAATTGAATCTACAGGTGTATTTGTCCAACAACAGACTCAAAACCCAAAAGCAAGTGATTGTACAGGTCTCTGTACAGAATAACTGTAGTGGGTAGTCCCACATCCAATCAATTTAATGGGCCAAAGGACTCTCTGTCCAATAGCCAGTGATTGTATTGCTGTATGTACATTATATCTGTAGTGGGTAGTCCCACTTCCAATCAATTTAATGGGCCAAAGGACTCTCTGTCCAATAGCCTGTGATTGTATTGTTGTATGCACATTATATCTGTAGTGGGTAGTCCCACTTCCAATCAATTTAATGGGCCAAAGGACTCTGTCCATTAGCCAGTGATTGTATTGCTGTATTGCAGTGATTGTATTGGTGTATTTCCCCTGTGTACACCAACACATGGACAGTGGGATTTTTATGTTTTAAAGGGTGCACTATGTTCAGGGGGAGTCCTACAGTCACCCAAATGTCATTATATGTCATAAATGTTATCCTGGAGTTATAAAAATGATGTCCACCAAGTGATGTTTTTTGGCCCATTAAAATGATTGGAAGTGGGACTTCCCACTTACCCACATGCAATTTGTTTGCATTGGCTGAAATCATCACTTGGTGGACATCATTTATATAACTCCAGGATCACATTTATGACATATAATCACATTTAGGTGGCTGTAGGACTCCCCCTGATTATAGTTCACCCTTCAAAAGATAAAAATTCCACTGTCCACAAACCCTTTATTTCTATGAATGGGGACAAATTGTAAGTTGGATGTCCAGATCTCAGCTCTGGACAGACTTAGGAAGCTGAAACCTCTGTTCCTGATCTTCTCCAAGCCACCTCTTTCTATGGTATAAATTTCAAGAAGATCAGAGAAGTTGAAAATGTCACGCAAAAAATCTTAAAGGGGCAGGCACAACATTTTCGACATCCTCAGCTTTTCTTGAAACACACAACATAGAAAGTTGAGGTTGATATTAGAACAGAAACAGTGGTTTCAGCTTCCTAAGTCAATCCAGAGCTGAGATCTGGACATCCCACGTACAATTTGTCCCATTCACAAAAATGAAGGGTTCATGGTCAGTGAAATTTGTATGTTTTGAAGGGTGCATTGTGTTCAGGGGGCTTCACTGAGTCACATAAATGTGATTATATGTCATAAATTTGATCCTGGAGCTATAAAAATGCAGTCCACCAAGTGATGATTTTTGGACCACTGAATTGATTGGAAGTGGGGCTACCCACTTCCAATTTATTTGCATTGGCTGAAATCATAATTTGGTGGACAGTGGAATTTTTATGTTTTGAAGGGTGCATTGTGTTCAGGGGGAGTCCTACAGTCCCCTAAATGTGATTATCTGTCATAAATGTAATCCTAGAGCTATAGAAATGAAGTCCACCAAGTGATGATTTCAGCCAATGCAAATAAATTGCAAGCAGGTAGTCCCACTTCCAATCAATTCAATGGGCCAGAAATCATCACCAGATTGTATGTGGTATGCCCAAATCTCAGCTCTGGATAGACTTAGGAAGCTGAAACCTGTTCTCCTATATAGAATACACAATACAACATGTTTATGCAACTTACAACTCGTAAACATTCATAATTAGCATAAAAAAATGAAAGTGTCCATTAGTAATTTGTTCTATGGAGACTCAACAGCAGAATCATGGGCTATTCAATTGAAACACTTTGAGTGATATTTGCATTCAATTTGATTGACAAAATCCCTTTGGCAGCACTCAGAATACACAATACAACAAGTGTATGCAACTAACAACTCATAAACATGCATAATTAGCTTAAGTGTGAGACTCAATGCTCAATTATTAATCATCACCATTGTAATAGACTTATAGTTGGAGAAATATTGCAATAGACTTGTAAATGGATTAGGGGTGAGGGGCTCCAAATACAAGTCTATACATGCAATTGAGGTTGTAGTGGGGGGAAACAGCATGCTTTATTATAATATTCCTGAGAAATGATTGTTACATTACACTCACAGGTCAGCCAATTAAGCACTTAACAAAGTCATTCAGTCTTGAAACTTTTCACAGTGTCTAAGGGGCCCCTGAGAAGGCACATATTTCAATTCGGAGTCGTTTGGACCTTTCCGAGTCATGTCCACGGACCCGCTGTGAAAATGAATGGAACAAATGGAAAGTGGGATTGCTCTTCCTGAGGTCCGACGGACCCCAAATTTCTCACGGTGACACGTCAAGGGCCCCTTATCGACGTACTAAGAGGACTAAGGCCTAGGATGCAAAAAAGTATTTTTCATTATTTTCAACATAACTCTCTGTCTGTCATAGGATTCAATGAGACAGGCTTCATTTTAGGCCTGTGTGCTACAGTACATTCATCAGAGGCTTTAATACTTAGCAAGCCCCCAGGGCCTCCAAAATCTAGGACCTGACTCGGGGGCCCCCGACGATCGAATATCTCAAATTTCAAGGATCTGCGACCTTCGGAACCCACTTTTCTAGACGTCCCACTTGCCCATTAAACCAATGCAATTCTACAGCGGTTTCGTGGACTTGATTTAGATTGATGCTAAGACCTGGGGGCTTCGAATGCTTCATTGTTGGGACCTCAGAAACAACATATTAAAAAGGTGTGTCCAACAGAGTTAAGGAAGTACTTTAAAAAAAAAATCAAGAAAAATATGCTAGGAAAACAAATGTCACTTTTCACTGACTAATGAGTGAAAAGTGACATTTGTTTTCCTAGAAGTCGTTGGGACTTGAAATTTTGCACACAGACTATGTGGCCCCTGAGAAGCCACAGATTTCAATTTGGAGTCATTTGGACCTTTCGGAGCCATGTCCACGGACCCGCTGTGAAAATGAATGGTACAAATTGAAAGTGGGACGTGCTCTAACTTTGCTCCCTGAGCTCCAACGGAGCCGAAATTTTGCTCGGTTGCCCATCTGGTGCCCCTATATCACATACTAAGAGAACAGACTCCTACTGTGATCATTTTTTTCACCTTCAAAACGTGCCTTTTCGAGGGTGCGGGCGGGAACTGCGACCACCAAACGTGCAGCCTGTGAAATCCCAGAGCGTGAAAATGCTATTTGGGAAAAACAGTTGGTTAGGGGCATGATAACCCCCAGGGCGGTCAGGGGGTCTCATTGGTCCATTTTGAAAAAATAGTGGGTCAGGGGGATGATAATGGGTCCGTGGACAGCCCTGCCCCCCCCGGGGCGGTCAGGGGGTCTCATTGGTCCATTTTGGAAAAATAGTGGGTCAGGGGGATGATAATGGGTCCGTGGACAGCCCCGCCTCCCCAGGGCAGTCAGGGGGTCTCATTGGTCCATTTTGGAAAAATAGTGGGTCAGGGGGATGATAATGGGTCCGTGGAAAGCCCCGCCCCCCCAGGGTGGGCAGGGGGTCTCCCTGGTCAATTTGGGCAAAATAAGTGGTAAGGGGCATGATAATGTGTTTGTGGACAGCCCCGCCCCCCCAGGGTTGCAAGGTGGGTATACCCTGGTCAAAACAATTGGGAAGGTGGAGGATAGCTTGTCGGTGGACAGCCCTGAACCTCTCAGTATGGTCATTGTGCAGAATAGGTAGTTAGGTGGCAGATAGTGGGATCGTGGGACTCTGGGGGTCTCAGAGGGGAGTGGAGAGGCCACCACAGCTTACTGTTGCCCCCTATCTGCGTCCGTTCGCCCATGTAAACCGACCCCTTCAAGATTTGTCCATACCCTTGAAAAACAAAAAGGTCCATTCAGTAAATGAGCTAACAGACTCGACGACGGTACACGAAGCTGCTACGGTCCCTCGCGGCAGTGATGCGATCACCGGCAATTTAAATGAATGGGAAAAATCCCACGAACCTATTGGGTGGCCTTACTCAACTCGTCATGCATGTTTGAGAAGAAAGGAACCGGGGGGGTGGGTGAGGGGGGGGGGCACGGCTGTGAGCGGCGCACATGCCCGCGGGACCAATCAAGTAGTCCGGGAAAGCATAGCGGACCTCCGTGCATCATGCTCAGGCTGGGCGAGCAGACCCAAAGGTGGCGGCCCAGGCGAGTCATCAGCATCAGACGCCGCTGTAACGCTCTCCGATGCAGCGGTGATGTCATCCAAATCGGGGAGGCGGGTGGTTCGAGGGGGTTTACCCGGCAAATAGAGCCCATCATTATCCCCAAATCACCTTCATCACTCGTGGCACCTGCCCCAATCCCGTAGGAAGGAGGCGAGGCACGGGGGGCGGCTGAAGTGGCTTTCTCTCATGACAAAAGAAAGCCGTGACTGCAATGCTGGAACGGCCATGTTCTTGCACTGAGAACATGAACCATTGGAGAGAAATCACTCAACCTGAGCTCAGACAGAAGCAAGCAAGTGTGCCGGGGAGGCGGGTGGTTCGAGGGGGTTTACCTTGCGAACAGATCCCGCAATGCTGGAACGGCCACATTTCTGAATGGACTCATAGTATTTCCCCGCTTTTATACCCGTATGTCCAGGGCGGGGTGTGCAAATACTGTCTGCCAACTTCTCATTGGCCTTTTTTCATAGATCAGAGGGATATTTGGCGCTTAAGAGAGACCCCTAGTGTATTTGATTTGTATTCTTTGTTTATTTAAATAATTTCTAATGGCTGCATCAAAATTAGCTTGAGATCACATGAATTTTAAATTCCATTTTGGTGAAAAAAGGTGTATAAGAGATGAGGCAGGGACAGATATTGAGAAATAGGTGATATAAAAAAAAAATGTGTTTTCAAACAGAAAGAAAGTGAGGTGAACCACATTTTGGTGACCAAATTTCAAAACCAGTGGTTCTCTACTGGTGGGTATAGACCCAAAAATGGGTGGCGGACAGCAATGAAAAAGCAATGCTTAATGAACATAGTAAAATGCTACTAACAATAATAGCTCATCAATAGGATTGCAAAGTAACAGGCTTTTTTCTGATTAACAGTTTTTATTGATTCACACAATTGACAAAGAAAATTCCAGCTGGGCTGGAATCTTGCACGCCCGGTCCCCAATCGGCCTGATGGGGCCCGCGAGGGATAAAGGCGGCCGGTGACGACAGTTCGAGAGAGAGAGCTCAATCCCGGACATGTCCGTTGTGTGTTTGTTTGTGCTTTTGTTTAAGTTTTCATTAAAATATTATTTATATTGACAAGCCGGTCCTTGCCTCCTCCTTGCCCATCATAACCCCGTGTTACATTGGTGCCGAAACCAAGGAAGGAGGAGGGATGCCCATCGCAGAGTCCTCGACACTGCCGTCAACCCCGGGGAGCGCCGCTGCCTTCTGCCGGGTGATGGAGTAGCCCGACCGCCCGGATGCGGGAAACGGCCGCCGTCCGCGGAGCGAGTGGGGACTGGATTCCCTGACTGCCTGGAGCGAAGGAGCCGCTGCCGGGGGCAGAGGAGTGCCCTGCCGTCCCCAGAGACGCGGAGGGGTCAAGGGAAGACCGCCACGTGAGGGGAGGAGGGAAGAAACTCCCTGACCGCCCGGAGCGGTAGGGCCGCTGCCAGGGGCAGAGGAATGTCTACACTCATTGCCAGGTAAGCGGAGGGGCGTTCTGTCCGCTGGGGGTCAGAGGTTGACTCCGGTTTGCCCGGAGAGTGAGCCTTTTCTCTCTCTTCTCTCTCTCTCGCTCTTTCGCGCCATGTTGGCCTTTTCCCTCGCCTATTTTTTGTTGTTGTTGTTTTCCCCTCCTGTCTCCTCCCAGGTCGAGGAAGGCGGGGATAACCAGCCGGCAGACAGATCGTAAAGCACGCCCCTCCCCAGGGAAAGAGGGGGGGGATGTATGTCATGCTGGTGGCCCCTGGCCTGAGGTAACGCGGGGAGGAGTGTGGAGTGGAGGGGGGCGGGGCCGGGATGGAATGTTGCACGCCCGGTCCCCAATCGGCCTGATGGGGCGCGCGAGGGATAAAGGCGGCCGGTGACGATGGTTCGAGAGAGAGAGCTCAATCCCGGACATGTCCGTTGTGTGTTTGTTTGTGCTTTTGTTTAAGTTTTCATTAAAATATTATTTATATTGACAAGCCGATTCTTGCCTCCTCCCATCATAACCCCATGTTACAATATATTCACACAATCAACATTTAACCGCCATTATTCCCTTTTCCCCTCCCAATCCCCAACACCACCCTGACCCTCAACAAATATCCCTGGGGTCACACTTGAATATACACACACACAATATATATATATATATATATATATATATATATATATATATATAGATAGATAGATAGATAGATAGATAGATACAAAGAATCACACATATTTAAAACTACACTTTCTCCACTGCCCCTCCCTGGGAGACCTCCAAGAAGGCCAAGTAGCTGCCCCACTTTTTATTAAATGAATCTAACTTGCCTAGCCTTCTACATGACATTTCCTTGAATGCCACCATGCTCCCCATCTCTGTTCACCACTCTTGAAATGAGGGCGCTCCAGCCGAATTCCATCCCTTAAGAACAACCTCTCTGACAATTATAACACTGGCAAGGACCCATTTTTTTTATATATCCCATATATTAATGACTGCCTCATTGCCTAAAATACAGAGTCTGGGGCAAAATGAATTTTGAGTGCCCAATACATCACACATTAAACTCTGAACCCTCAACCAAAATTCTTGGATCTTAACACATCACCAAAATACATGGGTTGTGTCTCCATCTTCTGATTGCATTGCCAGCGGGTGGGTGTGTCTTTCAGACCAAGCCAATACAATGTAGAGGGGGTCCAATAGAATCAATGTAATATCTTAAATTGCATAAATCACACCCTTGCATCTCTAGATGTAGACTTGATGTTTTTTTTAATCTTTTTTTATCCACACTCCTTTCTACAATACCAAATTTAGATCTTTCTCCCTTAATCTCTTGAGAGAAGCCGAGGACCCATCCCCCAGACTCTGATTAGCGGGGAGCAAATCCCTGATGCCTCATGACCTTTTCCAAAAGAAGTAATCATCACTCCCTGTGGAGCTGCCACTTTAGGGTGGTGTATGCTACTCTCAAAAATAGTACAGAGCATGTGGCGCAGCTGTAAATACCTTAAGAACTGAGACCTGGGAATCCCAAAATGTTGAACCATATTTTCAAAGGATCTCAACACTCCATTCTCATATGGGTCACAGAGCGTATTAACCTCCCTCTCCATCCACTCTGTCCAGCAGAAAGGGGACTTATTAATACATAATTTTGGGTTTAGCCATATGCTTGAGTCTACATTTAATGTCCTAATTAAACACTGGACATTTTTGTCCATACCTGATGCATTCTTTCTTGGACATTGCAAACATGGAGCTCTCAGTGGCAAGGTTACATGGTGCATGCTGCCCTCTCGGCATGGCTAGATTCAATTTCAGAAATGAAGGGGCAGTTGTAAGATATACGTCTCATGTTTCTTCTTTTATATCTTTATTTATTGTATTTGGATTTATTTTTATTAAATGTTTATTTATGCTTTGTATGTAGTTCTGGGAGATGGGGATGGGGAGTATGGTCGCCTAGGGGAAGTGGGAGGGTCATTTAAGGGGGGGGGGGGGGGAGGGTTGTTCAGAACTATTTTTATTTTATTTTTTACTTTTGATCTTTGTATATTAACATTCTGTAACTTAATCTAAATTTTATCACAAAAAAATTTAAACTAAATCCTCCAACCAGACTCCTCAAAAAGCCATGGGTCACAACAAAGTTTACACTTGAGGTCAGGGAGCTCTCGTACATGGTTTGGCTGCACCAAGCAACCCTTTGATTTGCTTTTGTCTTTCTATGGTTTTTAACTTTTATTTGAGGTGCAGGCAGTGAAATTGTACATATATAAAGCTGCATAACTGACCAAAAAATAATTGGAAATGAGGCATGTGTTCTGGTATCAGATGGTTTGGATATGAGCAAAGCTCTGCAATACAGTTGGTGCCTGAGATTGCCATGGAAACTAACAGATAGCTGTTCTCATATTGTTTAGTAGAAGTTGGCAGACTGACAATGTCCTGTGATCTAAAAAAAAATAAAAAATAAGAAAAGCAGTACAGGCTGGAACTAGTTTTTGACATCATACCATTATTTATTCATTATTTCATCACGACAGACGTCATGGTATTATGTCATATTAAGTTTCTTGTCGATAAGAATCAAACCAGTATGCAGAAACTTTTCTTGTATGGAGTCAAAGCAAAACTTTTTTGCACCACTAAACACAAAAAAGTTTAAAATATTCTCCCCATTGTTTGGGCCCAACAGTAATCCTGTTCTAAATGCACTTCATTGGTTGAAGGAATGTTGTTGTTGTCTGGTCCAGTCTGCAATTCCATTTGATGTCTCAAGTGGCAAAATTGCACACTTCACTTGTAAGCTAAGTTTGAGCAAAGGCATTTAAGTGCTTGTTTGAAAGTCAGCAGATGTTCCCAACAGGGACTAAAAAGGGTACAAGAAACAAAAACTGAAAATGAACAGAATTTTTAGCAGAACGTAACCGAAAACCGTAACACAGTGATTTTAAATTTTTCTGGAGTGAAAACTTTATTTTTAAATGCTGGATAACGGTTATAACTGGTTAATTTTGTTCTGATAATTTCATGTAATTAAAGGCCAAAGGGTTTTATCACAGTAAATTTTGGAACTACACCACTTGATGTTGCCCAAAAAAATTAAACGTGCTTTGATCCTGAAGGAAACTGCTGCATCAAACATTTATTTGCCCAATTTGCCGTTGTGGATGTAGCGTTCTCTGAATGAAGACCTTTTTAACATAATAATAATTATAAAACATTATTAGAGGTAAAAAGTACATTTCTCAGATGTTTTCCAGTCTTCACTGAATTATTGTTAGATATGATGCATTAATACAGATTTGATGCCACCAAGTTTTATCTCAGAAGCAAATCTGTAAATAATATTATACTTAACTGTTAATTAACTGCTTTTTATGATTTCTGTGCTGATAAATCCACCATACAGGCAAAAAAATAGCTTATTTTCTGTTATTTTGATGAGACAATTGGCTTATTTTTGGTTTGTATTCAAGACCAGGTTGCTTGTTTCTCTTGCGAGATCTGGCAACATTGCAATTGGTATTTCACCTACCACTTAACGCAGAGTCCTGTCATTTTTAAAAGAATGTTATTAACCATTCTTTTATTTTGTACTAATCGGTAACTTTTTGGAAAGGAGGCCGCAGAACATCTGAAACGGAATTAAAAAATACTGTTTTTGCTAAGAACGAACCAAAATAAAACATTTAGTTTTAAGTCCCTGGTTCCCAAATGTAAACCAGGAGAACTGATGTAGAACTATGTATGAGGTGCACTAAATCAGTGTGCATCAAGGTTATCATACCAGACCACTTTAGTTTTGTGATTGTTTTATTCCTGCAGTGTTTACGTTGCTGTTGTGCATGGTGGCTATGTAACATAATTAGGGCCCAAGCCTTGAAAAGGTGAAGGCCCTATTGTTTTCCTCCTGATTATTAGGGCCCAAGCCTTGAAAAGGCGAAGGCCCTATTGTTTTCCTTAGGATTATTATTATTATTATTATTAGGGCCCAAGCCTTGAAAAGGCGAAGGCCCTATTGTTTTCCTCCTGATTATTAGGGCCCAAGCCTTGAAAAGGCGAAGGCCCTATTGTTTTCCTTAGGATTATTATTATTATTATTATTATTATTATTATTATTATTAGGGCCCAAGCCTTGAAAAGGCGAAGGCCCTATTGTTTTCCTCCTGATTATTATTATTATTAGGGCCCAAGCCTTGAAAAGGCGAAGGCCCTATTGTTTTCCTCCTGATTATTATTATTAGGGCCCAAGCCTTGAAAAGGCGAAGGCCCTATTGTTTTCCTTAGGATTATTATTATTATTAGGGCCCAAGCCTTGAAAAGGCGAAGGCCCTATTGTTTTCCTCCTGATTATTATTAGGGCCCAAGCCTTGAAAAGGCGAAGGCCCTATTGTTTTCCTCCTGATTATTATTATTAGGGCCCAAGCCTTGAAAAGGCGAAGGCCCTATTGTTTTCCTTAGGATTATTATTATTATTATTATTATTATTAGGGCCCAAGCCTTGAAAAGGCGAAGGCCCTATTGTTTTCCTTAGGATTATTATTATTATTAGGGCCCAAGCCTTGAAAAGGCGAAGGCCCTATTGTTTTCCTCCTGATTATTATTAGGGCCCAAGCCTTGAAAAGGCGAAGGCCCTATTGTTTTCCTCCTGATTATTATTATTAGGGCCCAAGCCTTGAAAAGGCGAAGGCCCTATTGTTTTCTTTAGGATTATTATTATTATTATTATTATTATTAGGGCCCAAGCCTTGAAAAGGCGAAGGCCCTATTGTTTTCCTCCTGATTATTATTAGGGCCCAAGCCTTGAAAGGCGAAGGCCCTATTGTTTTCCTTAGGATTATTATTAGGGCCCAAGCCTTGAAAAGGCGAAGGCCCTATTGTTTTCCTTAGGATTATTATTATTATTAGGGCCCAAGCCTTGAAAAGGTGAAGGCCCTATTGTTTTCCTCCTGATTATTATTAGGGCCCAAGCCTTGAAAAGGCGAAGGCCCTATTGTTTTCCTTAGGATTATTAGGGTCCAAGCCTTGAAAAGGCGAAGGCCCTATTGTTTTCCTTAGGATTATTATTAGGGCCCAAGCCTTGAAAAGGCGAAGGCCCTATTGTTTTCCTTAGGATTATTATTATTATTATTATTATTATTATTATTAGGGCCCAAGCCTTGAAAAGGCGAAGGCCCTATTGTTTTCCTTAGGATTATTATTATTAGGGCCCAAGCCTTGAAAAGGCGAAGGCCCTATTGTTTTCCTTAGGATTATTATTATTATTATTAGGGCCCAAGCCTTGAAAAGGCGAAGGCCCTATTGTTTTCCTTAGGATTATTATTATTATTATTATTATTATTATTATTATTAGGGCCCAAGCCTTGAAAAGGCGAAGGCCCTATTGTTTTCCTTAGGATTATTATTATTATTAGGGCCCAAGCCTTGAAAAGGCGAAGGCCCTATTGTTTTCCTCCTGATTATTTATTAGGGCCCAAGCCTTGAAAAGGCGAAGGCCCTATTGTTTTCCTCCTGATTATTTATTATTATTAGGGCCCAAGCCTTGAAAAGGCGAAGGCCCTATTGTTTTCCTTAGGATTATTAGGGCCCAAGCCTTGAAAAGGCGAAGGCCCTATTGTTCTCCTTAGGATTATTATTATTAGGGCCCAAGCCTTGAAAAGTCGAAGGCCCTATTGTTTTCCTTAGGATTATTATTATTATTATTATTATTAGGGCCCAAGCCTTGAAAAGGCGAAGGCCCTATTGTTTTCCTCCTGATTATTATTAGGGCCCAAGCCTTGAAAAGGCGAAGGCCCTATTGTTTTCCTTAGGATTATTATTATTATTATTATTATTATTATTAGGGCCCAAGCCTTGAAAAGGCGAAGGCCCTATTGTTTTCCTTAGGATTATTATTAGGGCCCAAGCCTTGAAAAGGCGAAGGCCCTATTGTTTTCCTTAGGATTATTATTAGGGCCCAAGCCTTGAAAAGGCGAAGGCCCTATTGTTTTCCTCCTGATTATTATTAGGGCCCAAGCCTTGAAAAGGCGAAGGCCCTATTGTTTTCCTCCTGATTATTTATTATTAGGGCCCAAGCCTTGAAAAGGCGAAGGCCCTATTGTTTTCCTTAGGATTATTATTATTATTAGGGCCCAAGCCTTGAAAAGGCGAAGGCCCTATTGTTTTCCTCCTGATTATTAGGGCCCAAGCCTTGAAAAGGCGAAGGCCCTATTGTTTTCCTCCTGATTAGGGCCCAAGCCTTGAAAAGGCGAAGGCCCTATTGTTTTCCTCCTGATTATTATTAGGGCCCAAGCCTTGAAAAGGCGAAGGCCCTATTGTTTTCCTCCTGATTATTATTAGGGCCCAAGCCTTGAAAAGGCGAAGGCCCTATTGTTTTCCTCCTGATTATTTATTAGGGCCCAAGCCTTGAAAAGGCGAAGGCCCTATTGTTTTCCTTAGGATTATTATTAGGGCCCAAGCCTTGAAAAGGCGAAGGCCCTATTGTTTTCCTTAGGATTATTATTAGGGCCCAAGCCTTGAAAAGGCGAAGGCCCTATTGTTTTCCTTAGGATTATTATTATTATTGTTATTATTATTATTATTATTAGGGCCCAAGCCTTGAAAATACTGTGTCATTTTTGCCCATTCAGATACATGGAAGAGATCATTACAAACTATAAAAGGTCTACTTTTATTTGTGTACACTTAAAATAACAACAAAACCTTGAGCTTTTGTAAAATAACGAAAATAAACCGGGTGCGCCGAATCTGTCTTAGCGGTCTGATCCACGTCAGAAAAATCAAGTGAAACTCCGCGTACACTTTTCTTCAATGAACACATCTTCAGTGCGAGCAATGTTTGTCTGTTGTATGTGTTTTTAACACTTTCCTGTTTGAACTTTCAAGCGATTTTACACCATTCAACTCAACAAATGGCAAAACAACTCAAATATTTGTGTGAAACAGCGAGCAGCGTCACGTCTAACTCACGAGCCCCGATGAGAGCTCGCATTCGCTTCTTCTTGCGTTTGAACGGACAATTTCATACAACAAAATGTCAAATTACATGATATATTGTCTGTTTTGTCTCAAGTGAACATAAACAGTTGAAGAAATCGCGAATCTAAATCTAGTATCAACACTTCCTAGAACGATTATCAGCGTTGTGCCTGACAGCGCGAGGCATCTCATTTTTACTCGCATCTTCATGGAGGTTTGTCGGTTGTATGTAGTTTCACAATCTCAATCAATTAATCTCTGAAATGAATACAGATGTAACAGCACGAAAATAATGAGACTTCACAGTTCTCAAAAGATTAAACTCAATAAAACAAGCCGCACAGACTGTGCCTTGAATGAAATGCGTTTTAAATCCTCTTAAAGAGACAGTAACAATTTTCCAAGTAAATAAAAAGTAGGCCTACAAATGGTTTTCACCCCAAAAATAAATTTCTCTCATCGTATACTCACCCTCATTCCATCCCAGATGTGTATTATTTTCTTTCTTCCAGTGAACACAAATTAAGCTTTTTAGAAGATTATCTCAACCCTGTTGGACCTTTCAATGACTTGAATGGTGATCAGAACTCAGAAGCTACAAAAATCACATAAATGCAGCATAAAAGTAATCCATACCACTCTAGTGGTTTAATCCATGCCTTCAGAAGTGATATTATAGGTGTGGGTTAGAAACAGACCTATATATATATATACTTCAAGATGACATCACTCTGAAGTACTGCGTAAAGAATATCCCACATTCGCCCTTAGGGGGCGCTACAGGCCATGCCCAAAATTCCCATTTGCTGGGCAAAAATGTTCTAATTTTGTATATTGATACTACAGGCCAACAGGAATCCACAAACCAAGAATGGCCCACATTCGCCCTTAGGGGGCGCTACAGGCCACGCCCTAAATTCCCATTTGCTGGTCAAAAATGTTCTAATTTGGTACATTGATACTACAGGCCAACAGGAACCCACAAACAAAGAATTGCCCTTATTCGCCATTAGGGGGTGCTACAGGCTATGCCCAAAATACCCATTTTATGTTCAAAAATTTTCTAATTTGTTATATTGACACTACAGGCCAACAGAAATCCACAAACCAAGAATGTCTCACATTCGCCCTTAGGGGGCGCTAAAGGCCATTCCCAAATTGCAAATTTTTTTGTCAAATACTTTCTAATTTGGTACATTAATTCTACAGGCCAACAGGAACCTACAAACCAAGAATGGCTCACATTCGCCCTTAGGGGGCGCTACAGGCCATGCCCAAATGTCATTTTTTCAAAGTGATTGTATTTCCACCCCATTTATTTAGTTTTTCTGAAACCTGGTGAACATACCTCATTTCTCATTGTAAACAAAAAACCCTACAGGATCCATAAGGTCCGGCATGATGGATTTTCCTGTACACTGAAAATATTTAGTTTAGGATTCAGACAGAAAGACATGTTTTTTGGATTTTTTCATTGGGAGGGTTTAACCCCAACCCTCTATTGATCAATTTTAAATGATTTGCCATTTTGAGGAGGAATCGCATTGCTGCTTGCAGCTATATTTTTGAGTTGTTGCTGTGTCCATCATCCTTTGTTTTCCGAAAGCCACCAAGTGGAAATGAGCCCGGTAACTAAAGGCACCAGGGTTGCAGTGCCACCGGCTTGGGCCCGTCATCGCTGCTTGCAGCTTTAATTATTATTAGGGCCCAAGCCTTGAAAAGGCGAAGGCCCTATTGTTTTCCTTAGGATTATTATTAGGGCCCAAGCCTTGAAAAGGCGAAGGCCCTATTGTTTTCCTTAGGATTATTATTATTATTAGGGCCCAAGCCTGAAAAGGCGAAGGCCCTATTGTTTTCCTTAGGATTATTATTATTATTATTATTAGGGCCCAAGCCTGAAAAGGCGAAGGCCCTATTGTTTTCCTTAGGATTATTAGGGCCCAAGCCTGAAAAGGCGAAGGCCCTATTGTTTTCCTTAGGATTATTAGGGCCCAAGCCTGAAAAGGCGAAGGCCCTATTGTTTTCCTTAGGATTATTATTATTATTATTATTATTATTATTATTATTATTATTATTATTTTATCGACTATTCGGGCACTTTTGGGGGCCTTAACATGCTCTAAAACTCTTGAAACTTTGCACACGGGTCAGAACCTGCGGCCATCAGGGCTGGGCTGAAGATGGTACCCGGGCGTGGCAGGGGGGCTCAGCAGCGCCCCCTGGAACGTGGTCCGAAACCTTGGTCCATAAATCAAACACACTTGCATGTAATAATATGAAAGTCGGTACACATATAGATCTCATCGTTTCATATATACTTCATGCTCTTACTTTTTACCTCAGCCCAACAGGAAGTCGGCTATTTAGGGTTGTTTGGAAAACGTATACAATGGAATTTGAAATACTCCTCCTAGAGAAATCATTTAATCGCCACGAATCTCAGTCAGCATGAAGTCAAGACATTGAGGATGAAAAATTGCCAGCGGATTTTTGATATCTCGAACGGTTTGGCCGTGGCGAGGAAACAAATTTATGGCGAGAAAAGTGAGACAGGAAGTGTGTTATAACTTCTGCATAAATTAACAGATCTTGATGAAACTTCAGCAGTGTGTTTGTTGTAAGAGGCCGATCACATGGATGTGACTATTGTGAGTCAAAGTTATAGCGCCACCAACTGGCAGCAGGAAGTGTGTCACTTTCAAAATGCTTTGAAATCACCCTCTTGTTTTTACCCGATTTGCTTCAAACTTTACGTGTATAATGTAAACACACGGCAGATTTAGACCTGTGAAAGGATTATTGATATCTTAGATACTGTTGCCGTGGCAACACTTCAAACTTTACTTTTCTTTATTGATGCTTTTGAGACTCTTAACATACTTGAAATTGCATGAAACTCGACAGAGACGTCACATTTATTAGCCAGTAGACATGTGCAAAGTTTCAGAAATGGGTGTGGTGAGGGGCTCAGTAGCGCCACCTTTTGACAAAAAAGTGGGGGGTTAGTTTCATCTACAGGTACAAAAATTGGTATTGATATAGTTCTCCTCAAGCCGGACAACTTTCTAATTTACAGTCATTAGCTCCGACCAACAGAAAGTCAGATATTTTGGTTTGAATGTGGAGAAAATGTCAGAATTTTGCAAGTCACTCTCTAAGACTTTGTGTGTGAGGAGTAGGAAGGGAGGGGGGCTTGTGAAGTAATACATAGGGCTATACTGCCCTCTTGTGTTCAACATAGTATGGGTTACATTAACTTTTGCACGATATTCTAATTTTTCGAGTTTCACCTGTATGCAGAGTTGACAGAAAAATGTTACACACGCCGTAGCAGGTGAATACAACAAAGAACTAAAGCCTAAAAAACTAAAGTTTAATCCACTGTCTGTTCATTCTCTGAGTGGCAATTACAAGAAATGTCCAATAGATGGCATCCAAGCCTCATTGTTCAATGATTTACAACAGGTCTGAGTCCAGAATGGGCAGGGACTGAGTTCAACAGTTGCTTGAGCTCTTTTGCAGTCGAATCCCAGAAAAAAGGCAAACAATGTGTCCCCACTCAATATATACATCAACTGAGTGGAGGATACAATTTTTAACAACCTTTAACCATTTACAGCCAGAGCGTTCAAATTTGGGAACAATTATTCCCATGGTTCCTGTCTCAGTGTCATCGTCGTCCGATCACCGATTTTATTTCTGAAGTCTGCCCAGATACTCATGACAATACAAGCTAAAGGCACATGTGATTGGTTAAGGGGTTACTGGGCAAGAATAATAACTGTATCGTCATCACCGTCTTCCTTCATTTCAATGGGAAGGTGACATCACGAGAGATTTACGCCAGTGTTGGATTTACTGCTTCAAATTAAATACTGAGGCGATTTTTGCAAGGTAAGAACGTGTGTTGTCTATATTTTCTATAGAAAGTCAAAACGTTTTAGTTACGAAGCATTTATTTGTAGGAGTATTGCTAGTTATTTCTGGAAAAAAATGACAAAATAACTCAAATAAATGTTTGTGAGCAGTTTTGTGTGAAACCGCGAGATGCGTCGCGTCTAACGCACGAGCCCCGATGAGAGATCGCATTCGCTTCTTCTTGCGTTTGAACGGACAATTTCATACTACAAAATGTCAAATTACATGATATATTGTCTGTTTTGTCCCAAGTGAACATAAACAGTTGATGAAGAAATCGCGAATCGAAATCTAGTATCAACACTTCCGAGAATGATTATCAGCGTTGTGCCTGACAGCGCATCTCATTTTTACTCGCATCTTCATGGAGGTTTGTCGGTTGTATGTAGTTTCACAATCTCAATCAAGTAATCTCTGAAATGAATACAGATGTAACAGCACGAAAATAATGAGACTTCACAGTTCTCAAAAGATTAAACTCACTAAAACAAGCCGCACAGAGTGTGCCTTGAATGAAATGCGTTTAAAATCCTCTTAAAGAGACAGTAACAATTTTCCAAGTAAATAAAAAGTAGGCCTACAAATGGTTTTCACCCCAAAAATAAATTTCTCTCATCGTATACTCACCCTCATTGCATCCCAGATGTGTATTGTTTTCTTTCTTCTAGTGAACACAAATTAAGCTTTTTAGAAGATTATCTCAACCCTGTTGGACCTTTCAATGACTTGAATGGTGATCAGAACTCAGAAGCTACAAAAATCACATAAATGCAGCATAAAAGTAATCCATACCACTCCAGTGGTTAAATCCATGCCTTCAGAAGTGATATTATAGGTGTGGGTTAGAAATAGACCTATATATATATACTTAAAGATGACATCACTCTGAAGTACTGCGTAAAGAATATCCCACATTCGCCCTTAGGGGGCGCTACAGGCCATGCCCAAAATTCCCATTTTCTGGTCAAAAATGTTCTAATGTTGTATATTGATACTACAGGCCAACAGGAATTCACAAACCAAGAGTGGCCCACATTCGCCCTTATGGGGCGCTACAGGCCACGCCCTAAATTCCCATTTGCTGGTCAAAAATGTTCTAATTTGGTACATTGATACTACAGGCCAACAGGAACCCACAAACAAAGAATTGCCCATATTCGCCATTAGGGGGCGCTACAGGCTATGCCCAAAATTCCCATTTTATGGTCAAAAATTTTCTAATTTGGTATATTGACACTACAGGCCAACAGAAATCCACAAACCAAGAATGTCTCACATTCGCCCTTAGGGGGCACTAAAGGCCATTCCCAAATTGCACATTTTTTTGTCAAATACTTTCTAATTTGGTACATTAATACTACAGGCCAACAGGAACCTACAAACCAAGAATGGCTCACATTCGCCCTTAGGGGGCGCTACATGCCATGCCCAAATGTCATTTTTTTAAAGTGATTGTATTTCCACCCCATTTATTTAGTTTTCTGAAACCTGGTGAACATACCTCATTTCTCATTGTAAACAAAAAACCCTACAGGATCCATAAGGTCCGGCATGATGGATTTTCCTGTACACTGAAAATGTTTAGTTTAGGATTCAGACAGAAAGACATGTTTTTTGGATTTTTTCATTGGGAGGGTTTAACCCCAACCCTCTATTGATCAATTTTAAATGATTTGCCATTTTGAGGAGGAATCGCATTGCTGCTTGCAGCTATATTTTTGAGTTGTTGCTGTGTCCATCATCCTTTGTTTTCCGAAAGCCACCAAGTGGAAATGAGCCCGGTAACTAAAGGCACCAGGGTTGCGGTGCCACCGGCTTGGGCCCGTCATCGCTGCTTGCAGCTTTAATTATTATTATTAGGGCCCAAGCCTTGAAAAGGCGAAGGCCCTATTGTTTTCCTTAGGATTATTATTATTATTATTATTATTATTATTCTTATTAGGGCCCAAGCCTGAAAAGGCGAAGGCCCTATTGTTTTCCTTAGGATTATTATTATTATTATTATTATTATTATTATTATTATTATTATTATTATTATTTTATCGACTATTCGGGCACTTTTGGGGGCCTTAACATGCTCTAAAACTCTTGAAACTTTGCACACGGGTCAGAACCTGCGGCCATCAGGGCTGGGCTGAAGATGGTACCCGGGCGTGGCAGGGGGGCTCAGCAGCGCCCCCTGGAACGGGGTCCGAAACCTTGGTCCATAAATCAAACACACTTGCATGTAATAATATGAAAGTCGGTACACATATAGATCTCATCGTTTCATATATACTTCATGCTCTTACTTTTTACCTCAGCCCAACAGGAAGTCGGCTATTTAGGGTTGTTTGGAAAACGTATACAATGGAATTTGAAATACTCCTCCTAGAGAAATCATTTAATCGCCACGAATCTCAGTCAGCATGAAGTCAAGACATTGAGGATGAAAAATTGCCAGCGGATTTTTGATATCTCGAACGGTTTGGCCGTGGCGAGGAAACAAATTTATGGCGAGAAAAGTGAGACAGGAAGTGTGTTATAACTTCTGCATAAATTAACAGATCTTGATGAAACTTCAGCAGTGTGTTCGTTGTAAGAGGCCGATCACATGGATGTGACTATTGTGAGTCAAAGTTATAGCGCCACCAACTGGCAGCAGGAAGTGTGTCACTTTCAAAATGCTTTGAAATCACCCTCTTGTTTTTACCCGATTTGCTTCAAACTTTACGTGTATAATGTAAACACACGGCAGATTTAGACCTGTGAAAGGATTATTGATATCTTAGATACTGTTGCCGTGGCAACGCTTCAAACTTTACTTTTCTTTATTGATGCTTTTGAGACTCTTAACATACTTGAAATTGCATGAAACTCGACAGAGACGTCACATTTATTAGCCAGTAGACATGTGCAAAGTTTCAGAAATGGGTGTGGTGAGGGGCTCAGTAGCGCCACCTTTTGACAAAAAAGTGGGGGGTTAGTTTCATCTACAGGTACAAAAATTGGTATTGATATAGTTCTCCTCAAGCCGGACAACTTTCTAATTTACAGTCATTAGCTCCGACCAACAGAAAGTCAGATATTTTGGTTTGAATGTGGAGAAAATGTCAGAATTTTGCAAGTCACTCTCTGAGACTCTGTGAGTTTGTAGGGGAGGGGGGACGTTGGGTCTTGTGAAGTAATACATAGGGCTATACTGCCCTCTTGTGTTCAACATAGTATGGGTTACATTAACTTTTGCACGATATTCTAATTTTTCGAGTTTCACCTGTATGCAGAGTTGACAGAAAAATGTTACACACGCCGTAGCAGGTGAATACAACAAAGAACTAAAGCCTAAAAAACTAAAGTTTAATCCACTGTCTGTTCATTCTCTGAGTGGCAATTACAAGAAATGTCCAATAGATGGCATCCAAGCCTCATTGTTCAATGATTTACAACAGGTCTGAGTCCAGAATGGGCAGGGACTGAGTTCAACAGTTGCTTGAGCTCTTTTGCAGTCGAATCCCAGAAAAAAGGCAAACAATGTGTCCCCACTCAATATATACATCAACTGAGTGGAGGATACAATTTTTAACAACCTTTAACCATTTACAGCCAGAGCGTTCAAATTTGGGAACAATTATTCCCATGGTTCCTGTCTCAGTGTCATCGTCGTCCGATCACCGATTTTATTTCTGAAGTCTGCCCAGATACTCATGACAATACAAGCTAAAGGCACATGTGATTGGTTAAGGGGTTACTGGGCAAGAATAAGAACTGTATCGTCATCACCGTCTTCCTTCATTTCAATGGAAAGGTGATATCACGAGAGATTTACTCCAGTGTTGGATTTACTGCTTCAAATTAAATACTGAGGCGATTTTTGCAAGGTAAGAACGTGTGTTGTCTATATTTTCTATAGAAAGTCAAAACGTTTTAGTGACGAAGCATTTATTTGTAGGAGTATTGCTAGTTATTTCTGGAAAAAAATGACAAAACAACTCAAATAAATGTTTGTGAGCAGTTTTGTGTGAAACCGCGAGATGCGTCGCGTCTAACGCACGAGCCCCGATGAGAGATCGCATTCGCTTCTTCTTGCGTTTGAACGGACAATTTCATACTACAAAATGTCAAATTACATGATATATTGTCTGTTTTGTCCCAAGTGAACATAAACAGTTGATGAAGAAATCGCGAATCGAAATCTAGTATCAACACTTCCGAGAATGATTATCAGCGTTGTGTCTGACAGCGCGAGGCATCTCATTTTTACTCGCATCTTCATGGAGGTTTGTCGGTTGTATGTAGTTTCACAATCTCAATCAAGTAATCTCTGAAATGAATACAGATGTAACAGCACGAAAATAATGAGACTTCACAGTTCTCAAAAGATTAAACTCACTAAAACAAGCCGCACAGACTGTGCCTTGAATGAAATGCGTTTAAAATCCTCTTAAAGAGATAGTAACAATTTTCCAAGTAAATAAAAAGTAGGCCTACAAATGGTTTTCACCCCAAAAATAAATTTCTCTCATCGTATACTCACCCTCATTGCATCCCAGATGTGTATTGTTTTCTTTCTTCTAGTGAACACAAATTAAGCTTTTTAGAAGATTATCTCAACCCTGTTGGACCTTTCAATGACTTGAATGGTGATCAGAACTCAGAAGCTGCAAAAATCAAATAAATGCAGCATAAAAGTAATCCATACCACTCCAGTGGTTAAATCCATGCCTTCAGAAGTGATATTATAGGTGTGGGTTAGAAATAGACCTATATATATATACTTCAAGATGACATCACTCTGAAGTACTGCGTAAAGAATATCCCACATTCGCCCTTAGGGGGCGCTACAGGCCATGCCCAAAATTCCCATTTTCTGGTCAAAAATGTTCTAATGTTGTATATTGATACTACAGGCCAACAGGAATTCACAAACCAAGAGTGGCCCACATTCGCCCTTATGGGGCGCTACAGGCCACGCCCTAAATTCCCATTTGCTGGTCAAAAATGTTCTAATTTGGTACATTGATACTACAGGCCAACAGGAACCCACAAACAAAGAATTGCCCATATTCGCCATTAGGGGGCGCTACAGGCTATGCCCAAAATTCCCATTTTATGGTCAAAAATTTTCTAATTTGGTATATTGACACTACAGGCCAACAGAAATCCACAAACCAAGAATGTCTCACATTTGCCCTTAGGGGGTGCTAAAGGACATTCCCAAATTGCACATTTTTTTGTCAAATACTTTCTAATTTGGTACATTAATACTACAGGCCAACAGGAACCTACAAACCAAGAATGGCTCACATTCGCCCTTAGGGGGCGGTACAGGCCATGCCCAAATGTCAATTTTTCAAAGTGATTGTATTTCCACCCCATTTATTTAGTTTTTCTGAAACCTGGTGAACATACCTCATTTCTCATTGTAAACAAAAAACCCTACAGGATCCATAAGGTCCGGCATGATGGATTTTCCTGTACACTGAAAATGTTTAGTTTAGGATTCAGACAGAAAGACATGTTTTTTGGATTTTTTCATTGGGAGGGTTTAACCCCAACCCTCTATTGATCAATTTTAAATGATTTGCCATTTTGAGGAGGAATCGCATTGCTGCTTGCAGCTATATTTTTGAGTTGTTGCTGTGTCCATCATCCTTTGTTTTCCGAAAGCCACCAAGTGGAAATGAGCCCGGTAACTAAAGGCACCAGGGTTGCGGTGCCACCGGCTTGGGCCCGTCATCGCTGCTTGCAGCTTTAATTATTATTATTATTATTATTTTATCGACTATTCGGGCACTTTTGGGGGCCTTAACATGCTCTAAAACTCTTGAAACTTTGCACACGGGTCAGAACCTGCGGCCATCAGGGCTGGGCTGAAGATGGTACCCGGGCGTGGCAGGGGGTTTCAGCAGCGCCCCCTGGAACGGGGTCCGAAACCATGGTCCATAAATCAAACACACTTGCATGTAATAATATGAAAGTCGGTACACATATAGATCTCATCGTTTCATATATACTTCATGCTCTTACTTTTTACCTCAGCCCAACAGGAAGTCGGCTATTTAGGGTTGTTTGGAAAACGTATACAATGGAATTTGAAATACTCCTCCTAGAGAAATCATTTAATCGCCACGAATCTCAGTCAGCATGAAGTCAAGACATTGAGGATGAAAAATTGCCAGCGGATTTTTGATATCTCGAACGGTTTGGCCGTGGCGAGGAAACAAATTTATGGCGAGAAAAGTGAGACAGGAAGTGTGTTATAACTTCTGCATAAATTAACAGATCTTGATGAAACTTCAGCAGTGTGTTCGTTGTAAGAGGCCGATCACATGGATGTGACTATTGTGAGTCAAAGTTATAGCGCCACCAACTGGCAGCAGGAAGTGTGTCACTTTCAAAATGCTTTGAAATCACCCTCTTGTTTTTACCCGATTTGCTTCAAACTTTACGTGTATAATGTAAACACACGGCAGATTTAGACCTGTGAAAGGATTATTGATATCTTAGATACTGTTGCCGTGGCAACACTTCAAACTTTACTTTTCTTTATTGATGCTTTTGAGACTCTTAACATACTTGAAATTGCATGAAACTCGACAGAGACGTCACATTTATTAGCCAGTAGACATGTGCAAAGTTTCAGAAATGGGTGTGGTGAGGGGCTCAGTAGCGCCACCTTTTGACAAAAAAGTGGGGGGTTAGTTTCATCTACAGGTACAAAAATTGGTATTGATATAGTTCTCCTCAAGCCGGACAACTTTCTAATTTACAGTCATTAGCTCCGACCAACAGAAAGTCAGATATTTTGGTTTGAATGTGGAGAAAATGTCAGAATTTTGCAAGTCACTCTCTAAGACTTTGTGTGTGAGGAGTAGGAAGGGAGGGGGTCTTGTGAAGTAATACATAGGGCTATACTGCCCTCTTGTGTTCAACATAGTATGGGTTACATTAACTTTTGCACGATATTCTAATTTTTCGAGTTTCACCTGTATGCAGAGTTGACAGAAAAATGTTACACACGCCGTAGCAGGTGAATACAACAAAGAACTAAAGCCTAAAAAACTAAAGTTTAATCCACTGTCTGTTCATTCTCTGAGTGGCAATTACAAGAAATGTCCAATAGATGGCATCCAAGCCTCATTGTTCAATGATTTACAACAGGTCTGAGTCCAGAATGGGCAGGGACTGAGTTCAACAGTTGCTTGAGCTCTTTTGCAGTCGAATCCCAGAAAAAAGGCAAACAATGTGTCCCCACTCAATATATACATCAACTGAGTGGAGGATACAATTTTTAACAACCTTTAACCATTTACAGCCAGAGCGTTCAAATTTGGGAACAATTATTCCCATGGTTCCTGTCTCAGTGTCATCGTCGTCCGATCACCGATTTTATTTCTGAAGTCTGCCCAGATACTCATGACAATACAAGCTAAAGGCACATGTGATTGGTTAAGGGGTTACTGGGCAAGAATAATAACTGTATCGTCATCACCGTCTTCCTTCATTTCAATGGAAAGGTGATATCACGAGAGATTTACTCCAGTGTTGGATTTACTGCTTCAAATTAAATACTGAGGCGATTTTTGCAAGGTAAGAACGTGTGTTGTCTATATTTTCTATAGAAAGTCAAAACGTTTTAGTGACGAAGCATTTATTTGTAGGAGTATTGCTAGTTATTTCTGGAAAAAAATGACAAAACAACTCAAATAAATGTTTGTGAGCAGTTTTGTGTGAAACCGCGAGATGCGTCGCGTCTAACGCACGAGCCCCGATGAGAGATCGCATTCGCTTCTTCTTGCGTTTGAACGGACAATTTCATACTACAAAATGTCAAATTACATGATATATTGTCTGTTTTGTCCCAAGTGAACATAAACAGTTGATGAAGAAATCGCGAATCGAAATCTAGTATCAACACTTCCGAGAATGATTATCAGCGTTGTGTCTGACAGCGCGAGGCATCTCATTTTTACTCGCATCTTCATGGAGGTTTGTCGGTTGTATGTAGTTTCACAATCTCAATCAAGTAATCTCTGAAATGAATACAGATGTAACAGCACGAAAATAATGAGACTTCACAGTTCTCAAAAGATTAAACTCACTAAAACAAGCCGCACAGACTGTGCCTTGAATGAAATGCGTTTAAAATCCTCTTAAAGAGACAGTAACAATTTTCCAAGTAAATAAAAAGTAGGCCTACAAATGGTTTTCACCCCAAAAATAAATTTCTCTCATCGTATACTCACCCTCATTGCATCCCAGATGTGTATTGTTTTCTTTCTTCTAGTGAACACAAATTAAGCTTTTTAGAAGATTATCTCAACCCTGTTGGACCTTTCAATGACTTGAATGGTGATCAGAACTCAGAAGCTGCAAAAATCAAATAAATGCAGCATAAAAGTAATCCATACCACTCCAGTGGTTAAATCCATGCCTTCAGAAGTGATATTATAGGTGTGGGTTAGAAATAGACCTATATATATATACTTCAAGATGACATCACTCTGAAGTACTGCGTAAAGAATATCCCACATTCGCCCTTAGGGGGCGCTACAGGCCATGCCCAAAATTCCCATTTTCTGGTCAAAAATGTTCTAATGTTGTATATTGATACTACAGGCCAACAGGAATTCACAAACCAAGAGTGGCCCACATTCGCCCTTATGGGGCGCTACAGGCCACGCCCTAAATTCCCATTTGCTGGTCAAAAATGTTCTAATTTGGTACATTGATACTACAGGCCAACAGGAACCCACAAACAAAGAATTGCCCATATTCGCCATTAGGGGGCGCTACAGGCTATGCCCAAAATTCCCATTTTATGGTCAAAAATTTTCTAATTTGGTATATTGACACTACAGGCCAACAGAAATCCACAAACCAAGAATGTCTCACATTTGCCCTTAGGGGGTGCTAAAGGACATTCCCAAATTGCACATTTTTTTGTCAAATACTTTCTAATTTGGTACATTAATACTACAGGCCAACAGGAACCTACAAACCAAGAATGGCTCACATTCGCCCTTAGGGGGCGGTACAGGCCATGCCCAAATGTCAATTTTTCAAAGTGATTGTATTTCCACCCCATTTATTTAGTTTTTCTGAAACCTGGTGAACATACCTCATTTCTCATTGTAAACAAAAAACCCTACAGGATCCATAAGGTTCGGCATGATGGATTTTCCTGTACACTGAAAATGTTTAGTTTAGGATTCAGACAGAAAGACATGTTTTTTGGATTTTTTCATTGGGAGGGTTTAACCCCAACCCTCTATTGATCAATTTTAAATGATTTGCCATTTTGAGGAGGAATCGCATTGCTGCTTGCAGCTATATTTTTGAGTTGTTGCTGTGTCCATCATCCTTTGTATTCCGAAAGCCACCAAGTGGAAATGAGCCCGGTAACTAAAGGCACCAGGGTTGCGGTACCACCGGCTTGGGCCCGTCATCGCTGCTTGCAGCTTTAATTATTATTATTATTATTATTATTATTATTATTATTATTATTTTATCGACTATTCGGGCACTTTTGGGGGCCTTAACATGCTCTAAAACTCTTGAAACTTTGCACACGGGTCAGAACCTGCGGCCATCAGGGCTGGGCTGAAGATGGTACCCGGGCGTGGCAGGGGGTTTCAGCAGCGCCCCCTGGAACGGGGTCCGAAACCATGGTCCATAAATCAAACACACTTGCATGTAATAATATGAAAGTCGGTACACATATAGATCTCATCGTTTCATATATACTTCATGCTCTTACTTTTTACCTCAGCCCAACAGGAAGTCGGCTATTTAGGGTTGTTTGGAAAACGTATACAATGGAATTTGAAATACTCCTCCTAGAGAAATCATTTAATCGCCACGAATCTCAGTCAGCATGAAGTCAAGACATTGAGGATGAAAAATTGCCAGCGGATTTTTGATATCTCGAACGGTTTGGCCGTGGCGAGGAAACAAATTTATGGCGAGAAAAGTGAGACAGGAAGTGTGTTATAACTTCTGCATAAATTAACAGATCTTGATGAAACTTCAGCAGTGTGTTCGTTGTAAGAGGCCGATCACATGGATGTGACTATTGTGAGTCAAAGTTATAGCGCCACCAACTGGCAGCAGGAAGTGTGTCACTTTCAAAATGCTTTGAAATCACCCTCTTGTTTTTACCCGATTTGCTTCAAACTTTACGTGTATAATGTAAACACACGGCAGATTTAGACCTGTGAAAGGATTATTGATATCTTAGATACTGTTGCCGTGGCAACACTTCAAACTTTACTTTTCTTTATTGATGCTTTTGAGACTCTTAACATACTTGAAATTGCATGAAACTCGACAGAGACGTCACATTTATTAGCCAGTAGACATGTGCAAAGTTTCAGAAATGGGTGTGGTGAGGGGCTCAGTAGCGCCACCTTTTGACAAAAAAGTGGGGGGTTAGTTTCATCTACAGGTACAAAAATTGGTATTGATATAGTTCTCCTCAAGCCGGACAACTTTCTAATTTACAGTCATTAGCTCCGACCAACAGAAAGTCAGATATTTTGGTTTGAATGTGGAGAAAATGTCAGAATTTTGCAAGTCACTCTCTAAGACTTTGTGTGTGAGGAGTAGGAAGGGAGGGGGTCTTGTGAAGTAATACATAGGGCTATACTGCCCTCTTGTGTTCAACATAGTATGGGTTACATTAACTTTTGCACGATATTCTAATTTTTCGAGTTTCACCTGTATGCAGAGTTGACAGAAAAATGTTACACACGCCGTAGCAGGTGAATACAACAAAGAACTAAAGCCTAAAAAACTAAAGTTTAATCCACTGTCTGTTCATTCTCTGAGTGGCAATTACAAGAAATGTCCAATAGATGGCATCCAAGCCTCATTGTTCAATGATTTACAACAGGTCTGAGTCCAGAATGGGCAGGGACTGAGTTCAACAGTTGCTTGAGCTCTTTTGCAGTCGAATCCCAGAAAAAAGGCAAACAATGTGTCCCCACTCAATATATACATCAACTGAGTGGAGGATACAATTTTTAACAACCTTTAACCATTTACAGCCAGAGCGTTCAAATTTGGGAACAATTATTCCCATGGTTCCTGTCTCAGTGTCATCGTCGTCCGATCACCGATTTTATTTCTGAAGTCTGCCCAGATACTCATGACAATACAAGCTAAAGGCACATGTGATTGGTTAAGGGGTTACTGGGCAAGAATAATAACTGTATCGTCATCACCGTCTTCCTTCATTTCAATGGAAAGGTGATATCACGAGAGATTTACTCCAGTGTTGGATTTACTGCTTCAAATTAAATACTGAGGCGATTTTTGCAAGGTAAGAACGTGTGTTGTCTATATTTTCTATAGAAAGTCAAAACGTTTTAGTGACGAAGCATTTATTTGTAGGAGTATTGCTAGTTATTTCTGGAAAAAAATGACAAAACAACTCAAATAAATGTTTGTGAGCAGTTTTGTGTGAAACCGCGAGATGCGTCGCGTCTAACGCACGAGCCCCGATGAGAGATCGCATTCGCTTCTTCTTGCGTTTGAACGGACAATTTCATACTACAAAATGTCAAATTACATGATATATTGTCTGTTTTGTCCCAAGTGAACATAAACAGTTGATGAAGAAATCGCGAATCGAAATCTAGTATCAACACTTCCGAGAATGATTATCAGCGTTGTGTCTGACAGCGCGAGGCATCTCATTTTTACTCGCATCTTCATGGAGGTTTGTCGGTTGTATGTAGTTTCACAATCTCAATCAAGTAATCTCTGAAATGAATACAGATGTAACAGCACGAAAATAATGAGACTTCACAGTTCTCAAAAGATTAAACTCACTAAAACAAGCCGCACAGACTGTGCCTTGAATGAAATGCGTTTAAAATCCTCTTAAAGAGACAGTAACAATTTTCCAAGTAAATAAAAAGTAGGCCTACAAATGGTTTTCACCCCAAAAATAAATTTCTCTCATCGTATACTCACCCTCATTGCATCCCAGATGTGTATTGTTTTCTTTCTTCTAGTGAACACAAATTAAGCTTTTTAGAAGATTATCTCAACCCTGTTGGACCTTTCAATGACTTGAATGGTGATCAGAACTCAGAAGCTGCAAAAATCAAATAAATGCAGCATAAAAGTAATCCATACCACTCCAGTGGTTAAATCCATGCCTTCAGAAGTGATATTATAGGTGTGGGTTAGAAATAGACCTATATATATATACTTCAAGATGACATCACTCTGAAGTACTGCGTAAAGAATATCCCACATTCGCCCTTAGGGGGCGCTACAGGCCATGCCCAAAATTCCCATTTTCTGGTCAAAAATGTTCTAATGTTGTATATTGATACTACAGGCCAACAGGAATTCACAAACCAAGAGTGGCCCACATTCGCCCTTATGGGGCGCTACAGGCCACGCCCTAAATTCCCATTTGCTGGTCAAAAATGTTCTAATTTGGTACATTGATACTACAGGCCAACAGGAACCCACAAACAAAGAATTGCCCATATTCGCCATTAGGGGGCGCTACAGGCTATGCCCAAAATTCCCATTTTATGGTCAAAAATTTTCTAATTTGGTATATTGACACTACAGGCCAACAGAAATCCACAAACCAAGAATGTCTCACATTTGCCCTTAGGGGGTGCTAAAGGACATTCCCAAATTGCACATTTTTTTGTCAAATACTTTCTAATTTGGTACATTAATACTACAGGCCAACAGGAACCTACAAACCAAGAATGGCTCACATTCGCCCTTAGGGGGCGGTACAGGCCATGCCCAAATGTCAATTTTTCAAAGTGATTGTATTTCCACCCCATTTATTTAGTTTTTCTGAAACCTGGTGAACATACCTCATTTCTCATTGTAAACAAAAAACCCTACAGGATCCATAAGGTCCGGCATGATGGATTTTCCTGTACACTGAAAATGTTTAGTTTAGGATTCAGACAGAAAGACATGTTTTTTGGATTTTTTCATTGGGAGGGTTTAACCCCAACCCTCTATTGATCAATTTTAAATGATTTGCCATTTTGAGGAGGAATCGCATTGCTGCTTGCAGCTATATTTTTGAGTTGTTGCTGTGTCCATCATCCTTTGTTTTCCGAAAGCCACCAAGTGGAAATGAGCCCGGTAACTAAAGGCACCAGGGTTGCGGTACCACCGGCTTGGGCCCGTCATCGCTGCTTGCAGCTTTAATTATTATTATTATTATTATTATTATTATTATTATTATTATTTTATCGACTATTCGGGCACTTTTGGGGGCCTTAACATGCTCTAAAACTCTTGAAACTTTGCACACGGGTCAGAACCTGCGGCCATCAGGGCTGGGCTGAAGATGGTACCCGGGCGTGGCAGGGGGTTTCAGCAGCGCCCCCTGGAACGGGGTCCGAAACCATGGTCCATAAATCAAACACACTTGCATGTAATAATATGAAAGTCGGTACACATATAGATCTCATCGTTTCATATATACTTCATGCTCTTACTTTTTACCTCAGCCCAACAGGAAGTCGGCTATTTAGGGTTGTTTGGAAAACGTATACAATGGAATTTGAAATACTCCTCCTAGAGAAATCATTTAATCGCCACGAATCTCAGTCAGCATGAAGTCAAGACATTGAGGATGAAAAATTGCCAGCGGATTTTTGATATCTCGAACGGTTTGGCCGTGGCGAGGAAACAAATTTATGGCGAGAAAAGTGAGACAGGAAGTGTGTTATAACTTCTGCATAAATTAACAGATCTTGATGAAACTTCAGCAGTGTGTTCGTTGTAAGAGGCCGATCACATGGATGTGACTATTGTGAGTCAAAGTTATAGCGCCACCAACTGGCAGCAGGAAGTGTGTCACTTTCAAAATGCTTTGAAATCACCCTCTTGTTTTTACCCGATTTGCTTCAAACTTTACGTGTATAATGTAAACACACGGCAGATTTAGACCTGTGAAAGGATTATTGATATCTTAGATACTGTTGCCGTGGCAACACTTCAAACTTTACTTTTCTTTATTGATGCTTTTGAGACTCTTAACATACTTGAAATTGCATGAAACTCGACAGAGACGTCACATTTATTAGCCAGTAGACATGTGCAAAGTTTCAGAAATGGGTGTGGTGAGGGGCTCAGTAGCGCCACCTTTTGACAAAAAAGTGGGGGGTTAGTTTCATCTACAGGTACAAAAATTGGTATTGATATAGTTCTCCTCAAGCCGGACAACTTTCTAATTTACAGTCATTAGCTCCGACCAACAGAAAGTCAGATATTTTGGTTTGAATGTGGAGAAAATGTCAGAATTTTGCAAGTCACTCTCTAAGACTTTGTGTGTGAGGAGTAGGAAGGGAGGGGGTCTTGTGAAGTAATACATAGGGCTATACTGCCCTCTTGTGTTCAACATAGTATGGGTTACATTAACTTTTGCACGATATTCTAATTTTTCGAGTTTCACCTGTATGCAGAGTTGACAGAAAAATGTTACACACGCTGTAGCAGGTGAATACAACAAAGAACTAAAGCCTAAAAAACTAAAGTTTAATCCACTGTCTGTTCATTCTCTGAGTGGCAATTACAAGAAATGTCCAATAGATGGCATCCAAGCCTCATTGTTCAATGATTTACAACAGGTCTGAGTCCAGAATGGGCAGGGACTGAGTTCAACAATTGCTTGAGCTCTTTTGCAGTCGAATCCCAGAAAAAAGGCAAACAATGTGTCCCCACTCAATATATACATCAACTGAGTGGAGGATACAATTTTTAACAACCTTTAACCATTTACAGCCAGAGCGTTCAAATTTGGGAACAATTATTCCCATGGTTCCTGTCTCAGTGTCATCGTCGTCCGATCACCGATTTTATTTCTGAAGTCTGCCCAGATACTCATGACAATACAAGCTAAAGGCACATGTGATTGGTTAAGGGGTTACTGGGCAAGAATAATAACTGTATCGTCATCACCGTCTTCCTTCATTTCAATGGAAAGGTGATATCACGAGAGATTTACTCCAGTGTTGGATTTACTGCTTCAAATTAAATACTGAGGCGATTTTTGCAAGGTAAGAACGTGTGTTGTCTATATTTTCTATAGAAAGTCAAAACGTTTTAGTGACGAAGCATTTATTTGTAGGAGTATTGCTAGTTATTTCTGGAAAAAAATGACAAAACAACTCAAATAAATGTTTGTGAGCAGTTTTGTGTGAAACCGTGAGATGCGTCGCGTCTAATGCACGAGCCCCGATGAGAGATCGCATTCGCTTCTTCTTGCGTTTGAACGGACAATTTCATACTACAAAATGTCAAATTACATGATATATTGTCTGTTTTGTCCCAAGTGAACATAAACAGTTGATGAAGAAATCGCGAATCGAAATCTAGTATCAACACTTCCGAGAATGATTATCAGCGTTGTGTCTGACAGCGCGAGGCATCTCATTTTTACTCGCATCTTCATGGAGGTTTGTCGGTTGTATGTAGTTTCACAATCTCAATCAAGTAATCTCTGAAATGAATACAGATGTAACAGCACGAAAATAATGAGACTTCACAGTTCTCAAAAGATTAAACTCACTAAAACAAGCCGCACAGACTGTGCCTTGAATGAAATGCGTTTAAAATCCTCTTAAAGAGACAGTAACAATTTTCCAAGTAAATAAAAAGTAGGCCTACAAATGGTTTTCACCCCAAAAATAAATTTCTCTCATCGTATACTCACCCTCATTGCATCCCAGATGTGTATTGTTTTCTTTCTTCTAATGAACACAAATTAAGCTTTTTAGAAGATTATCTCAACCCTGTTGGACCTTTCAATGACTTGAATGGTGATCAGAACTCAGAAGCTGCAAAAATCAAATAAATGCAGCATAAAAGTAATCCATACCACTCCAGTGGTTAAATCCATGCCTTCAGAAGTGATATTATAGGTGTGGGTTAGAAATAGACCTATATATATATACTTCAAGATGACATCACTCTGAAGTACTGCGTAAAGAATATCCCACATTCGCCCTTAGGGGGCGCTACAGGCCATGCCCAAAATTCCCATTTTCTGGTCAAAAATGTTCTAATGTTGTATATTGATACTACAGGCCAACAGGAATTCACAAACCAAGAGTGGCCCACATTCGCCCTTATGGGGCGCTACAGGCCACGCCCTAAATTCCCATTTGCTGGTCAAAAATGTTCTAATTTGGTACATTGATACTACAGGCCAACAGGAACCCACAAACAAAGAATTGCCCATATTCGCCATTAGGGGGCGCTACAGGCTATGCCCAAAATTCCCATTTTATGGTCAAAAATTTTCTAATTTGGTATATTGACACTACAGGCCAACAGAAATCCACAAACCAAGAATGTCTCACATTTGCCCTTAGGGGGTGCTAAAGGACATTCCCAAATTGCACATTTTTTTGTCAAATACTTTCTAATTTGGTACATTAATACTACAGGCCAACAGGAACCTACAAACCAAGAATGGCTCACATTCGCCCTTAGGGGGCGGTACAGGCCATGCCCAAATGTCAATTTTTCAAAGTGATTGTATTTCCACCCCATTTATTTAGTTTTTCTGAAACCTGGTGAACATACCTCATTTCTCATTGTAAACAAAAAACCCTACAGGATCCATAAGGTCCGGCATGATGGATTTTCCTGTACACTGAAAATGTTTAGTTTAGGATTCAGACAGAAAGACATGTTTTTTGGATTTTTTCATTGGGAGGGTTTAACCCCAACCCTCTATTGATCAATTTTAAATGATTTGCCATTTTGAGGAGGAATCGCATTGCTGCTTGCAGCTATATTTTTGAGTTGTTGCTGTGTCCATCATCCTTTGTTTTCCGAAAGCCACCAAGTGGAAATGAGCCCGGTAACTAAAGGCACCAGGGTTGCGGTGCCACCGGCTTGGGCCCGTCATCGCTGCTTGCAGCTTTAATTAGGGCCCAAGCCTGAAAAGGCGAAGGCCCTATTGTTTTCCTTAGGATTATTATTATTATTATTATTATTATTATTATTATTATTATTATTATATCGACTATTCGGGCACTTTTGGGGGCCTTAACATGCTCTAAAACTCTTGAAACTTTGCACACGGGTCAGAACCTGCGGCCATCAGGGCTGGGCTGAAGATGGTACCCGGGCGTGGCAGGGGGTTTCAGCAGCGCCCCCTGGAACGGGGTCCGAAACCATGGTCCATAAATCAAACACACTTGCATGTAATAATATGAAAGTCGGTACACATATAGATCTCATCGTTTCATATATACTTCATGCTCTTACTTTTTACCTCAGCCCAACAGGAAGTCGGCTATTTAGGGTTGTTTGGAAAACGTATACAATGGAATTTGAAATACTCCTCCTAGAGAAATCATTTAATCGCCACGAATCTCAGTCAGCATGAAGTCAAGACATTGAGGATGAAAAATTGCCAGCGGATTTTTGATATCTCGAACGGTTTGGCCGTGGTGAGGAAACAAATTTATGGCGAGAAAAGTGAGACAGGAAGTGTGTTATAACTTCTGCATAAATTAACAGATCTTGATGAAACTTCAGCAGTGTGTTCGTTGTAAGAGGCCGATCACATGGATGTGACTATTGTGAGTCAAAGTTATAGCGCCACCAACTGGCAGCAGGAAGTGTGTCACTTTCAAAATGCTTTGAAATCACCCTCTTGTTTTTACCCGATTTGCTTCAAACTTTACGTGTATAATGTAAACACACGGCAGATTTAGACCTGTGAAAGGATTATTGATATCTTAGATACTGTTGCCGTGGCAACACTTCAAACTTTACTTTTCTTTATTGATGCTTTTGAGACTCTTAACATACTTGAAATTGCATGAAACTCGACAGAGACGTCACATTTATTAGCCAGTAGACATGTGCAAAGTTTCAGAAATGGGTGTGGTGAGGGGCTCAGTAGCGCCACCTTTTGACAAAAAAGTGGGGGGTTAGTTTCATCTACAGGTACAAAAATTGGTATTGATATAGTTCTCCTCAAGCCGGACAACTTTCTAATTTACAGTCATTAGCTCCGACCAACAGAAAGTCAGATATTTTGGTTTGAATGTGGAGAAAATGTCAGAATTTTGCAAGTCACTCTGTGAGCCTCTGTGTGTGAGGAGTAGGAAGGGAGGGGGTCTTGTGAAGTAATACATAGGGCTATACTGCCCTCTTGTGTTCAACATAGTATGGGTTACATTAACTTTTGCACGATATTCTAATTTTTCGAGTTTCACCTGTATGCAGAGTTGACAGAAAAATGTTACACACGCCGTAGCAGGTGAATACAACAAAGAACTAAAGCCTAAAAAACTAAAGTTTAATCCACTGTCTGTTCATTCTCTGAGTGGCAATTACAAGAAATGTCCAATAGAGGGCATCCAAGCCTCATTGTTCAATGATTTACAACAGGTCTGAGTCCAGAATGGGCAGGGACTGAGTTCAACAGTTGCTTGAGCTCTTTTGCAGTCGAATCCCAGAAAAAAGGCAAACAATGTGTCCCCACTCAATATATACATCAACTGAGTGGAGGATACAATTTTTAACAACCTTTAACTATTTACAGCCAGAGCGTTCAAATTTGGGAACAATTATTCCCATGGTTCCTGTCTCAGTGTCATCGTCGTCCGATCACCGATTTTATTTCTGAAATCTGCCCAGATACTCATGACAATACAAGCTAAAGGCACATGTGATTGGTTAAGGGGTTACTGGGCAAGAATAATAACTGTATCGTCATCACCGTCTTCCTTCATTTCAATGGAAAGGTGATATCACGAGAGATTTACTCCAGTGTTGGATTTACTGCTTCAAATTAAATACTGAGGCGATTTTTGCAAGGTAAGAACGTGTTGTCTATATTTTCTATAGAAAGTCAAAACGTTTTAGTTACGAAGCATTTATTTGTAGGAGTATTGCTAGTTATTTCTGGAAAAAAATGACAAAACAACTCAAATAAATGTTTGTGAGCAGTTTTGTGTGAAACCGCGAGATGCGTCGCGTCTAACGCACGAGCCCCGATGAGAGATCGCATTCGCTTCATCTTGCGTTTGTACGGACAATTTCATAAACAAAATGTCAAATTACATGATATATTGTCTGTTTTGTCCCAAGTGAACATAAACAGTTGATGAAGAAATCGCGAATCTAAATCTAGTATCAACACTTCCGAGAATGATTATCAGCGTTGTGTCTGACAGCGCGAGGCATCTCATTTTTACTCGCATCTTCATGGAGGTTTGTCGGTTGTATGTAGTTTCACAATCTCAATCAAGTAATCTCTGAAATGAATACAGATGTAACAGCACGAAAATAATGAGACTTCACAGTTCTCAAAAGATTAAACTCAATAAAACAAGCCGCACAGACTGTGCCTTGAATGAAATGCGTTTAAAATCCTCTTAAAGAGACAGTAACAATTTTCCAAGTAAATAAAAAGTAGGCCTACAAATGGTTTTCACCCCCAAAATAAATTTCTCTCATCGTATACTCACCCTCATTCCATCCCAGATGTGTATTATTTTCTTTCTTCTAGTGAACACAAATTAAGCTTTTTAGAAGATTATCTCAACCCTGTTGGACCTTTCAATGACTTGAATGGTGATCAGAACTCAGAAGCTACAAAAATCACATAAATGCAGCATAAAAGTAATCCATACCACTCCATTGGTTTAATCCATGCCTTCAGAAGTGATATTATAGGTGTGGGTTAGAAACAGACCTATATATATATACTTCAAGATGACATCACTCTGAAGTACTGCGTAAAGAATATCCCACATTCGCCCTTAGGGGGCGCTACAGGCCATGCCCAAAATTCCCATTTTCTGGTCAAAAATGTTCTAATGTTGTATATTGATACTACAGGCCAACAGGAATTCACAAACCAAGAGTGGCCCACATTCGCCCTTATGGGGCGCTACAGGCCACGCCCTAAATTCCCATTTGCTGCTCAAAAATGTTCTAATTTGGTACATTGATACTACAGGCCAACAGGAACCCACAAACAAAGAATTGCCCATATTCGCCATTAGGGGGCGCTACAGGCTATGCCCAAAATTCCCATTTTATGGTCAAAAATTTTCTAATTTGGTATATTGACACTACAGGCCAACAGAAATCCACAAACCAAGAATGTCTCACATTCGCCCTTAGGGGGCGCTAAAGGCCATTCCCAAATTGCACATTTTTTTGTCAAATACTTTCTAATTTGGTACATTAATACTACAGGCCAACACGAACCTACAAACCAAGAATGGCTCACATTCGCCCTTAGGGGGCGCTACATGCCATGCCCAAATGTCATTTTTTTAAAGTGATTGTATTTCCACCCCATTTATTTAGTTTTCTGAAACCTGGTGAACATACCTCATTTCTCATTGTAAACAAAAAACCCTACAGGATCCATAAGGTCCGGCATGATGGATTTTCCTGTACACTGAAAATGTTTAGTTTAGGATTCAGACAGAAAGACATGTTTTTTGGATTTTTTCATTGGGAGGGTTTAACCCCAACCCTCTATTGATCAATTTTAAATGATTTGCCATTTTGAGGAGGAATCGCATTGCTGCTTGCAGCTATATTTTTGAGTTGTTGCTGTGTCCATCATCCTTTGTTTTCCGAAAGCCACCAAGTGGAAATGAGCCCGGTAACTAAAGGCACCAGGGTTGCGGTGCCACCGGCTTGGGCCCGTCATCGCTGCTTGCAGCTTTAATTATTATTATTATTATTTTATCGACTATTCGGGCACTTTTGGGGGCCTTAACATGCTCTAAAACTCTTGAAACTTTGCACACGGGTCAGAACCTGCGGCCATCAGGGCTGGGCTGAAGATGGTACCCGGGCGTGGCAGGGGGGCTCAGCAGCGCCCCCTGGAACGGGGTCCGAAACCTTGGTCCATAAATCAAACACACTTGCATGTAATAATATGAAAGTCGGTACACATATAGATCTCATCGTTTCATATATACTTCATGCTCTTACTTTTTACCTCAGCCCAACAGGAAGTCGGCTATTTAGGGTTGTTTGGAAAACGTATACAATGGAATTTGAAATACTCCTCCTAGAGAAATCATTTAATCGCCACGAATCTCAGTCAGCATGAAGTCAAGACATTGAGGATGAAAAATTGCCAGCGGATTTTTGATATCTCGAACGGTTTGGCCGTGGCGAGGAAACAAATTTATGGCGAGAAAAGTGAGACAGGAAGTGTGTTATAACTTCTGCATAAATTAACAGATCTTGATGAAACTTCAGCAGTGTGTTCGTTGTAAGAGGCCGATCACATGGATGTGACTATTGTGAGTCAAAGTTATAGCGCCACCAACTGGCAGCAGGAAGTGTGTCACTTTCAAAATGCTTTGAAATCACCCTCTTGTTTTTACCCGATTTGCTTCAAACTTTACGTGTATAATGTAAACACATGGCAGATTTAGACCTGTGAAAGGATTATTGATATCTTAGATACTGTTGCCGTGGCAACACTTCAAACTTTACTTTTCTTTATTGATGCTTTTGAGACTCTTAACATACTTGAAATTGCATGAAACTCGACAGAGACGTCACATTTATTAGCCAGTAGACATGTGCAAAGTTTCAGAAATGGGTGTGGTGAGGGGCTCAGTAGCGCCACCTTTTGACAAAAAAGTGGGGGGTTAGTTTCATCTACAGGAACAAAAATTGGTATTGATATAGTTCTCCTCAAGCCGGACAACTTTCTAATTTACAGTCATTAGCTCCGACCAACAGAAAGTCAGATATTTTGGTTTGAATGTGGAGAAAATGTCAGAATTTTGCAAGTCACTCTCTAAGACTTTGTGTGTGAGGAGTAGGAAGGGAGGGGGGCTTGTGAAGTAATACATAGGGCTATACTGCCCTCTTGTGTTCAACATAGTATGGGTTACATTAACTTTTGCACGATATTCTAATTTTTCGAGTTTCACCTGTATGCAGAGTTGACAGAAAAATGTTACACACGCCGTAGCAGGTGAATACAACAAAGAACTAAAGCCTAAAAAACTAAAGTTTAATCCACTGTCTGTTCATTCTCTGAGTGGCAATTACAAGAAATGTCCAATAGATGGCATCCAAGCCTCATTGTTCAATGATTTACAACAGGTCTGAGTCCAGAATGGGCAGGGACTGAGTTCAACAGTTGCTTGAGCTCTTTTGCAGTCGAATCCCAGAAAAAAGGCAAACAATGTGTCCCCACTCAATATATACATCAACTGAGTGGAGGATACAATTTTTAACAACCTTTAACTATTTACAGCCAGAGCGTTCAAATTTGGGAACAATTATTCCCATGGTTCCTGTCTCAGTGTCATCGTCGTCCGATCACCGATTTTATTTCTGAAGTCTGCCCAGATACTCATGACAATACAAGCTAAAGGCACATGTGATTGGTTAAGGGGTTACTGGGCAAGAATAATAACTGTATCGTCATCACCGTCTTCCTTCATTTCAATGGAAAGGTGATATCACGAGAGATTTACTCCAGTGTTGGATTTACTGCTTCAAATTAAATACTGAGGCGATTTTTGCAAGGTAAGAACGTGTGTTGTCTATATTTTCTATAGAAAGTCAAAACGTTTTAGTTACGAAGCATTTATTTGTAGGAGTATTGCTAGTTATTTCTGGAAAAAAATGACAAAACAACTCAAATAAATGTTTGTGAGCAGTTTTGTGTGAAACCGCGAGATGCGTCGCGTCTAACGCACGAGCCCCGATGAGAGATCGCATTCGCTTCTTCTTGCGTTTGAACGGACAATTTCATACTACAAAATGTCAAATTACATGATATATTGTCTGTTTTGTCCCAAGTGAACATAAACAGTTGATGAAGAAATCGCGAATCGAAATCTAGTATCAACACTTCCGAGAATGATTATCAGCGTTGTGTCTGACAGCGCGAGGCATCTCATTTTTACTCGCATCTTCATGGAGGTTTGTCGGTTGTATGTAGTTTCACAATCTCAATCAAGTAATCTCTGAAATGAATACAGATGTAACAGCACGAAAATAATGAGACTTCACAGTTCTCAAAAGATTAAACTCACTAAAACAAGCTGCACAGACTGTGCCTTGAATGAAATGCGTTTAAAATCCTCTTAAAGAGACAGTAACAATTTTCCAAGTAAATAAAAAGTAGGCCTACAAATGGTTTTCACCCCAAAAATAAATTTCTCTCATCGTATACTCACCCTCATTGCATCCCAGATGTGTATTGTTTTCTTTCTTCTAGTGAACACAAATTAAGCTTTTTAGAAGATTATCTCAACCCTGTTGGACCTTTCAATGACTTGAATGGTGATCAGAACTCAGAAGCTACAAAAATCAAATAAATGCAGCATAAAAGTAATCCATACCACTCCAGTGGTTAAATCCATGCCTTCAGAAGTGATATTATAGGTGTGGGTTAGAAATAGACCTATATATATATATACTTCAAGATGACATCACTCTGAAGTACTGCGTAAAGAATATCCCACATTCGCCCTTAGGGGGCGCTACAGGCCATGCCCAAAATTCCCATTTTCTGGTCAAAAATGTTCTAATGTTGTATATTGATACTACAGGCCAACAGGAATTCACAAACCAAGAGTGGCCCACATTCGCCCTTATGGGGCGCTACAGGCCACGCCCTAAATTCCCATTTGCTGGTCAAAAATGTTCTAATTTGGTACATTGATACTACAGGCCAACAGGAACCCACAAACAAAGAATTGCCCATATTCGCCATTAGGGGGCGCTACAGGCTATGCCCAAAATTCCCATTTTATGGTCAAAAATTTTCTAATTTGGTATATTGACACTACAGGCCAACAGAAATCCACAAACCAAGAATGTCTCACATTTGCCCTTAGGGGGTGCTAAAGGACATTCCCAAATTGCACATTTTTTTGTCAAATACTTTCTAATTTGGTACATTAATACTACAGGCCAACAGGAACCTACAAACCAAGAATGGCTCACATTCGCCCTTAGGGGGCGGTACAGGCCATGCCCAAATGTCAATTTTTCAAAGTGATTGTATTTCCACCCCATTTATTTAGTTTTTCTGAAACCTGGTGAACATACCTCATTTCTCATTGTAAACAAAAAACCCTACAGGATCCATAAGGTCCGGCATGATGGATTTTCCTGTACACTGAAAATGTTTAGTTTAGGATTCAGACAGAAAGACATGTTTTTTGGATTTTTTCATTGGGAGGGTTTAACCCCAACCCTCTATTGATCAATTTTAAATGATTTGCCATTTTGAGGAGGAATCGCATTGCTGCTTGCAGCTATATTTTTGAGTTGTTGCTGTGTCCATCATCCTTTGTTTTCCGAAAGCCACCAAGTGGAAATGAGCCCGGTAACTAAAGGCACCAGGGTTGCAGTGCCACCGGCTTGGGCCCGTCATCGCTGCTTGCAGCTTTAATTATTATTATTATTATTAGGGCCCAATCCTGAAAAGGCGAAGGCCCTATTGTTTTCCTTAGGATTATTAGGGCCCAAGCCTGAAAAGGCGAAGGCCCTATTGTTTTCCTTAGGATTATTATTATTAGGGCCCAAGCCTGAAAAGGCGAAGGCCCTATTGTTTTCCTTAGGATTATTATTATTATTATTATTATTATTATTATTATTATTTTATCGACTATTCGGGCACTTTTGGGGGCCTTAACATGCTCTAAAACTCTTGAAACTTTGCACACGGGTCAGAACCTGCGGCCATCAGGGCTGGGCTGAAGATGGTACCCGGGCGTGGCAGGGGGGCTCAGCAGCGCCCCCTGGAACGGGGTCCGAAACCTTGGTCCATAAATCAAACACACTTGCATGTAATAATATGAAAGTTGGTACACATATAGATCTCATCGTTTCATATATACTTCATGCTCTTACTTTTTACCTCAGCCCAACAGGAAGTCGGCTATTTAGGGTTGTTTGGAAAACGTATACAATGGAATTTGAAATACTCCTCCTAGAGAAATCATTTAATCGCCACGAATCTCAGTCAGCATGAAGTCAAGACATTGAGGATGAAAAATTGCCAGCGGATTTTTGATATCTCGAACGGTTTGGCCGTGGCGAGGAAACAAATTTATGGCGAGAAAAGTGAGACAGGAAGTGTGTTATAACTTCTGCATAAATTAACAGATCTTGATGAAACTTCAGCAGTGTGTTCGTTGTAAGAGGCCGATCACATGGATGTGACTATTGTGAGTCAAAGTTATAGCGCCACCAACTGGCAGCAGGAAGTGTGTCACTTTCAAAATGCTTTGAAATCACCCTCTTGTTTTTACCCGATTTGCTTCAAACTTTACGTGTATAATGTAAACACACGGCAGATTTAGACCTGTGAAAGGATTATTGATATCTTAGATACTGTTGCCGTGGCAACGCTTCAAACTTTACTTTTCTTTATTGATGCTTTTGAGACTCTTAACATACTTGAAATTGCATGAAACTCGACAGAGACGTCACATTTATTAGCCAGTAGACATGTGCAAAGTTTCAGAAATGGGTGTGGTGAGGGGCTCAGTAGCGCCACCTTTTGACAAAAAAGTGGGGGGTTAGTTTCATCTACAGGTACAAAAATTGGTATTGATATAGTTCTCCTCAAGCCGGACAACTTTCTAATTTACAGTCATTAGCTCCGACCAACAGAAAGTCAGATATTTTGGTTTGAATGTGGAGAAAATGTCAGAATTTTGCAAGTCACTCTCTAAGACTTTGTGTGTGAGGAGTAGGAAGGGAGGGGGGCTTGTGAAGTAATACATAGGGCTATACTGCCCTCTTGTGTTCAACATAGTATGGGTTACATTAACTTTTGCACGATATTCTAATTTTTCGAGTTTCACCTGTATGCAGAGTTGACAGAAAAATGTTACACACGCCGTAGCAGGTGAATACAACAAAGAACTAAAGCCTAAAAAACTAAAGTTTAATCCACTGTCTGTTCATTCTCTGAGTGGCAATTACAAGAAATGTCCAATAGATGGCATCCAAGCCTCATTGTTCAATGATTTACAACAGGTCTGAGTCCAGAATGGGCAGGGACTGAGTTCAACAGTTGCTTGAGCTCTTTTGCAGTCGAATCCCAGAAAAAAAGGCAAACAATGTGTCCCCACTCAATATATACATCAACTGAGTGGAGGATACAATTTTTAACAACCTTTAACCATTTACAGCCAGAGCGTTCAAATTTGGGAACAATTATTCCCATGGTTCCTGTCTCAGTGTCATCGTCGTCCGATCACCGATTTTATTTCTGAAGTCTGCCCAGATACTCATGACAATACAAGCTAAAGGCACATGTGATTGGTTAAGGGGTTACTGGGCAAGAATAATAACTGTATCGTCATCACCGTCTTCCTTCATTTCAATGGAAAGGTGATATCACGAGAGATTTACTCCAGTGTTGGATTTACTGCTTCAAATTAAATACTGAGGCGATTTTTGCAAGGTAAGAACGTGTGTTGTCTATATTTTCTATAGAAAGTCAAAACGTTTTAGTTACGAAGCATTTATTTGTAGGAGTATTGCTAGTTATTTTTGGAAAAAAATGACAAAACAACTCAAATAAATGTTTGTGAGCAGTTTTGTGTGAAACCGCGAGATGCGTCGCGTCTAACGCACGAGCCCCGATGAGAGATCGCATTCGCTTCTTCTTGCGTTTGAACGGACAATTTCATACTACAAAATGTCAAATTACATGATATATTGTCTGTTTTGTCCCAAGTGAACATAAACAGTTGATGAAGAAATCGCGAATCGAAATCTAGTATCAACACTTCCGAGAATGATTATCAGCGTTGTGTCTGACAGCGCGAGGCATCTCATTTTTACTCGCATCTTCATGGAGGTTTGTCGGTTGTATGTAGTTTCACAATCTCAATCAAGTAATCTCTGAAATGAATACAGATGTAACAGCACGAAAATAATGAGACTTCACAGTTCTCAAAAGATTAAACTCACTAAAACAAGCCGCACAGACTGTGCCTTGAATGAAATGCGTTTAAAATCCTCTTAAAGAGACAGTAACAATTTTCCAAGTAAATAAAAAGTAGGCCTACAAATGGTTTTCACCCCAAAAATAAATTTCTCTCATCGTATACTCACCCTCATTGCATCCCAGATGTGTATTGTTTTCTTTCTTCTAGTGAACACAAATTAAGCTTTTTAGAAGATTATCTCAACCCTGTTGGACCTTTCAATGACTTGAATGGTGATCAGAACTCAGAAGCTACAAAAATCAAATAAATGCAGCATAAAAGTAATCCATACCACTCCAGTGGTTAAATCCATGCCTTCAGAAGTGATATTATAGGTGTGGGTTAGAAATAGACCTATATATATATATACTTCAAGATGACATCACTCTGAAGTACTGCGTAAAGAATATCCCACATTCGCCCTTAGGGGGCGCTACAGGCCATGCCCAAAATTCCCATTTTCTGGTCAAAAATGTTCTAATGTTGTATATTGATACTACAGGCCAACAGGAATTCACAAACCAAGAGTGGCCCACATTCGCCCTTATGGGGCGCTACAGGCCACGCCCTAAATTCCCATTTGCTGGTCAAAAATGTTCTAATTTGGTACATTGATACTACAGGCCAACAGGAACCCACAAACAAAGAATTGCCCATATTCGCCATTAGGGGGCGCTACAGGCTATGCCCAAAATTCCCATTTTATGGTCAAAAATTTTCTAATTTGGTATATTGACACTACAGGCCAACAGAAATCCACAAACCAAGAATGTCTCACATTTGCCCTTAGGGGGTGCTAAAGGACATTCCCAAATTGCACATTTTTTTGTCAAATACTTTCTAATTTGGTACATTAATACTACAGGCCAACAGGAACCTACAAACCAAGAATGGCTCACATTCGCCCTTAGGGGGCGGTACAGGCCATGCCCAAATGTCAATTTTTCAAAGTGATTGTATTTCCACCCCATTTATTTAGTTTTTCTGAAACCTGGTGAACATACCTCATTTCTCATTGTAAACAAAAAACCCTACAGGATCCATAAGGTCCGGCATGATGGATTTTCCTGTACACTGAAAATGTTTAGTTTAGGATTCAGACAGAAAGACATGTTTTTTGGATTTTTTCATTGGGAGGGTTTAACCCCAACCCTCTATTGATCAATTTTAAATGATTTGCCATTTTGAGGAGGAATCGCATTGCTGCTTGCAGCTATATTTTTGAGTTGTTGCTGTGTCCATCATCCTTTGTTTTCCGAAAGCCACCAAGTGGAAATGAGCCCGGTAACTAAAGGCACCAGGGTTGCGGTGCCACCGGCTTGGGCCCGTCATCGCTGCTTGCAGCTTTAATTATTATTATTATTATTATTTTATTGACTATTCGGGCACTTTTGGGGGCCTTAACATGCTCTAAAACTCTTGAAACTTTGCACACGGGTCAGAACCTGCGGCCATCAGGGCTGGGCTGAAGATGGTACCCGGGCGTGGCAGGGGGGCTCAGCAGCGCCCCCTGGAACGGGGTCCGAAACCTTGGTCCATAAATCAAACACACTTGCATGTAATAATATGAAAGTTGGTACACATATAGATCTCATCGTTTCATATATACTTCATGCTCTTACTTTTTACCTCAGCCCAACAGGAAGTCGGCTATTTAGGGTTGTTTGGAAAACGTATACAATGGAATTTGAAATACTCCTCCTAGAGAAATCATTTAATCGCCACGAATCTCAGTCAGCATGAAGTCAAGACATTGAGGATGAAAAATTGCCAGCGGATTTTTGATATCTCGAACGGTTTGGCCGTGGCGAGGAAACAAATTTATGGCGAGAAAAGTGAGACAGGAAGTGTGTTATAACTTCTGCATAAATTAACAGATCTTGATGAAACTTCAGCAGTGTGTTCGTTGTAAGAGGCCGATCACATGGATGTGACTATTGTGAGTCAAAGTTATAGCGCCACCAACTGGCAGCAGGAAGTGTGTCACTTTCAAAATGCTTTGAAATCACCCTCTTGTTTTTACCCGATTTGCTTCAAACTTTACGTGTATAATGTAAACACACGGCAGATTTAGACCTGTGAAAGGATTATTGATATCTTAGATACTGTTGCCGTGGCAACGCTTCAAACTTTACTTTTCTTTATTGATGCTTTTGAGACTCTTAACATACTTGAAATTGCATGAAACTCGACAGAGACGTCACATTTATTAGCCAGTAGACATGTGCAAAGTTTCAGAAATGGGTGTGGTGAGGGGCTCAGTAGCGCCACCTTTTGACAAAAAAGTGGGGGGTTAGTTTCATCTACAGGTACAAAAATTGGTATTGATATAGTTCTCCTCAAGCCGGACAACTTTCTAATTTACAGTCATTAGCTCCGACCAACAGAAAGTCAGATATTTTGGTTTGAATGTGGAGAAAATGTCAGAATTTTGCAAGTCACTCTCTAAGACTTTGTGTGTGAGGAGTAGGAAGGGAGGGGGGCTTGTGAAGTAATACATAGGGCTATACTGCCCTCTTGTGTTCAACATAGTATGGGTTACATTAACTTTTGCACGATATTCTAATTTTTCGAGTTTCACCTGTATGCAGAGTTGACAGAAAAATGTTACACACGCCGTAGCAGGTGAATACAACAAAGAACTAAAGCCTAAAAAACTAAAGTTTAATCCACTGTCTGTTCATTCTCTGAGTGGCAATTACAAGAAATGTCCAATAGATGGCATCCAAGCCTCATTGTTCAATGATTTACAACAGGTCTGAGTCCAGAATGGGCAGGGACTGAGTTCAACAGTTGCTTGAGCTCTTTTGCAGTCGAATCCCAGAAAAAAAGGCAAACAATGTGTCCCCACTCAATATATACATCAACTGAGTGGAGGATACAATTTTTAACAACCTTTAACCATTTACAGCCAGAGCGTTCAAATTTGGGAACAATTATTCCCATGGTTCCTGTCTCAGTGTCATCGTCGTCCGATCACCGATTTTATTTCTGAAGTCTGCCCAGATACTCATGACAATACAAGCTAAAGGCACATGTGATTGGTTAAGGGGTTACTGGGCAAGAATAATAACTGTATCGTCATCACCGTCTTCCTTCATTTCAATGGAAAGGTGATATCACGAGAGATTTACTCCAGTGTTGGATTTACTGCTTCAAATTAAATACTGAGGCGATTTTTGCAAGGTAAGAACGTGTGTTGTCTATATTTTCTATAGAAAGTCAAAACGTTTTAGTTACGAAGCATTTATTTGTAGGAGTATTGCTAGTTATTTTTGGAAAAAAATGACAAAACAACTCAAATAAATGTTTGTGAGCAGTTTTGTGTGAAACCGCGAGATGCGTCGCGTCTAACGCACGAGCCCCGATGAGAGATCGCATTCGCTTCTTCTTGCGTTTGAACGGACAATTTCATACTACAAAATGTCAAATTACATGATATATTGTCTGTTTTGTCCCAAGTGAACATAAACAGTTGATGAAGAAATCGCGAATCGAAATCTAGTATCAACACTTCCGAGAATGATTATCAGCGTTGTGTCTGACAGCGCGAGGCATCTCATTTTTACTCGCATCTTCATGGAGGTTTGTCGGTTGTATGTAGTTTCACAATCTCAATCAAGTAATCTCTGAAATGAATACAGATGTAACAGCACGAAAATAATGAGACTTCACAGTTCTCAAAAGATTAAACTCACTAAAACAAGCCGCACAGACTGTGCCTTGAATGAAATGCGTTTAAAATCCTCTTAAAGAGACAGTAACAATTTTCCAAGTAAATAAAAAGTAGGCCTACAAATGGTTTTCACCCCAAAAATAAATTTCTCTCATCGTATACTCACCCTCATTGCATCCCAGATGTGTATTGTTTTCTTTCTTCTAGTGAACACAAATTAAGCTTTTTAGAAGATTATCTCAACCCTGTTGGACCTTTCAATGACTTGAATGGTGATCAGAACTCAGAAGCTACAAAAATCAAATAAATGCAGCATAAAAGTAATCCATACCACTCCAGTGGTTAAATCCATGCCTTCAGAAGTGATATTATAGGTGTGGGTTAGAAATAGACCTATATATATATATACTTCAAGATGACATCACTCTGAAGTACTGCGTAAAGAATATCCCACATTCGCCCTTAGGGGGCGCTACAGGCCATGCCCAAAATTCCCATTTTCTGGTCAAAAATGTTCTAATGTTGTATATTGATACTACAGGCCAACAGGAATTCACAAACCAAGAGTGGCCCACATTCGCCCTTATGGGGCGCTACAGGCCACGCCCTAAATTCCCATTTGCTGGTCAAAAATGTTCTAATTTGGTACATTGATACTACAGGCCAACAGGAACCCACAAACAAAGAATTGCCCATATTCGCCATTAGGGGGCGCTACAGGCTATGCCCAAAATTCCCATTTTATGGTCAAAAATTTTCTAATTTGGTATATTGACACTACAGGCCAACAGAAATCCACAAACCAAGAATGTCTCACATTTGCCCTTAGGGGGTGCTAAAGGACATTCCCAAATTGCACATTTTTTTGTCAAATACTTTCTAATTTGGTACATTAATACTACAGGCCAACAGGAACCTACAAACCAAGAATGGCTCACATTCGCCCTTAGGGGGCGGTACAGGCCATGCCCAAATGTCAATTTTTCAAAGTGATTGTATTTCCACCCCATTTATTTAGTTTTTCTGAAACCTGGTGAACATACCTCATTTCTCATTGTAAACAAAAAACCCTACAGGATCCATAAGGTCCGGCATGATGGATTTTCCTGTACACTGAAAATGTTTAGTTTAGGATTCAGACAGAAAGACATGTTTTTTGGATTTTTTCATTGGGAGGGTTTAACCCCAACCCTCTATTGATCAATTTTAAATGATTTGCCATTTTGAGGAGGAATCGCATTGCTGCTTGCAGCTATATTTTTGAGTTGTTGCTGTGTCCATCATCCTTTGTTTTCCGAAAGCCACCAAGTGGAAATGAGCCCGGTAACTAAAGGCACCAGGGTTGCGGTGCCACCGGCTTGGGCCCGTCATCGCTGCTTGCAGCTTTAATTATTATTATTATTATTATTTTATCGACTATTCGGGCACTTTTGGGGGCCTTAACATGCTCTAAAACTCTTGAAACTTTGCACACGGGTCAGAACCTGCGGCCATCAGGGCTGGGCTGAAGATGGTACCCGGGCGTGGCAGGGGGTTTCAGCAGCGCCCCCTGGAACGGGGTCCGAAACCATGGTCCATAAATCAAACACACTTGCATGTAATAATATGAAAGTCGGTACACATATAGATCTCATCGTTTCATATATACTTCATGCTCTTACTTTTTACCTCAGCCCAACAGGAAGTCGGCTATTTAGGGTTGTTTGGAAAACGTATACAATGGAATTTGAAATACTCCTCCTAGAGAAATCATTTAATCGCCACGAATCTCAGTCAGCATGAAGTCAAGACATTGAGGATGAAAAATTGCCAGCGGATTTTTGATATCTCGAACGGTTTGGCCGTGGCGAGGAAACAAATTTATGGCGAGAAAAGTGAGACAGGAAGTGTGTTATAACTTCTGCATAAATTAACAGATCTTGATGAAACTTCAGCAGTGTGTTCGTTGTAAGAGGCCGATCACATGGATGTGACTATTGTGAGTCAAAGTTATAGCGCCACCAACTGGCAGCAGGAAGTGTGTCACTTTCAAAATGCTTTGAAATCACCCTCTTGTTTTTACCCGATTTGCTTCAAACTTTATGTGTATAATGTAAACACACGGCAGATTTAGACCTGTGAAAGGATTATTGATATCTTAGATACTGTTGCCGTGGCAACGCTTCAAACTTTACTTTTCTTTATTGATGCTTTTGAGACTCTTAACATACTTGAAATTGCATGAAACTCGACAGAGACGTCACATTTATTAGCCAGTAGACATGTGCAAAGTTTCAGAAATGGGTGTGGTGAGGGGCTCAGTAGCGCCACCTTTTGATAAAAAAGTGGGGGGTTAGTTTCATCTGCAGGTACAAAAATTGGTATTGATATAGTTCTCCTCAAGCCTGACAACTTTCTAATTTACAGTCATTAGCTCCAACACACAGAATGTCAGATATTTTGGGTTGAATGTGGAGAAAATGTCAGAATTTGCAAGTCACTCTCTTGAGACTCTGTGTGAGGAGTAGGAAGGGAGGGGGTCTTGTGAACTAATACATAGGGCTATACTGCCCTCTTGTGTTCAACATAGTATGGGTTACATTAACTTTTGCACGATGTTCTAATTTTTCGAGTTTCACCTGTATGCAGAGTTGACAGAAAAATGTTACACACGCCGTAGCAGGTGAATACAACAAAGAATTAAAGCCTAAAAAACTAAAGTTTAATCCACTGTCTGTTCATTCTCTGAGTGGCAATTACAAGAAATGTCCAATAGATGGCATCCAAGCCTCATTGTTCAATGATTTACAACAGGTCTGAGTCCAGAATGTGCAGGGACTGAGTTCAACAGTTGCTTGAGCTCTTTTGCAGTCGAATCCCAGAAAAAAAGCAAACAATGTGTCCCCACTCAATATATACATCAACTGAGTGGCGGATGCAATTTTTAACAACCTTTAACCATTTACAGCCAGAGCGTTCAAATTTGGGAACAATTATTCCCATGGTTCCTGTCTCAGTTTCATCGTCGTCCAATCACCGATTTCATTTCTGAAATCTGCCCAGATACTCATGACAATACAAGCTAAAGACACATGTGATTGGTTAAGGGGATTTTATTTCTGAAATCTGCCCAGATACTCATGACAATACAAGCTAATGGCACATGTGATTGGTTAAGGGTTCCTGGGCAAGAATAATAACTGTTTCGTCATCACCGTCTTCCTTCATTTCAATGGGAAGGTGATATCACGAGAGATTTACTCCAGTGTTGGATTTACTGCTTCAAATTAAATACTGAGGCGATTTTTGCAAGGTAAGAACATGTGTTGTCTATATTTTCTATTGAAAGTCAAAACGTTTTAGTTACGAAGCATTTATTTGCAGGAGTATTGCTAGTTATTTCTGGAAAAAAAATGACGTGACTCTATTTGTTCATCGGACAGGCAGCTAGCCTCTATTTTTAATACATTTCGGTGAAACTTGCTAATTAAACATTAGCTAGCACTTTTGTTTGCCAATGTTGTCGCTTGTGAAAAATCCACCTGAATTAATGTGAGACCGAGAGCAGACGCTGTTCAGATGTTTTTTAAGCAGTTTTTTTTAACCCATCTGAATGCCCGGATGCGTGTTTTATTTCCAACTCTGTTCGTGGTGGCGCAGGAAAATTAATACTGTAGAAACATCAGCTGACGCTTGAAAAAAATATGTAGAACAAGAGCGAAAATAACTTTGTAATTATTTTGGATGAATTGCATATTGCACCGCTCGATTTGAACGTAGATGTCGAACACTGCAAATTATTAAAACGTGAAAAGACCGATCCAAACTTGCACGCTTGCAAATTGTCCCGTTTGACAGCTTTGTCAATCACAAGCAGGAGCGAGAGACGCAAAATAACGGCATTTGCGTTTTGGATTAACGGGTTGATGAAGGTTTATACGTGTAACATCGTAAATTCAGTGAAATGCGCTTCCCTGCTCACGTCTAGCAGCGTCACTTCTAACTCACGAGCCCCGATGAGAGATCGCATTCGCTTCTTCTTGCGTTTGAACGGACAATTTCATAACAACAAAATGTCAAAATACATGATATATTGTCTGTTTTGTCTCAAGCGAACATAAACAGTTGATGAAGATATCGCGAATCTAAATCTAGTATCAACACTTCCGAGAACGATTATCAGCGTTGTGCCTGACAGCGCGAGGCATCTCATTTTTACTCGCATCTTCATGGAGGTTTGTCGGTTGTATGTAGTTTCACAATCTCAATCAATTAATCTCTGAAATGAATACAGATGTAACAGCACGAAAATAATGAGACTTCTATATCTCAATAAAACAAGCCGCACAGACGGCTTGACGGCTTGAATGAAATGCGTTTAAAATCATCTTAAATAGACAGTAACAATTTTCCAAGTAAATAAAAAGTAGCCTACAAATGGTTTTCACCCCAAAAATAAATTTCTCTCATCGTATACTCACCCTCATTCCATCCCAGATGTGTATTATTTTCTTTCTTCTAGTGAACACAAATTAAGCTTTTTAGAAGATTATCTCAACCCTGTTGGACCTTTCAATGACTTGAATGGTGATCAGAACTCAGAAGCTACAAAAATCACATAAATGCAGCATAAAAGTAATCCATACCACTCCTGTGGTTTAATCCATGCCTTCAGAAGTGATATAGGTGTGGGTTAGAAACAGACCTATATATACTTAAAGATGACATCACTCTGAAGTACTGCGTAAAGAATATCCCGCATTCGCCCTTAGGGGGCGCTACAGGCCATGACCAAAATTCCCATTTTCTGGTCAAAAATGTTCTAATTTTGTATATTGATACTACAGGCCAACAGGAATCCACAAACCAAGAATGGCCCACATTCGCCCTTAGGGGGCGCTTAAGGCCATGCCCAAAATTCCCATTTTCTGGTCAAAAATGTTCTAATTTTGTAGATTGATACTACAGGCCAACAGGAATCCACAAACCAAGAATGGCCCACATTCGCCCTTAGGGGGCGCTACAGGCCACGCCCTAAATTCCCATTTGCTGGTCAAAAATGTTCTAATTTGGTACATTGATACTACAGGCCAACAGGAACCCACAAACAAAGAATTGCCCATATTCGCATTAGGGGGCGCTACAGGCTATGCCCAAAATTCCCATTTTATGGTCAAAAATGTTCTAATTTGGTATATTGGCACTACAGGCCAACAGAAATCCACAAACCAAGAATGTCTCACATTCGCCCTTAGGGGGCGCTAAAGGCCATTCCCAAATTGCACATTTTTTTGTCAAATACTTTCTAATTTGGTACATTAATACTACAGGCCCAACAGGAACCTACAAACCAAGAATGGCTCACATTCGCCCTTAGGGGGCGCTACAGGCCATGCCCAAATGTCATTTTTTCAAAGTGATTGTATTTCCACCCCATTTATTTAGTTTTTCTTAAACCTGGTGAACATACCTCATTTCTCATTGTAAACAAAAAACCCTACAGGATCCATAAGGTCCGGCATGATGGATTTTCCTGTACACTGAAAATGTTTACTTTAGGATTCAGACAGAAAGACATGTTTTTTAGATTTTTTCATTGGGAGGGTTTAACCCCAACCCTCTATTGATCAATTTTAAATGATTTGCCATTTTGAGGAGGAATCGCATTGCTGCTTTCAGCTATATTTTTGAGTTGTTGCTGTGTCCATCATCCTTTGTTTTCCGAAAGCCACCAAGTGGAAATGAGCCCGGTAACTAAAGGCACCGGGGTTGCGGTGCAACCGGCTTGGGCCCGTCATCGCTGCTTGCAGCTTTAATTATTATTATTATTATTATTATTATTATTATTTTATCGACTATTCAGGCACTTTTGGGGGCCTTAACGTGCTCTAAAACTCTTGAAACTTTGCACACGGGTCAGAACCCGCGGCCATCAGGGCTGGGCTGAAGATGGTACCCGGGCGTGGCAGGGGGGCTTAACAGCGCCCCCTGGAACGGGGTCCGAAACCTTGGTCCATAAATCAAACACACTTGCATGTAATAATATGAAAGTCGGTACACATATAGATCTCATCGTTTCATATATACTTCATGCTCTTACTTTTTACCTCAGCCCAACAGGAAGTCGGCTATTTAGGGTTGTTTGGAAAACGTATACAATGGAATTTGAAATACTCCTCCTAGAGAAATCATTTAATCGCCACGAATCTCAGTCAGCATGAAGTCAAGACATTGAGGATGAAAAATTGCCAGCGGATTTTTGATATCTCGAACGGTTTGGCCGTGGCGAGGAAACAAATTTATGGCGAGAAAAGTGAGACAGGAAGTGTGTTATAACTTCTGCATAAATTAACAGATCTTGATGAAACTTCAGCAGTGTGTTCGTTGTAAGAGGCCGATCACATGGATGTGACTATTGTGAGTCAAAGTTATAGCGCCACCAACTGGCAGCAGGAAGTGTGTCACTTTCAAAATGCTTTGAAATCACCCTCTTGTTTTTACCCGATTTGCTTCAAACTTTACGTGTATAATGTAAACACACGGCAGATTTAGACCTGTGAAAGGATTATTGATATCTTAGATACTGTTGCCGTGGCAACGCTTCAAACTTTACTTTTCTTTATTGATGCTTTTGAGACTCTTAACATACTTGAAATTGCATGAAACTCGACAGAGACGTCACATTTATTAGCCAGTAGACATGTGCAAAGTTTCAGAAATGGGTGTGGTGAGGGGCTCAGTAGCGCCACCTTTTGACAAAAAAGTGGGGGGTTAGTTTCATCTGCAGGTACAAAAATTGGTATTGATATAGTTCTCCTCAAGCCTGACAACTTTCTAATTTACAGTCATTAGCTCCAACACACAGAATGTCAGATATTTTGGTTTGAATGTGGAGAAAATGTCAGAATTTGCAAGTCACTCTCTTGAGACTCTGTGTGAGGAGTAGGAAGGGAGGGGGTCTTGTGAAGTAATACATAGGGCTATACTGCCCTCTTGTGTTCAACATAGTATGGGTTACATTAACTTTTGCACGATATTCTAATTTTTCGAGTTTCACCTGTATGCAGAGTTGACAGAAAAATGTTACACACGCCGTAGCAGGTGAATACAACAAAGAATTAAAGCCTAAAAAACTAAAGTTTAATCCACTGTCTGTTCATTCTCTGAGTGGCAATTACAAGAAATGTCCAATAGATGGCATCCAAGCCTCATTGTTCAATGATTTACAACAGGTCTGAGTCCAGAATGTGCAGGGACTGAGTTCAACAGTTGCTTGAGCTCTTTTGCAGTCGAATCCCAGAAAAAAAGCAAACAATGTGTCCCCACTCAATATATACATCAACTGAGTGGCGGATGCAATTTTTAACAACCTTTAACCATTTACAGCCAGAGCGTTCAAATTTGGGAACAATTATTCCCATGGTTCCTGTCTCAGTTTCATCGTCGTCCAATCACCGATTTCATTTCTGAAATCTGCCCAGATACTCATGACAATACAAGCTAATGGCACATGTGATTGGTTAAGGGTTCCTGGGCAAGAATAATAACTGTTTCGTCATCACCGTCTTCCTTCATTTCAATGGGAAGGTGATATCACGAGAGATTTACTCCAGTGTTGGATTTACTGCTTCAAATTAAATACTGAGGCGATTTTTGCAAGGTAAGAACATGTGTTGTCTATATTTTCTATTGAAAGTCAAAACGTTTTAGTTACGAAGCATTTATTTGCAGGAGTATTGCTAGTTATTTCTGGAAAAAAATGACGTGACTCTATTTGTTCATCGGACAGGCAGCTAGCCTCTATTTTTAATACATTTCGGTGAAACTTGCTAATTAAACATTAGCTAGCACTTTTGTTTGCCAATGTTGTCGCTTGTGAAAAATCCACCTGAATTAATGTGAGACCGAGAGCAGACGCTGTTCAGATGTTTTTTAAGCAGTTTTTTTTAACCCATCTGAATGCCCGGATGCGTGTTTTATTTCCAACTCTGTTCGTGGTGGCGCAGGAAAATTAATACTGTAGAAACATCAGCTGACGCTTGAAAAAAATATGTAGAACAAGAGCGAAAATAACTTTGTAATTATTTTGGATGAATTGCATATTGCACCGCTCGATTTGAACGTAGATGTCGAACACTGCAAATTATTAAAACGTGAAAAGACCGATCCAAACTTGCACGCTTGCAAATTGTCCCGTTTGACAGCTTTGTCAATCACAAGCAGGAGCGAGAGACGCAAAATAACGGCATTTGCGTTTTGGATTAACGGGTTGATGAAGGTTTATACGTGTAACATCGTAAATTCAGTGAAATGCGCTTCCCTGCTCACGTCTAGCAGCGTCACTTCTAACTCACGAGCCCCGATGAGAGATCGCATTCGCTTCTTCTTGCGTTTGAACGGACAATTTCATAACAACAAAATGTCAAAATACATGATATATTGTCTGTTTTGTCTCAAGCGAACATAAACAGTTGATGAAGATATCGCGAATCTAAATCTAGTATCAACACTTCAGAGAACGATTATCAGCGTTGTGCCTGACAGCGCGAGGCATCTCATTTTTACTCGCATCTTCATGGAGGTTTGTCGGTTGTATGTAGTTTCACAATCTCAATCAATTAATCTCTGAAATGAATACAGATGTAACAGCACGAAAATAATGAGACTTCACAGTTCTCAAAAGATTATATCTCAATAAAACAAGCCGCACAGACGGCTTGACGGCTTGAATGAAATGCGTTTAAAATCATCTTAAAGAGACAGTAACAATTTTCCAAGTAAATAAAAAGTAGCCTACAAATGGTTTTCACCCCAAAAATAAATTTCTCTCATCGTATACTCACCCTCATTCCATCCCAGATGTGTATTATTTTCTTTCTTCTAGTGAACACAAATTAAGCTTTTTAGAAGATTATCTCAACCCTGTTGGACCTTTCAATGACTTGAATGGTGATCAGAACTCAGAAGCTACAAAAATCACATAAATGCAGCATAAAAGTAATCCATACCACTCCTGTGGTTTAATCCATGCCTTCAGAAGTGATATTATAGGTGTGGGTTAGAAACAGACCTATATATACTTAAAGATGACATCACTCTGAAGTACTGCGTAAAGAATATCCCGCATTCGCCCTTAGGGGGCGCTACAGGCCATGACCAAAATTCCCATTTTCTGGTCAAAAATGTTCTAATTTTGTATATTGATACTACAGGCCAACAGGAATCCACAAACCAAGAATGGCCCACATTCGCCCTTAGGGGGCGCTAAAGGCCATGCCCAAAATTCCCATTTTCTGGTCAAAAATGTTCTAATTTTGTAGATTGATACTACAGGCCAACAGGAATCCACAAACCAAGAATGGCCCACATTCGCCCTTAGGGGGCGCTACAGGCCACGCCCTAAATTCCCATTTGCTGGTCAAAAATGTTCTAATTTGGTACATTGATACTACAGGCCAACAGGAACCCACAAACAAAGAATTGCCCATATTCGCATTAGGGGGCGCTACAGGCTATGCCCAAAATTCCCATTTTATGGTCAAAAATGTTCTAATTTGGTATATTGGCACTACAGGCCAACAGAAATCCACAAACCAAGAATGTCTCACATTCGCCCTTAGGGGGCGCTAAAGGCCATTCCCAAATTGCACATTTTTTTGTCAAATACTTTCCAATTTGGTACATTAATACTACAGGCCAACAGGAACCTACAAACCAAGAATGGCTCACATTCACCCTTAGGGGGCGCTACAGGCCATGCCCAAATGTCATTTTTTCAAAGTGATTGTATTTCCAACACATTTATTTAGTTTTTCTGAAACCTGGTGAACATACCTCATTTCTCATTGTAAACAAAAAACCCTACAGGATCCATAAGGTCCGACATGATGGATTTTCCTGTACACTGAAAATGTTTAGTTTAGGATTAAGACAGAAAGACATGTTTTTTGGATTTTTTCATTGGGAGGGTTTAACCCCAACCCTCTATTGATCAATTTTAAATGATTTGCCATTTTGAGGAGGAATCGCATTGCTGCTTGCAGCTATATTTTTGAGTTGTTGCTGTGTCCGTCATCCTTTGTTTTCCGAAAGCCACCAAGTGGAAATGAGCCCGGTAGCTAAAGGCACCAGGGTTGCGGTGCCACCGGCTTGGGCCCGTCATCGCTGCTTGCAGCTTTAATTATTATTATTATTATTATTATTTTATCGAATATTCGGGCACTTTTGGGGGCCTTAACGTGCTCTAAAACTCTTGAAACTTTGCACACGGGTCAGAACCCGCGGCCATCAGGGCTGGGCTGAAGATGGTACCCGGGCGTGGCAGGGGGGCTTAACAGCGCCCCCTGGAACGGGGTCCGAAACCTTGGTCCATAAATCAAACACACTTGCATGTAATAATATGAAAGTCGGTACACATATAGATCTCATCGTTTCATATATACTTCATGCTCTTACTTTTTACCTCAGCCCAACAGGAAGTCGGCTATTTAGGGTTGTTTGGAAAACGTATACAATGGAATTTGAAATACTCCTCCTAGAGAAATCATTTAATCGCCACGAATCTCAGTCAGCATGAAGTCAAGACATTGAGGATGAAAAATTGCCAGCGGATTTTTGATATCTCGAACGGTTTGGCCGTGGCGAGGAAACAAATTTATGGCGAGAAAAGTGAGACAGGAAGTGTGTTATAACTTCTGCATAAATTAACAGATCTTGATGAAACTTCAGCAGTGTGTTCACTGTAAGAGGCCGATCACATGGATGTGACTATTGTGAGTCAAAGTTATAGCGCCACCAACTGGCAGCAGGAAGTGTGTGACTTTCAAAATGCTTTGAAATCACCCTCTTGTTTTTACCCGATTTGCTTCAAACTTTACGTGTATAATGTAAACACACGGCAGATTTAGACCTGTGAAAGGATTATTGATATCTTAGATACTGTTGCCGTGGCAACGCTTCAAACTTTACTTTTCTTTATTGATGCTTTTGAGACTCTTAACATACTTGAAATTGCATGAAACTCGACAGAGACGTCACATTTATTAGCCAGTAGACATGTGCAAAGTTTCAGAAATGGGTGTGGTGAGGGGCTCAGTAGCGCCACCTTTTGACAAAAAAGTGGGGGGTTAGTTTCATCTGCAGGTACAAAAATTGGTATTGATATAGTTCTCCTCAAGCCTGACAACTTTCTAATTTACAGTCATTAGCTCTAACACACAGAATGTCAGATATTTTGGTTTGAATGTGGAGAAAATGTCAGAATTTGCAAGTCACTCTCTTGAGACTCTGTGTGAGGAGTAGGAAGGGAGGGGGTCTTGTGAAGTAATACATAGGGCTATACTGCCCTCTTGTGTTCAACATAGTATGGGTTACATTAACTTTTGCACGATATTCTAATTTTTCGAGTTTCACCTGTATGCAGAGTTGACAGAAAAATGTTACACACGCCGTAGCAGGTGAATACAACAAAGAACTAAAGCCTAAAAAACTAAAGTTTAATCCACTGTCTGTTCATTCTCTGAGTGGCAATTACAAGAAATGTCCAATAGATGGCATCCAAGCCTCATTGTTCAATGATTTACAACAGGTCTGAGTCCAGAATGGGCAGGGACTGAGTTCAACAGTTGCTTGAGCTCTTTTGCAGTCGAATCCCAGAAAAAAGGCAAACAATGTGTCCCCACTCAATATATACATCAACTGAGTGGAGGATACAATTTTTAACAACCTTTAACCATTTACAGCCAGAGCGTTCAAATTTGGGAACAATTATTCCCATGGTTCCTGTCTCAGTGTCATCGTCGTCCGATCACCGATTTTATTTCTGAAGTCTGCCCAGATACTCATGACAATACAAGCTAAAGGCACATGTGATTGGTTAAGGGGTTACTGGGCAAGAATAATAACTGTATCGTCATCACCGTCTTCCTTCATTTCAATGGAAAGGTGATATCACGAGAGATTTACTCCAGTGTTGGATTTACTGCTTCAAATTAAATACTGAGGCGATTTTTGCAAGGTAAGAACGTGTGTTGTCTATATTTTCTATAGAAAGTCAAAACGTTTTAGTGACGAAGCATTTATTTGTAGGAGTATTGCTAGTTATTTCTGGAAAAAAATGACAAAACAACTCAAATAAATGTTTGTGAGCAGTTTTGTGTGAAACCGCGAGATGCGTCGCGTCTAACGCACGAGCCCCGATGAGAGATGGCATTCGCTTCTTCTTGCGTTTGAACGGACAATTTCATACTACAAAATGTCAAATTACATGATATATTGTCTGTTTTGTCCCAAGTGAACATAAACAGTTGATGAAGAAATCGCGAATCGAAATCTAGTATCAACACTTCCGAGAATGATTATCAGCGTTGTGTCTGACAGCGCGAGGCATCTCATTTTTACTCGCATCTTCATGGAGGTTTGTCGGTTGTATGTAGTTTCACAATCTCAATCAAGTAATCTCTGAAATGAATACAGATGTAACAGCACGAAAATAATGAGACTTCACAGTTCTCAAAAGATTAAACTCACTAAAACAAGCCGCACAGACTGTGCCTTGAATGAAATGCGTTTAAAATCCTCTTAAAGAGACAGTAACAATTTTCCAAGTAAATAAAAAGTAGGCCTACAAATGGTTTTCACCCCAAAAATAAATTTCTCTCATCGTATACTCACCCTCATTGCATCCCAGATGTGTATTGTTTTCTTTCTTCTAGTGAACACAAATTAAGCTTTTTAGAAGATTATCTCAACCCTGTTGGACCTTTCAATGACTTGAATGGTGATCAGAACTCAGAAGCTGCAAAAATCAAATAAATGCAGCATAAAAGTAATCCATACCACTCCAGTGGTTAAATCCATGCCTTCAGAAGTGATATTATAGGTGTGGGTTAGAAATAGACCTATATATATATACTTCAAGATGACATCACTCTGAAGTACTGCGTAAAGAATATCCCACATTCGCCCTTAGGGGGCGCTACAGGCCATGCCCAAAATTCCCATTTTCTGGTCAAAAATGTTCTAATGTTGTATATTGATACTACAGGCCAACAGGAATTCACAAACCAAGAGTGGCCCACATTCGCCCTTATGGGGCGCTACAGGCCACGCCCTAAATTCCCATTTGCTGGTCAAAAATGTTCTAATTTGGTACATTGATACTACAGGCCAACAGGAACCCACAAACAAAGAATCGCCCATATTCGCCATTAGGGGGCGCTACAGGCTATGCCCAAAATTCCCATTTTATGGTCAAAAATTTTCTAATTTGGTATATTGACACTACAGGCCAACAGAAATCCACAAACCAAGAATGTCTCACATTTGCCCTTAGGGGGTGCTAAAGGACATTCCCAAATTGCACATTTTTTTGTCAAATACTTTCTAATTTGGTACATTAATACTACAGGCCAACAGGAACCTACAAACCAAGAATGGCTCACATTCGCCCTTAGGGGGCGGTACAGGCCATGCCCAAATGTCAATTTTTCAAAGTGATTGTATTTCCACCCCATTTATTTAGTTTTTCTGAAACCTGGTGAACATACCTCATTTCTCATTGTAAACAAAAAACCCTACAGGATCCATAAGGTCCGGCATGATGGATTTTCCTGTACACTGAAAATGTTTAGTTTAGGATTCAGACAGAAAGACATGTTTTTTGGATTTTTTCATTGGGAGGGTTTAACCCCAACCCTCTATTGATCAATTTTAAATGATTTGCCATTTTGAGGAGGAATCGCATTGCTGCTTGCAGCTATATTTTTGAGTTGTTGCTGTGTCCATCATCCTTTGTTTTCCGAAAGCCACCAAGTGGAAATGAGCCCGGTAACTAAAGGCACCAGGGTTGCGGTGCCACCGGCTTGGGCCCGTCATCGCTGCTTGCAGCTTTAATTATTATTATTATTATTATTATTTTATCGACTATTCGGGCACTTTTGGGGGCCTTAACGTGCTCTAAAACTCTTGAAACTTTGCACACGGGTCAGAACCCGCGGCCATCAGGGCTGGGCTGAAGATGGTACCCGGGCGTGGCAGGGGGGCTTAACAGCGCCCCCTGGAACGGGGTCCGAAACCTTGGTCCATAAATCAAACACACTTGCATGTAATAATATGAAAGTCGGTACACATATAGATCTCATCGTTTCATATATACTTCATGCTCTTACTTTTTACCTCAGCCCAACAGGAAGTCGGCTATTTAGGGTTGTTTGGAAAACGTATACAATGGAATTTGAAATACTCCTCCTAGAGAAATCATTTAATCGCCACGAATCTCAGTCAGCATGAAGTCAAGACATTGAGGATGAAAAATTGCCAGCGGATTTTTGATATCTCGAACGGTTTGGCCGTGGCGAGGAAACAAATTTATGGCGAGAAAAGTGAGACAGGAAGTGTGTTATAACTTCTGCATAAATTAACAGATCTTGATGAAACTTCAGCAGTGTGTTCGTTGTAAGAGGCCGATCACATGGATGTGACTATTGTGAGTCAAAGTTATAGCGCCACCAACTGGCAGCAGGAAGTGTGTCACTTTCAAAATGCTTTGAAATCACCCTCTTGTTTTTACCCGATTTGCTTCAAACTTTATGTGTATAATGTAAACACACGGCAGATTTAGACCTGTGAAAGGATTATTGATATCTTAGATACTGTTGCCGTGGCAACGCTTCAAACTTTACTTTTCTTTATTGATGCTTTTGAGACTCTTAACATACTTGAAATTGCATGAAACTCGACAGAGACGTCACATTTATTAGCCAGTAGACATGTGCAAAGTTTCAGAAATGGGTGTGGTGAGGGGCTCAGTAGCGCCACCTTTTGATAAAAAAGTGGGGGGTTAGTTTCATCTGCAGGTACAAAAATTGGTATTGATATAGTTCTCCTCAAGCCTGACAACTTTCTAATTTACAGTCATTAGCTCCAACACACAGAATGTCAGATATTTTGGGTTGAATGTGGAGAAAATGTCAGAATTTGCAAGTCACTCTCTTGAGACTCTGTGTGAGGAGTAGGAAGGGAGGGGGTCTTGTGAAGTAATACATAGGGCTATACTGCCCTCTTGTGTTCAACATAGTATGGGTTACATTAACTTTTGCACGATGTTCTAATTTTTCGAGTTTCACCTGTATGCAGAGTTGACAGAAAAATGTTACACACGCCGTAGCAGGTGAATACAACAAAGAATTAAAGCCTAAAAAACTAAAGTTTAATCCACTGTCTGTTCATTCTCTGAGTGGCAATTACAAGAAATGTCCAATAGATGGCATCCAAGCCTCATTGTTCAATGATTTACAACAGGTCTGAGTCCAGAATGTGCAGGGACTGAGTTCAACAGTTGCTTGAGCTCTTTTGCAGTCGAATCCCAGAAAAAAAGCAAACAATGTGTCCCCACTCAATATATACATCAACTGAGTGGCGGATGCAATTTTTAACAACCTTTAACCATTTACAGCCAGAGCGTTCAAATTTGGGAACAATTATTCCCATGGTTCCTGTCTCAGTTTCATCGTCGTCCAATCACCGATTTCATTTCTGAAATCTGCCCAGATACTCATGACAATACAAGCTAAAGACACATGTGATTGGTTAAGGGGATTTTATTTCTGAAATCTGCCCAGATACTCATGACAATACAAGCTAATGGCACATGTGATTGGTTAAGGGTTCCTGGGCAAGAATAATAACTGTTTCGTCATCACCGTCTTCCTTCATTTCAATGGGAAGGTGATATCACGAGAGATTTACTCCAGTGTTGGATTTACTGCTTCAAATTAAATACTGAGGCGATTTTTGCAAGGTAAGAACATGTGTTGTCTATATTTTCTATTGAAAGTCAAAACGTTTTAGTTACGAAGCATTTATTTGCAGGAGTATTGCTAGTTATTTCTGGAAAAAAAATGACGTGACTCTATTTGTTCATCGGACAGGCAGCTAGCCTCTATTTTTAATACATTTCGGTGAAACTTGCTAATTAAACATTAGCTAGCACTTTTGTTTGCCAATGTTGTCGCTTGTGAAAAATCCACCTGAATTAATGTGAGACCGAGAGCAGACGCTGTTCAGATGTTTTTTAAGCAGTTTTTTTTAACCCATCTGAATGCCCGGATGCGTGTTTTATTTCCAACTCTGTTCGTGGTGGCGCAGGAAAATTAATACTGTAGAAACATCAGCTGACGCTTGAAAAAAATATGTAGAACAAGAGCGAAAATAACTTTGTAATTATTTTGGATGAATTGCATATTGCACCGCTCGATTTGAACGTAGATGTCGAACACTGCAAATGATTAAAACGTGAAAAGACCGATCCAAACTTGCACGCTTGCAAATTGTCCCGTTTGACAGCTTTGTCAATCACAAGCAGGAGCGAGAGACGCAAAATAACGGCATTTGCGTTTTGGATTAACGGGTTGATGAAGGTTTATACGTGTAACATCGTAAATTCAGTGAAATGCGCTTCCCTGCTCACGTCTAGCAGCGTCACTTCTAACTCACGAGCCCCGATGAGAGATCGCATTCGCTTCTTCTTGCGTTTGAACGGACAATTTCATAACAACAAAATGTCAAAATACATGATATATTGTCTGTTTTGTCTCAAGCGAACATAAACAGTTGATGAAGATATCGCGAATCTAAATCTAGTATCAACACTTCCGAGAACGATTATCAGCGTTGTGCCTGACAGCGCGAGGCATCTCATTTTTACTCGCATCTTCATGGAGGTTTGTCGGTTGTATGTAGTTTCACAATCTCAATCAATTAATCTCTGAAATGAATACAGATGTAACAGCACGAAAATAATGAGACTTCTATATCTCAATAAAACAAGCCGCACAGACGGCTTGACGGCTTGAATGAAATGCGTTTAAAATCATCTTAAAGAGACAGTAACAATTTTCCAAGTAAATAAAAAGTAGCCTACAAATGGTTTTCACCCCAAAAATAAATTTCTCTCATCGTATACTCACCCTCATTCCATCCCAGATGTGTATTATTTTCTTTCTTCTAGTGAACACAAATTAAGCTTTTTAGAAGATTATCTCAACCCTGTTGGACCTTTCAATGACTTGAATGGTGATCAGAACTCAGAAGCTACAAAAATCACATAAATGCAGCATAAAAGTAATCCATACCACTCCTGTGGTTTAATCCATGCCTTCAGAAGTGATATAGGTGTGGGTTAGAAACAGACCTATATATACTTAAAGATGACATCACTCTGAAGTACTGCGTAAAGAATATCCCGCATTCGCCCTTAGGGGGCGCTACAGGCCATGACCAAAATTCCCATTTTCTGGTCAAAAATGTTCTAATTTTGTATATTGATACTACAGGCCAACAGGAATCCACAAACCAAGAATGGCCCACATTCGCCCTTAGGGGGCGCTAAAGGCCATGCCCAAAATTCCCATTTTCTGGTCAAAAATGTTCTAATTTTGTAGATTGATACTACAGGCCAACAGGAATCCACAAACCAAGAATGGCCCACATTCGCCCTTAGGGGGCGCTACAGGCCACGCCCTAAATTCCCATTTGCTGGTCAAAAATGTTCTAATTTGGTACATTGATACTACAGGCCAACAGGAACCCACAAACAAAGAATTGCCCATATTCGCATTAGGGGGCGCTACAGGCTATGCCCAAAATTCCCATTTTATGGTCAAAAATGTTCTAATTTGGTATATTGGCACTACAGGCCAACAGAAATCCACAAACCAAGAATGTCTCACATTCGCCCTTAGGGGGCGCTAAAGGCCATTCCCAAATTGCACATTTTTTTGTCAAATACTTTCCAATTTGGTACATTAATACTACAGGCCAACAGGAACCTACAAACCAAGAATGGCTCACATTCACCCTTAGGGGGCGCTACAGGCCATGCCCAAATGTCATTTTTTCAAAGTGATTGTATTTCCAACACATTTATTTAGTTTTTCTGAAACCTGGTGAACATACCTCATTTCTCATTGTAAACAAAAAACCCTACAGGATCCATAAGGTCCGACATGATGGATTTTCCTGTACACTGAAAATGTTTAGTTTAGGATTAAGACAGAAAGACATGTTTTTTGGATTTTTTCATTGGGAGGGTTTAACCCCAACCCTCTATTGATCAATTTTAAATGATTTGCCATTTTGAGGAGGAATCGCATTGCTGCTTGCAGCTATATTTTTGAGTTGTTGCTGTGTCCGTCATCCTTTGTTTTCCGAAAGCCACCAAGTGGAAATGAGCCCGGTAGCTAAAGGCACCAGGGTTGCGGTGCCACCGGCTTGGGCCCGTCATCGCTGCTTGCAGCTTTAATTATTATTATTATTATTATTATTTTATCGACTATTCGGGCACTTTTGGGGGCCTTAACGTGCTCTAAAACTCTTGAAACTTTGCACACGGGTCAGAACCCGCGGCCATCAGGGCTGGGCTGAAGATGGTACCCGGGCGTGGCAGGGGGGCTTAACAGCGCCCCCTGGAACGGGGTCCGAAACCTTGGTCCATAAATCAAACACACTTGCATGTAATAATATGAAAGTCGGTACACATATAGATCTCATCGTTTCATATATACTTCATGCTCTTACTTTTTACCTCAGCCCAACAGGAAGTCGGCTATTTAGGGTTGTTTGGAAAACGTATACAATGGAATTTGAAATACTCCTCCTAGAGAAATCATTTAATCGCCACGAATCTCAGTCAGCATGAAGTCAAGACATTGAGGATGAAAAATTGCCAGCGGATTTTTGATATCTCGAACGGTTTGGCCGTGGCGAGGAAACAAATTTATGGCGAGAAAAGTGAGACAGGAAGTGTGTTATAACTTCTGCATAAATTAACAGATCTTGATGAAACTTCAGCAGTGTGTTCACTGTAAGAGGCCGATCACATGGATGTGACTATTGTGAGTCAAAGTTATAGCGCCACCAACTGGCAGCAGGAAGTGTGTGACTTTCAAAATGCTTTGAAATCACCCTCTTGTTTTTACCCGATTTGCTTCAAACTTTACGTGTATAATGTAAACACACGGCAGATTTAGACCTGTGAAAGGATTATTGATATCTTAGATACTGTTGCCGTGGCAACGCTTCAAACTTTACTTTTCTTTATTGATGCTTTTGAGACTCTTAACATACTTGAAATTGCATGAAACTCGACAGAGACGTCACATTTATTAGCCAGTAGACATGTGCAAAGTTTCAGAAATGGGTGTGGTGAGGGGCTCAGTAGCGCCACCTTTTGATAAAAAAGTGGGGGGTTAGTTTCATCTGCAGGTACAAAAATTGGTATTGATATAGTTCTCCTCAAGCCTGACAACTTTCTAATTTACAGTCATTAGCTCCAACACACAGAATGTCAGATATTTTGGGTTGAATGTGGAGAAAATGTCAGAATTTGCAAGTCACTCTCTTGAGACTCTGTGTGAGGAGTAGGAAGGGAGGGGGTCTTGTGAAGTAATACATAGGGCTATACTGCCCTCTTGTGTTCAACATAGTATGGGTTACATTAACTTTTGCACGATGTTCTAATTTTTCGAGTTTCACCTGTATGCAGAGTTGACAGAAAAATGTTACACACGCCGTAGCAGGTGAATACAACAAAGAATTAAAGCCTAAAAAACTAAAGTTTAATCCACTGTCTGTTCATTCTCTGAGTGGCAATTACAAGAAATGTCCAATAGATGGCATCCAAGCCTCATTGTTCAATGATTTACAACAGGTCTGAGTCCAGAATGTGCAGGGACTGAGTTCAACAGTTGCTTGAGCTCTTTTGCAGTCGAATCCCAGAAAAAAAGCAAACAATGTGTCCCCACTCAATATATACATCAACTGAGTGGCGGATGCAATTTTTAACAACCTTTAACCATTTACAGCCAGAGCGTTCAAATTTGGGAACAATTATTCCCATGGTTCCTGTCTCAGTTTCATCGTCGTCCAATCACCGATTTCATTTCTGAAATCTGCCCAGATACTCATGACAATACAAGCTAAAGACACATGTGATTGGTTAAGGGGATTTTATTTCTGAAATCTGCCCAGATACTCATGACAATACAAGCTAATGGCACATGTGATTGGTTAAGGGTTCCTGGGCAAGAATAATAACTGTTTCGTCATCACCGTCTTCCTTCATTTCAATGGGAAGGTGATATCACGAGAGATTTACTCCAGTGTTGGATTTACTGCTTCAAATTAAATACTGAGGCGATTTTTGCAAGGTAAGAACATGTGTTGTCTATATTTTCTATTGAAAGTCAAAACGTTTTAGTTACGAAGCATTTATTTGCAGGAGTATTGCTAGTTATTTCTGGAAAAAAAATGACGTGACTCTATTTGTTCATCGGACAGGCAGCTAGCCTCTATTTTTAATACATTTCGGTGAAACTTGCTAATTAAACATTAGCTAGCACTTTTGTTTGCCAATGTTGTCGCTTGTGAAAAATCCACCTGAATTAATGTGAGACCGAGAGCAGACGCTGTTCAGATGTTTTTTAAGCAGTTTTTTTTAACCCATCTGAATGCCCGGATGCGTGTTTTATTTCCAACTCTGTTCGTGGTGGCGCAGGAAAATTAATACTGTAGAAACATCAGCTGACGCTTGAAAAAAATATGTAGAACAAGAGCGAAAATAACTTTGTAATTATTTTGGATGAATTGCATATTGCACCGCTCGATTTGAACGTAGATGTCGAACACTGCAAATTATTAAAACGTGAAAAGACCGATCCAAACTTGCACGCTTGCAAATTGTCCCGTTTGACAGCTTTGTCAATCACAAGCAGGAGCGAGAGACGCAAAATAACGGCATTTGCGTTTTGGATTAACGGGTTGATGAAGGTTTATACGTGTAACATCGTAAATTCAGTGAAATGCGCTTCCCTGCTCACGTCTAGCAGCGTCACTTCTAACTCACGAGCCCCGATGAGAGATCGCATTCGCTTCTTCTTGCGTTTGAACGGACAATTTCATAACAACAAAATGTCAAAATACATGATATATTGTCTGTTTTGTCTCAAGCGAACATAAACAGTTGATGAAGATATCGCGAATCTAAATCTAGTATCAACACTTCCGAGAACGATTATCAGCGTTGTGCCTGACAGCGCGAGGCATCTCATTTTTACTCGCATCTTCATGGAGGTTTGTCGGTTGTATGTAGTTTCACAATCTCAATCAATTAATCTCTGAAATGAATACAGATGTAACAGCACGAAAATAATGAGACTTCTATATCTCAATAAAACAAGCCGCACAGACGGCTTGACGGCTTGAATGAAATGCGTTTAAAATCATCTTAAAGAGACAGTAACAATTTTCCAAGTAAATAAAAAGTAGCCTACAAATGGTTTTCACCCCAAAAATAAATTTCTCTCATCGTATACTCACCCTCATTCCATCCCAGATGTGTATTATTTTCTTTCTTCTAGTGAACACAAATTAAGCTTTTTAGAAGATTATCTCAACCCTGTTGGACCTTTCAATGACTTGAATGGTGATCAGAACTCAGAAGCTACAAAAATCACATAAATGCAGCATAAAAGTAATCCATACCACTCCTGTGGTTTAATCCATGCCTTCAGAAGTGATATAGGTGTGGGTTAGAAACAGACCTATATATACTTAAAGATGACATCACTCTGAAGTACTGCGTAAAGAATATCCCGCATTCGCCCTTAGGGGGCGCTACAGGCCATGACCAAAATTCCCATTTTCTGGTCAAAAATGTTCTAATTTTGTATATTGATACTACAGGCCAACAGGAATCCACAAACCAAGAATGGCCCACATTCGCCCTTAGGGGGCGCTTAAGGCCATGCCCAAAATTCCCATTTTCTGGTCAAAAATGTTCTAATTTTGTAGATTGATACTACAGGCCAACAGGAATCCACAAACCAAGAATGGCCCACATTCGCCCTTAGGGGGCGCTACAGGCCACGCCCTAAATTCCCATTTGCTGGTCAAAAATGTTCTAATTTGGTACATTGATACTACAGGCCAACAGGAACCCACAAACAAAGAATTGCCCATATTCGCATTAGGGGGCGCTACAGGCTATGCCCAAAATTCCCATTTTATGGTCAAAAATGTTCTAATTTGGTATATTGGCACTACAGGCCAACAGAAATCCACAAACCAAGAATGTCTCACATTTGCCCTTAGGGGGCGCTAAAGGCCATTCCCAAATTGCACATTTTTTTGTCAAATACTTTCTAATTTGGTACATTAATACTACAGGCCCAACAGGAACCTACAAACCAAGAATGGCTCACATTCGCCCTTAGGGGGCGCTACAGGCCATGCCCAAATGTCATTTTTTCAAAGTGATTATATTTCCACCCCATTTATTTAGTTTTTCTGAAACCTGGTGAACATACCTCATTTCTCATTGTAAACAAAAAACCCTACAGGATCCATAAGGTCCGGCATGATGGATTTTCCTGTACACTGAAAATGTTTACTTTAGGATTCAGACAGAAAGACATGTTTTTTAGATTTTTTCATTGGGAGGGTTTAACCCCAACCCTCTATTGATCAATTTTAAATGATTTGCCATTTTGAGGAGGAATCGCATTGCTGCTTTCAGCTATATTTTTGAGTTGTTGCTGTGTCCATCATCCTTTGTTTTCCGAAAGCCACCAAGTGGAAATGAGCCCGGTAACTAAAGGCACCGGGGTTGCGGTGCAACCGGCTTGGGCCCGTCATCGCTGCTTGCAGCTTTAATTATTATTATTATTATTATTATTATTTTATCGACTATTCAGGCACTTTTGGGGGCCTTAACGTGCTCTAAAACTCTTGAAACTTTGCACACGGGTCAGAACCCGCGGCCATCAGGGCTGGGCTGAAGATGGTACCCGGGCGTGGCAGGGGGGCTTAACAGCGCCCCCTGGAACGGGGTCCGAAACCTTGGTCCATAAATCAAACACACTTGCATGTAATAATATGAAAGTCGGTACACATATAGATCTCATCGTTTCATATATACTTCATGCTCTTACTTTTTACCTCAGCCCAACAGGAAGTCGGCTATTTAGGGTTGTTTGGAAAACGTATACAATGGAATTTGAAATACTCCTCCTAGAGAAATCATTTAATCGCCACGAATCTCAGTCAGCATGAAGTCAAGACATTGAGGATGAAAAATTGCCAGCGGATTTTTGATATCTCGAACGGTTTGGCCGTGGCGAGGAAACAAATTTATGGCGAGAAAAGTGAGACAGGAAGTGTGTTATAACTTCTGCATAAATTAACAGATCTTGATGAAACTTCAGCAGTGTGTTCGTTGTAAGAGGCCGATCACATGGATGTGACTATTGTGAGTCAAAGTTATAGCGCCACCAACTGGCAGCAGGAAGTGTGTCACTTTCAAAATGCTTTGAAATCACCCTCTTGTTTTTACCCGATTTGCTTCAAACTTTACGTGTATAATGTAAACACACGGCAGATTTAGACCTGTGAAAGGATTATTGATATCTTAGATACTGTTGCCGTGGCAACGCTTCAAACTTTACTTTTCTTTATTGATGCTTTTGAGACTCTTAACATACTTGAAATTGCATGAAACTCGACAGAGACGTCACATTTATTAGCCAGTAGACATGTGCAAAGTTTCAGAAATGGGTGTGGTGAGGGGCTCAGTAGCGCCACCTTTTGACAAAAAAGTGGGGGGTTAGTTTCATCTGCAGGTACAAAAATTGGTATTGATATAGTTCTCCTCAAGCCTGACAACTTTCTAATTTACAGTCATTAGCTCCAACACACAGAATGTCAGATATTTTGGTTTGAATGTGGAGAAAATGTCAGAATTTGCAAGTCACTCTCTTGAGACTCTGTGTGAGGAGTAGGAAGGGAGGGGGTCTTGTGAAGTAATACATAGGGCTATACTGCCCTCTTGTGTTCAACATAGTATGGGTTACATTAACTTTTGCACGATATTCTAATTTTTCGAGTTTCACCTGTATGCAGAGTTGACAGAAAAATGTTACACACGCCGTAGCAGGTGAATACAACAAAGAATTAAAGCCTAAAAAACTAAAGTTTAATCCACTGTCTGTTCATTCTCTGAGTGGCAATTACAAGAAATGTCCAATAGATGGCATCCAAGCCTCATTGTTCAATGATTTACAACAGGTCTGAGTCCAGAATGTGCAGGGACTGAGTTCAACAGTTGCTTGAGCTCTTTTGCAGTCGAATCCCAGAAAAAAAGCAAACAATGTGTCCCCACTCAATATATACATCAACTGAGTGGCGGATGCAATTTTTAACAACCTTTAACCATTTACAGCCAGAGCGTTCAAATTTGGGAACAATTATTCCCATGGTTCCTGTCTCAGTTTCATCGTCGTCCAATCACCGATTTCATTTCTGAAATCTGCCCAGATACTCATGACAATACAAGCTAAAGACACATGTGATTGGTTAAGGGGATTTTATTTCTGAAATCTGCCCAGATACTCATGACAATACAAGCTAATGGCACATGTGATTGGTTAAGGGTTCCTGGGCAAGAATAATAACTGTTTCGTCATCACCGTCTTCCTTCATTTCAATGGGAAGGTGATATCACGAGAGATTTACTCCAGTGTTGGATTTACTGCTTCAAATTAAATACTGAGGCGATTTTTGCAAGGTAAGAACATGTGTTGTCTATATTTTCTATTGAAAGTCAAAACGTTTTAGTTACGAAGCATTTATTTGCAGGAGTATTGCTAGTTATTTCTGGAAAAAAAATGACGTGACTCTATTTGTTCATCGGACAGGCAGCTAGCCTCTATTTTTAATACATTTCGGTGAAACTTGCTAATTAAACATTAGCTAGCACTTTTGTTTGCCAATGTTGTCGCTTGTGAAAAATCCACCTGAATTAATGTGAGACCGAGAGCAGACGCTGTTCAGATGTTTTTTAAGCAGTTTTTTTTAACCCATCTGAATGCCCGGATGCGTGTTTTATTTCCAACTCTGTTCGTGGTGGCGCAGGAAAATTAATACTGTAGAAACATCAGCTGACGCTTGAAAAAAATATGTAGAACAAGAGCGAAAATAACTTTGTAATTATTTTGGATGAATTGCATATTGCACCGCTCGATTTGAACGTAGATGTCGAACACTGCAAATTATTAAAACGTGAAAAGACCGATCCAAACTTGCACGCTTGCAAATTGTCCCGTTTGACAGCTTTGTCAATCACAAGCAGGAGCGAGAGACGCAAAATAACGGCATTTGCGTTTTGGATTAACGGGTTGATGAAGGTTTATACGTGTAACATCGTAAATTCAGTGAAATGCGCTTCCCTGCTCACGTCTAGCAGCGTCACTTCTAACTCACGAGCCCCGATGAGAGATCGCATTCGCTTCTTCTTGCGTTTGAACGGACAATTTCATAACAACAAAATGTCAAAATACATGATATATTGTCTGTTTTGTCTCAAGCGAACATAAACAGTTGATGAAGATATCGCGAATCTAAATCTAGTATCAACACTTCCGAGAACGATTATCAGCGTTGTGCCTGACAGCGCGAGGCATCTCATTTTTACTCGCATCTTCATGGAGGTTTGTCGGTTGTATGTAGTTTCACAATCTCAATCAATTAATCTCTGAAATGAATACAGATGTAACAGCACGAAAATAATGAGACTTCACAGTTCTCAAAAGATTATATCTCAATAAAACAAGCCGCACAGACGGCTTGACTGCTTGAATGAAATGCGTTTAAAATCATCTTAAAGAGACAGTAACAATTTTCCAAGTAAATAAAAAGTAGCCTACAAATGGTTTTCACCCCAAAAATAAATTTCTCTCATCGTATACTCACCCTCATTCCATCCCAGATGTGTATTATTTTCTTTCTTCTAGTGAACACAAATTAAGCTTTTTAGAAGATTATCTCAACCCTGTTGGACCTTTCAATGACTTGAATGGTGATCAGAACTCAGAAGCTACAAAAATCACATAAATGCAGCATAAAAGTAATCCATACCACTCCTGTGGTTTAATCCATGCCTTCAGAAGTGATATTATAGGTGTGGGTTAGAAACAGACCTATATATACTTAAAGATGACATCACTCTGAAGTACTGCGTAAAGAATATCCCGCATTCGCCCTTAGGGGGCGCTACAGGCCATGACCAAAATTCCCATTTTCTGGTCAAAAATGTTCTAATTTTGTATATTGATACTACAGGCCAACAGGAATCCACAAACCAAGAATGGCCCACATTCGCCCTTAGGGGGCGCTAAAGGCCATGCCCAAAATTCCCATTTTCTGGTCAAAAATGTTCTAATTTTGTAGATTGATACTACAGGCCAACAGGAATCCACAAACCAAGAATGTCTCACATTCGCCCTTAGGGGGCGCTAAAGGCCATTCCCAAATTGCACATTTTTTTGTCAAATACTTTCCAATTTGGTACATTAATACTACAGGCCAACAGGAACCTACAAACCAAGAATGGCTCACATTCACCCTTAGGGGGCGCTACAGGCCATGCCCAAATGTCATTTTTTCAAAGTGATTGTATTTCCAACACATTTATTTAGTTTTTCTGAAACCTGGTGAACATACCTCATTTCTCATTGTAAACAAAAAACCCTACAGGATCCATAAGGTCCGACATGATGGATTTTCCTGTACACTGAAAATGTTTAGTTTAGGATTAAGACAGAAAGACATGTTTTTTGGATTTTTTCATTGGGAGGGTTTAACCCCAACCCTCTATTGATCAATTTTAAATGATTTGCCATTTTGAGGAGGAATCGCATTGCTGCTTGCAGCTATATTTTTGAGTTGTTGCTGTGTCCATCATCCTTTGTTTTCCGAAAGCCACCAAGTGGAAATGAGCCCGGTAGCTAAAGGCACCAGGGTTGCGGTGCCACCGGCTTGGGCCCGTCATCGCTGCTTGCAGCTTTAATTATTATTATTATTATTATTATTTTATCGAATATTCGGGCACTTTTGGGGGCCTTAACGTGCTCTAAAACTCTTGAAACTTTGCACACGGGTCAGAACCCGCGGCCATCAGGGCTGGGCTGAAGATGGTACCCGGGCGTGGCAGGGGGGCTTAACAGCGCCCCCTGGAACGGGGTCCGAAACCTTGGTCCATAAATCAAACACACTTGCATGTAATAATATGAAAGTCGGTACACATATAGATCTCATCGTTTCATATATACTTCATGCTCTTACTTTTTACCTCAGCCCAACAGGAAGTCGGCTATTTAGGGTTGTTTGGAAAACGTATACAATGGAATTTGAAATACTCCTCCTAGAGAAATCATTTAATCGCCACGAATCTCAGTCAGCATGAAGTCAAGACATTGAGGATGAAAAATTGCCAGCGGATTTTTGATATCTCGAACGGTTTGGCCGTGGCGAGGAAACAAATTTATGGCGAGAAAAGTGAGACAGGAAGTGTGTTATAACTTCTGCATAAATTAACAGATCTTGATGAAACTTCAGCAGTGTGTTCACTGTAAGAGGCCGATCACATGGATGTGACTATTGTGAGTCAAAGTTATAGCGCCACCAACTGGCAGCAGGAAGTGTGTGACTTTCAAAATGCTTTGAAATCACCCTCTTGTTTTTACCCGATTTGCTTCAAACTTTACGTGTATAATGTAAACACACGGCAGATTTAGACCTGTGAAAGGATTATTGATATCTTAGATACTGTTGCCGTGGCAACGCTTCAAACTTTACTTTTCTTTATTGATGCTTTTGAGACTCTTAACATACTTGAAATTGCATGAAACTCGACAGAGACGTCACATTTATTAGCCAGTAGACATGTGCAAAGTTTCAGAAATGGGTGTGGTGAGGGGCTCAGTAGCGCCACCTTTTGACAAAAAAGTGGGGGGTTAGTTTCATCTGCAGGTACAAAAATTGGTATTGATATAGTTCTCCTCAAGCCTGACAACTTTCTAATTTACAGTCATTAGCTCCAACACACAGAATGTCAGATATTTTGGTTTGAATGTGGAGAAAATGTCAGAATTTGCAAGTCACTCTCTTGAGACTCTGTGTGAGGAGTAGGAAGGGAGGGGGTCTTGTGAAGTAATACATAGGGCTATACTGCCCTCTTGTGTTCAACATAGTATGGGTTACATTAACTTTTGCACGATATTCTAATTTTTCGAGTTTCACCTGTATGCAGAGTTGACAGAAAAATGTTACACACGCCGTAGCAGGTGAATACAACAAAGAATTAAAGCCTAAAAAACTAAAGTTTAATCCACTGTCTGTTCATTCTCTGAGTGGCAATTACAAGAAATGTCCAATAGATGGCATCCAAGCCTCATTGTTCAATGATTTACAACAGGTCTGAGTCCAGAATGTGCAGGGACTGAGTTCAACAGTTGCTTGAGCTCTTTTGCAGTCGAATCCCAGAAAAAAAGCAAACAATGTGTCCCCACTCAATATATACATCAACTGAGTGGCGGATGCAATTTTTAACAACCTTTAACCATTTACAGCCAGAGCGTTCAAATTTGGGAACAATTATTCCCATGGTTCCTGTCTCAGTTTCATCGTCGTCCAATCACCGATTTCATTTCTGAAATCTGCCCAGATACTCATGACAATACAAGCTAAAGACACATGTGATTGGTTAAGGGGATTTTATTTCTGAAATCTGCCCAGATACTCATGACAATACAAGCTAATGGCACATGTGATTGGTTAAGGGTTCCTGGGCAAGAATAATAACTGTTTCGTCATCACCGTCTTCCTTCATTTCAATGGGAAGGTGATATCACGAGAGATTTACTCCAGTGTTGGATTTACTGCTTCAAATTAAATACTGAGGCGATTTTTGCAAGGTAAGAACATGTGTTGTCTATATTTTCTATTGAAAGTCAAAACGTTTTAGTTACGAAGCATTTATTTGCAGGAGTATTGCTAGTTATTTCTGGAAAAAAAATGACGTGACTCTATTTGTTCATCGGACAGGCAGCTAGCCTCTATTTTTAATACATTTCGGTGAAACTTGCTAATTAAACATTAGCTAGCACTTTTGTTTGCCAATGTTGTCGCTTGTGAAAAATCCACCTGAATTAATGTGAGACCGAGAGCAGACACTGTTCAGATGTTTTTTAAGCAGTTTTTTTTAACCCATCTGAATGCCCGGATGCGTGTTTTATTTCCAACTCTGTTCGTGGTGGCGCAGGAAAATTAATACTGTAGAAACATCAGCTGACGCTTGAAAAAAATATGTAGAACAAGAGCGAAAATAACTTTGTAATTATTTTGGATGAATTGCATATTGCACCGCTCGATTTGAACGTAGATGTCGAACACTGCAAATTATTAAAACGTGAAAAGACCGATCCAAACTTGCACGCTTGCAAATTGTCCCGTTTGACAGCTTTGTCAATCACAAGCAGGAGCGAGAGACGCAAAATAACGGCATTTGCGTTTTGGATTAACGGGTTGATGAAGGTTTATACGTGTAACATCGTAAATTCAGTGAAATGCGCTTCCCTGCTCACGTCTAGCAGCGTCACTTCTAACTCACGAGCCCCGATGAGAGATCGCATTCGCTTCTTCTTGCGTTTGAACGGACAATTTCATAACAACAAAATGTCAAAATACATGATATATTGTCTGTTTTGTCTCAAGTGAACATAAACAGTTGATGAAGATATCGCGAATCTAAATCTAGTATCAACACTTCCGTGAACGATTATCAGCGTTGTGCCTGACAGCGCGACCCAGACAGCAAAATGTATTTGGGCCAGATCTGGGCCAGGTCTTCATTAGCATTTGGCGCAGATCCGCTAAACGGACCTGGGCCGGGCTCATTCTTTCCAACGGCCCAATACCGGAACAGGTTGGAATTACGGATCAGAGACAGATCTGGGCCAGCACTGGCCCAGTACAGTTATTAATGCCATGACATGTGGTGCAGATCTGGCCCAGATCCGTGACTCATATTTTACATCTGGGGCTCATCTGTCCCTGGTCTGTGATTCATATTTAGGCTATCAGACAAGGCACAAACACCCAGACAATTTGTAGTATTCAAAAAACTTTTTTATTTTAAAAAGGCAACAGGAAAAAATATAAAAAAACCTAATGTGAACACTGCACTCTCATGTACTCAACTCAACTTTATTTATAGAGCACTTTCAACACCACAAGTGGAACCAAAGTGCTGTGCAGAAGGTATAAAAGAGAAAATAAAAACAAAGACATAAAAACAATGCAAACATATGACATAAAAACTTACAAAACATTATAAAATGCTAAAGAGAACAATGATTGATTTGTAATTTATTGCTCATTAGTTGGGTGTGACCTGGCACCCAGCAAACACAGAACGTTCCCAGAACGTTCCCGTATGCTTCCCATTTGGTTATTTTTTTGGGAACCAAACAGGAACGTTCTGGGAATGTTCCCTGTAGGTTATTTTAGGTTCTATTTTTCTTAAACAAATTAAAAGGTTGCAAATGTTTGCTTTAACAGCAGTGATCAAATGCTTAATTACATGACCATTATCAGGCAGTAGAGAGCGCTCATTGATTGGTAAAGTCTTTTTTTACATTCCCATAAAGTTTCCAGAACGTTCCCCTAACCTTAAGGGAACGTTCTATTTACGTTAAGAAAACTTTCCTGGATCACCAATAGGGAACTTTCTGGGAACGTTCTGGGAACCAAAAACTAACGTTCCCAGAACCTAAAATTGTTTGCTGGGCACGGCGGCCACCCCCACGGTCGCATGCCAGATTAAACCACCTGATGGTATACTGGTTTATCTCGGTGTCGGTGGCTTTGTCAGACATTCGATTCTTCCTCACTGCTCCTGTAAGATGTACAAAAAGCACACAAAGCAAAGAAACAAAGAGTAAATATTAGATTCAATATTCAAAGATTCTTTATTACATGACATTATAGTAAATTGCTTGCACAAATAAATTATAATAAATGTGACTAAAGAGTGAGTAGTATTAAGGTAAAAGAGTATCAAAACTCAAGAGCACGTAGATGTGAATTTAAGAACTTGTACAATAAATATTTATACTCACAGCTCCAATGCGAAAACCTGTCAAATAAAAATCTGAGATTGAATGTTGAAATTTCCAGAGTTGCAAGTGCACAAGTTAGTTTTGCAACTTGCGAAAAGGGTATCAAAAGTCAAGGCGCGAAATTTGAAATTGCAGTGACAGATTTGAAATACACATTTGGATCTTTATTTTACTGCACTTTGTCTGTTTGCGTCTGTAGATTTCTCATAAATTCAACAAAAGTTGGCGTTTTAAACACACACACACACACACACACACACACACACACACACACACACACACCTGTAAGGCCTATTATAGAAGCTTGCTTAGGCTGAAAATGATCTAAAAACATTTAGGTCGATTATACAATGAATTACAGGCCTATAATTAAAGTTATTAACAGTATATATAATATGTCCGAACACTGCAATAGTCAGTCATCAATGGAAATTAAAAACCGCTTTAGGCTATTTCACAAACAGCTTGTTTAACAAATTAATAATTTGCAGGTAGTTTGATAGCTAACGTATCGACGTATCGCACTCTACAGACGGTATAATACAGTGAGAATTAATATGGTAGGCTACTAACGTCGAACTAGTTGGACGTGGGAATTAATTTGTTCTTGCAGTAGCTATAGCAGCGGTCACCGCTGGTAACGTTAGAGGGTAACGTAGCGCTATGGCTATACGATTTTGCTACACGATATTCAGCAATTTTGGTGAAAAATAAGCAAATATCACCGATTCAGATAAAAGAACTTATACTACCAGCTAACCGTGTAGGCTATAAGTTAATACCCAGCTTATCTGACACGCAGGTTGTCAGAATGTCAGTGTAAACTTTGTAAACTTTTATTTTTGATATAATTATGTAACAGACTAACATGACATCAACACCAGTTTACTTTTATAATGTACTTACTAAATTATACTTGCAAGTATAATTATGTATACATGTATAATGCACTTACCAATTAGCAGTGCAGCCTGCTGCATGTCCAGTCAGCGGGTTTACGCGGTGTGGCGCCCGCGCGTCCGGTCTGCGCAGCTCGCGCGGATCCGGCCCACACCCGCCGGGCGGACTCAATCCAGTCGTGGCGCGTATGGTCTGCGCAGCTGCACCGGATCGGCGCCGCACCCGCCGGACGGACTGTCACGGTCGAAGCTACAGACAAGTCTGGCGCAGAGTTGGTGCAGATCTGCATATTGAGTGCGACTGCTGCGTGAATCTGCTGATTCGAAAACGGACCTGGCACAGATGTAAATGCTGTCTGGGGAGGCATCTCATTTTTACTCGCATCTTCATGGAGGTTTGTCGGTTGTATGTAGTTTCACAATCTCAATCAATTAATCTCTGAAATGAATACAGATGTAACAGCACGAAAATAATGAGACTTCACAGTTCTCAAAAGATTATATCTCAATAAAACAAGCCGCACAGACGGCTTGACGGCTTGAATGAAATGCGTTTAAAATCATCTTAAAGAGACAGTAACAATTTTCCAAGTAAATAAAAAGTAGCCTACAAATGGTTTTCACCCCAAAAATAAATTTCTCTCATCGTATACTCACCCTCATTCCATCCCAGATGTGTATTATTTTCTTTCTTCTAGTGAACACAAATTAAGCTTTTTAGAAGATTATCTCAACCCTGTTGGACCTTTCAATGACTTGAATGGTGATCAGAACTCAGAAGCTACAAAAATCACATAAATGCAGCATAAAAGTAATCCATACCACTCCTGTGGTTTAATCCATGCCTTCAGAAGTGATATTATAGGTGTGGGTTAGAAACAGACCTATATATACTTAAAGATGACATCACTCTGAAGTACTGCGTAAAGAATATCCCGCATTCGCCCTTAGGGGGCGCTACAGGCCATGACCAAAATTCCCATTTTCTGGTCAAAAATGTTCTAATTTTGTATATTGATACTACAGGTCAACAGGAATCCACAAACCAAGAATGGCCCACATTCGCCCTTAGGGGGCGCTACAGGCCACGCCCTAAATTCCCATTTGCTGGTCAAAAATGTTCTAATTTGGTACATTGATACTACAGGCCAACAGGAACCCACAAACAAAGAATTGCCCATATTCGCATTAGGGGGCGCTACAGGCTATGCCCAAAATTCCCATTTTATGGTCAAAAATGTTCTAATTTGGTATATTGGCACTACAGGCCAACAGAAATCCACAAACCAAGAATGTCTCACATTCGCCCTTAGGGGGCGCTACAGGCCATGCCCAAATGTCATTTTTTCAAAGTGATTGTATTTCCAACACATTTATTTAGTTTTTCTGAAACCTGGTGAACATACCTCATTTCTCATTGTAAACAAAAAACCCTACAGGATCCATAAGGTCCGACATGATGGATTTTCCTGTACACTGAAAATGTTTAGTTAAGGATTAAGACAGAAAGACATGTTTTTTGGATTTTTTCATTGGGAGGGTTTAACCCCAACCCTCTATTGATCAATTTTAAATGATTTGCCATTTTGAGGAGGAATCGCATTGCTGCTTGCAGCTATATTTAGGGCCCAAGCCTGAAAAGGCGAAGGCCCTATTGTTTTCCTTAGGATTATTATTATTATTATTATTATTATTATTATTAGGGCCCAAGCCTGAAAAGGCGAAGGCCCTATTGTTTTCCTTAGGATTATTATTATTATTAGGGCCCAAGCCTGAAAAGGCGAAGGCCCTATTGTTTTCCTTAGGATTATTATTATTATTATTATTATTATTATTATTATTATTAGGGCCCAAGCCTGAAAAGGCGAAGGCCCTATTGTTTTCCTTAGGATTATTATTATTATTATTATTATTATTATTATTATTAGGGCCCAAGCCTGAAAAGGCGAAGGCCCTATTGTTTTCCTTAGGATTATTATTATTATTATTATTATTATTATTATTATTATTATTATTTTATCGACTATTCGGGCACTTTTGGGGGCCTTAACATGCTCTAAAACTCTTGAAACTTTGCACACGGGTCAGAACCTGCGGCCATCAGGGCTGGGCTGAAGATGGTACCCGGGCGTGGCAGGGGGGCTCAGCAGCGCCCCCTGGAACGGGGTCCGAAACCTTGGTCCATAAATCAAACACACTTGCATGTAATAATATGAAAGTCGGTACACATATAGATCTCATCGTTTCATATATACTTCATGCTCTTACTTTTTACCTCAGCCCAACAGGAAGTCGGCTATTTAGGGTTGTTTGGAAAACGTATACAATGGAATTTGAAATACTCCTCCTAGAGAAATCATTTAATCGCCACGAATCTCAGTCAGCATGAAGTCAAGACATTGAGGATGAAAAATTGCCAGCGGATTTTTGATATCTCGAACGGTTTGGCCGTGGCGAGGAAACAAATTTATGGCGAGAAAAGTGAGACAGGAAGTGTGTTATAACTTCTGCATAAATTAACAGATCTTGATGAAACTTCAGCAGTGTGTTCGTTGTAAGAGGCCGATCACATGGATGTGACTATTGTGAGTCAAAGTTATAGCGCCACCAACTGGCAGCAGGAAGTGTGTCACTTTCAAAATGCTTTGAAATCACCCTCTTGTTTTTACCCGATTTGCTTCAAACTTTACGTGTATAATGTAAACACACGGCAGATTTAGACCTGTGAAAGGATTATTGATATCTTAGATACTGTTGCCGTGGCAACGCTTCAAACTTTACTTTTCTTTATTGATGCTTTTGAGACTCTTAACATACTTGAAATTGCATGAAACTCGACAGAGACGTCACATTTATTAGCCAGTAGACATGTGCAAAGTTTCAGAAATGGGTGTGGTGAGGGGCTCAGTAGCGCCACCTTTTGACAAAAAAGTGGGGGGTTAGTTTCATCTACAGGTACAAAAATTGGTATTGATATAGTTCTCCTCAAGCCGGACAACTTTCTAATTTACAGTCATTAGCTCCGACCAACAGAAAGTCAGATATTTTGGTTTGAATGTGGAGAAAATGTCAGAATTTTGCAAGTCACTCTCTGAGACTCTGTGAGTTTGTAGGGGAGGGGGGACGTTGGGTCTTGTGAAGTAATACATAGGGCTATACTGCCCTCTTGTGTTCAACATAGTATGGGTTACATTAACTTTTGCACGATATTCTAATTTTTCGAGTTTCACCTGTATGCAGAGTTGACAGAAAAATGTTACACACGCCGTAGCAGGTGAATACAACAAAGAACTAAAGCCTAAAAAACTAAAATTTAATCCACTGTCTGTTCATTCTCTGAGTGGCAATTACAAGAAATGTCCAATAGATGGCATCCAAGCCTCATTGTTCTATTATTTACAACAGGCTGAGTCCAGAATGGGCAGGGACTGAGTTCAACAGTTGCTTGAGCTCTTTTGCCGTCGAATCCCAGAAAAAAGGCAAACACTGTGTCCCCACTCACTATATACATCAACTGAGTGGCGGATACAATTTTTAACAACCTTTAACCATTTACAGCCAGAGCGTTCAAATTTGGGAACAATTATTCCCATAGTTTCTGTCTCAGTGTCATCGTCGTCCAATCACCGATTTTATTTCTGAAATCTGCCCAGATACTCATGACAATACAAGCTAAAGGCACATGTGATTGGTTAAGGGGTTACTGGGCAAGAATAATAACTGTATCGTCATCACCGTCTTCCTTCATTTCAATGGGACGGTGATATCACGAGAGATTTACTCCAGTGTTGGATTTACTGCTTCAAATTAAATACTGAGGCGATTTTTGCAAGGTAAGAACGTGTTGTCTATATTTTCTATAGAAAGTCAAAACGTTTTAGTTACGAAGCATTTATTTGTAGGAGTATTGCTAGTTATTTCTGGAAAAAAAATGACGAAACAACTCAAATAAATGTTTGTGAGCAGTTTTGTGTGAAACCGCGAGATGCGTCGCGTCTAACGCACGAGCCCCGATGAGAGATCGCATTCGCTTCTTCTTGCGTTTGAACGGACAATTTCATAACAACAAAATGTCAAAATACATGATATATTGTCTGTTTTGTCTCAAGTGACCATAAACAGTTGATGAAGAAATCGCGAATCTAAATCTAGTATCAACACTTCCGAGAATGATTATCAGCTTTGTGTCTGACAGCGCGAGGAATCTCATTTTTACTCGCATCTTCATGGAGGTTTGTCGGTTGTATGTAGTTTCACAATCTCAATCAATTAATCTCTGAAATGAATACAGATGTAACAGCACGAAAATAATGAGATTCACAGTTCTCAAAAGATTATATCTCAATAAAACAAGCCGCAAAGATGGCTTGACGGCTTGAATGAAATGCGTTTAAAATCCTCTTAAAGAGACAGTAACAATTTTCCAAGTAAATAAAAAGTAGCCTACAAATGGTTTTCACCCCCAAAATAAATTTCTCTCATCGTATACTCACCCTCATTCCATCCCAGATGTGTATTATTTTCTTTCTTCTAGTGAACACAAATTAAGCTTTTTAGAAGATTATCTCAACCCTGTTGGACCTTTCAATGACTTGAATGGTGATCAGAACTCAGAAGCTACAAAAATCACATAAATGCAGCATAAAAGTAATCCATACCACTCCTGTGGTTTAATCCATGCCTTCAGAAGTGATATTATAGGTGTGGGTTAGATACAGACCTATATATATATATACTTAAAGATGACATCACTCTGAAGTACTGCGTAAAGAATATCCCACATTCGCCCTAAGGGGGCGCTACAGGCCATGCCCAAAATTCCCATTTTCTGGTCAAAAATGTTCTAATTTTGTATATTGATACTACAGGCCAACAGGAATCCACAAACCAAGAATGGCCCACATTCGCCCTTAGGGGGCGCTACAGGCCATACCCAAAATTCCCATTTTCTGGTCAAAAATGTTCTAATTTTGTAGATTGATACTACAGGCCAACAGGAATCCACAAACCAAGAATGGCCCACATTCGCCCTTAGGGGGCGCTACAGGCCATGCCCTAAATTCCCATTTGCTGGTCAAAAATGTTCTAATTTGGTATATTGACACTACAGGCCAACAGAAATCCACAAACCAAGAATGTCTCACATTCGCCCTTAGGGGGCGCTAAAGGCCATTCCCAAATTGCACATTTTTTTGTCAAATACTTTCTAAATTGGTAAATTAATACTACAGGCCAACAGGAACCTACAAACCAAGAATGGCTCACATTCACCCTTAGGGGGAGCTACAGGCCATGCCCAAATGTCATTTTTTCAAAGTGTTTGTATTTCCAACACATTTATTTAGTTTTTCTGAAACCTGGTGAACAAACCTCATTTCTCATTGTAAACAAAAAACCCTACAGGATCCATAAGGTCCGACATGATGGATTTTCCTGTACACTGAAAATGTTTAGTTTAGGATTCTGACAGAAAGACATGTTTTTTGGATTTTTTCATTGGGAGGGTTTAACCCCAACCCTCTATTGATCAATTTTAAATGATTTGCCATTTTGAGGAGGAATCGCATTGCTGCTTGCAGCTATATTTTTGAGTTGTTGCTGTGTCCATCATCCTTTGTTTTCCGAAAGCCACCAAGTGGAAATGAGCCCGGTAACTAAAGGCACCAGGGTTGCGGTGCCACCGGCTTGGGCCCTTCATCGCTGCTTGCAGCTTTAATTATTATTATTATTATTATTATTTTATCGACTATTCGGGCACTTTTGGGGGCCTTAACATGCTCTAAAACTCTTGAAACTTTGCACACGGGTCAGAACCTGCGGCCATCAGGGCTGGGCTGAAGATGGTACCCGGGCGTGGCAGGGGGGCTCAGCAGCGCCCCCTGGAACGGGGTCCGAAACCTTGGTCCATAAATCAAACACACTTGCATGTAATAATATGAAAGTCGGTACACATATAGATCTCATCGTTTCATATATACTTCATGCTCTTACTTTTTACCTCAGCCCAACAGGAAGTCGGCTATTTAGGGTTGTTTGGAAAACGTATACAATGGAATTTGAAATACTCCTCCTAGAGAAATCATTTAATCGCCACGAATCTCAGTCAGCATGAAGTCAAGACATTGAGGATGAAAAATTGCCAGCGGATTTTTGATATCTCGAACGGTTTGGCCGTGGCGAGGAAACAAATTTATGGCGAGAAAAGTGAGACAGGAAGTGTGTTATAACTTCTGCATAAATTAACAGATCTTGATGAAACTTCAGCAGTGTGTTCGTTGTAAGAGGCCGATCACATGGATGTGACTATTGTGAGTCAAAGTTATAGCGCCACCAACTGGCAGCAGGAAGTGTGTCACTTTCAAAATGCTTTGAAATCACCCTCTTGTTTTTACCCGATTTGCTTCAAACTTTACGTGTATAATGTAAACACACGGCAGATTTAGACCTGTGAAAGGATTATTGATATCTTAGATACTGTTGCCGTGGCAACGCTTCAAACTTTACTTTTCTTTATTGATGCTTTTGAGACTCTTAACCTACTTGAAATTGCATGAAACTCGACAGAGACGTCACATTTATTAGCCAGTAGACATGTGCAAAGTTTCAGAAATGGGTGTGGTGAGGGGCTCAGTAGCGCCACCTTTTGACAAAAAAGTGGGGGGTTAGTTTCATCTACAGGTACAAAAATTGGTATTGATATAGTTCTCCTCAAGCCGGACAACTTTCTAATTTACAGTCATTAGCTCCGACCAACAGAAAGTCAGATATTTTGGTTTGAATGTGGAGAAAATGTCAGAATTTTGCAAGTCACTCTGTGAGCCTCTGTGTGTGAGGAGTAGGAAGGGAGGGGGTCTTGTGAAGTAATACATAGGGCTATACTGCCCTCTTGTGTTCAACATAGTATGGGTTACATTAACTTTTGCACGATATTCTAATTTTTCGAGTTTCACCTGTATGCAGAGTTGACAGAAAAATGTTACACACGCCGTAGCAGGTGAATACAACAAAGAACTAAAGCCTAAAAAACTAAAGTTTAATCCACTGTCTGTTCATTCTCTGAGTGGCAATTACAAGAAATGTCCAATAGATGGCATCCAAGCCTCATTGTTCTATTATTTACAACAGGCTGAGTCCAGAATGGGCAGGGACTGAGTTCAACAGTTGCTTGAGCTCTTTTGCAGTCGAATCCCAGAAAAAAGGCAAACAATGTGTCCCCACTCAATATATACATCAACTGAGTGGAGGATACAATTTTTAACAACCTTTAACTATTTACAGCCAGAGCGTTCAAATTTGGGAACAATTATTCCCATGGTTCCTGTCTCAGTGTCATCGTCGTCCGATCACCGATTTTATTTCTGAAATCTGCCCAGATACTCATGACAATACAAGCTAAAGGCACATGTGATTGGTTAAGGGGTTACTGGGCAAGAATAATAACTGTATCGTCATCACCGTCTTCCTTCATTTCAATGGAAAGGTGATATCACGAGAGATTTACTCCATTGTTGGATTTACTGCTTCAAATTAAATACTGAGGCGATTTTTGCAAGGTAAGAACGTGTTGTCTATATTTTCTATAGAAAGTCAAAACGTTTTAGTTACGAAGCATTTATTTGTAGGAGTATTGCTAGTTATTTCTGGAAAAAAATGACAAAACAACTCAAATAAATGTTTGTGAGCAGTTTTGTGTGAAACCGCGAGATGCGTCGCGTCTAACGCACGAGCCCCGATGAGAGATCGCATTCGCTTCATCTTGCGTTTGAACGGACAATTTCATAAACAAAATGTCAAATTACATGATATATTGTCTGTTTTGTCCCAAGTGAACATAAACAGTTGATGAAGAAATCGCGAATCTAAATCTAGTATCGACACTTCCGAGAATGATTATCAGCGTTGTGTCTGACAGCGCGAGGCATCTCTTTTTTACTCGCATCTTCATGGAGGTTTGTCGGTTGTATGTAGTTTCACAATCTCAATCAAGTAATCTCTGAAATGAATACAGATGTAACAGCACGAAAATAATGAGACTTCACAGTTCTCAAAAGATTAAACTCAATAAAACAAGCCGCAAAGACTGCCTTGAATGAAATGCGTTTAAAATCCTCTTAAAGAGACAGTAACAATTTTCCAAGTAAATAAAAAGTAGCCTACAAATGGTTTTCACCCCCAAAATAAATTTCTCTCATCGTATACTCACCCTCATTCCATCCCAGATGTGTATTATTTTCTTTCTTCTAGTGAACACAAATTAAGCTTTTTAGAAGATTATCTCAACCCTGTTGGACCTTTCAATGACTTGAATGGTGATCAGAACTCAGAAGCTACAAAAATCACATAAATGCAGCATAAAAGTAATCCATACCACTCCATTGGTTTAATCCATGCCTTCAGAAGTGATATTATAGGTGTGGGTTAGAAACAGACCTATATATATATACTTCAAGATGACATCACTCTGAAGTACTGCGTAAAGAATATCCCACATTCGCCCTTAGGGGGCGCTACAGGCCATGCCCAAAATTCCCATTTTCTGGGCAAAAATGTTCTAATTTTGTATATTGATCCTACAGGCCAACAGTAATCCACAAACCAAGAATGGCCCACATTCGCCCTTAGGGGGCGCTACAGGCCACGCCCTAAATTCCCATTTGCTGGTCAAAAATGTTCTAATTTGGTACATTGATACTACAGGCCAACAGGAACCCACAAACAAAGAATTGCCCATATTCGCCATTAGGGGGCGCTACAGGCTATGCCCAAAATTCCCATTTTATGGTCAAAAATTTTCTAATTTGGTCTATTGACACTACAGGCCAACAGAAATCCACAAACCAAGAATGTCTCACATTTGCCCTTAGGGGGCGCTAAAGGACATTCCCAAATTGCACATTTTTTTGTCAAATACTTTCTAATTTGGTACATTAATACTACAGGCCAACAGGAACCTACAAACCAAGAATGGCTCACATTCGCCCTTAGGGGGCGCTACAGGCCATGCCCAAATGTCAATTTTTCAAAGTGATTGTATTTCCACCCCATTTATTTAGTTTTTCTGAAACCTGGTGAACATACCTCATTTCTCATTGTAAACAAAAAACCCTCCAGGATCCATAAGGTCCGGCATGATGGATTTTCCTGTACACTGAAAATGTTTAGTTTAGGATTCAGACAGAAAGACATGTTTTTTGGATTTTTTCATTGGGAGGGTTTAACCCCAACCCTCTATTGATCAATTTTAAATGATTTGCCATTTTGAGGAGGAATCGCATTGCTGCTTGCAGCTATATTTTTGAGTTGTTGCTGTGTCCACCATCCTTTGTTTTCCGAAAGCCACCAAGTGGAAATGAGCACGGTAACTAAAGGCACCAGGGTTGCGGTGCCACCGGCTTGGGCCCGTCATCGCTGCTTGCAGCTTTAATTATTATTATTATTATTATTATTATTATTATTATTTTATCGACTATTCGGGCACTTTTGGGGGCCTTAACATGCTCTAAAACTCTTGAAACTTTGCACACGGGTCAGAACCTGCGGCCATCAGGGCTGGGCTGAAGATGGTACCCGGGCGTGGCAGGGGGGCTCAGCAGCGCCCCCTGGAACGGGGTCCGAAACCTTGGTCCATAAATCAAACACACTTGCATGTAATAATATGAAAGTCGGTACACATATAGATCTCATCGTTTCATATATACTTCATGCTCTTACTTTTTACCTCAGCCCAACAGGAAGTCGGCTATTTAGGGTTGTTTGGAAAACGTATACAATGGAATTTGAAATACTCCTCCTAGAGAAATCATTTAATCGCCACGAATCTCAGTCAGCATGAAGTCAAGACATTGAGGATGAAAAATTGCCAGCGGATTTTTGATATCTCGAACGGTTTGGCCGTGGCGAGGAAACAAATTTATGGCGAGAAAAGTGAGACAGGAAGTGTGTTATAACTTCTGCATAAATTAACAGATCTTGATGAAACTTCAGCAGTGTGTTCGTTGTAAGAGGCCGATCACATGGATGTGACTATTGTGAGTCAAAGTTATAGCGCCACCAACTGGCAGCAGGAAGTGTGTCACTTTCAAAATGCTTTGAAATCACCCTCTTGTTTTTACCCGATTTGCTTCAAACTTTACGTGTATAATGTAAACACACGGCAGATTTAGACCTGTGAAAGGATTATTGATATCTTAGATACTGTTGCCGTGGCAACACTTCAAACTTTACTTTTCTTTATTGATGCTTTTGAGACTCTTAACATACTTGAAATTGCATGAAACTCGACAGAGACGTCACATTTATTAGCCAGTAGACATGTGCAAAGTTTCAGAAATGGGTGTGGTGAGGGGCTCAGTAGCGCCACCTTTTGACAAAAAAGTGGGGGGTTAGTTTCATCTACAGGTACAAAAATTGGTATTGATATAGTTCTCCTCAAGCCGGACAACTTTCTAATTTACAGTCATTAGCTCCGACCAACAGAAAGTCAGATATTTTGGTTTGAATGTGGAGAAAATGTCAGAATTTTGCAAGTCACTCTCTAAGACTTTGTGTGTGAGGAGTAGGAAGGGAGGGGGGCTTGTGAAGTAATACATAGGGCTATACTGCCCTCTTGTGTTCAACATAGTATGGGTTACATTAACTTTTGCACGATATTCTAATTTTTCGAGTTTCACCTGTATGCAGAGTTGACAGAAAAATGTTACACACGCCGTAGCAGGTGAATACAACAAAGAACTAAAGCCTAAAAAACTAAAGTTTAATCCACTGTCTGTTCATTCTCTGAGTGGCAATTACAAGAAATGTCCAATAGATGGCATCCAAGCCTCATTGTTCAATGATTTACAACAGGTCTGAGTCCAGAATGGGCAGGGACTGAGTTCAACAGTTGCTTGAGCTCTTTTGCAGTCGAATCCCAGAAAAAAGGCAAACAATGTGTCCCCACTCAATATATACATCAACTGAGTGGAGGATACAATTTTTAACAACCTTTAACCATTTACAGCCAGAGCGTTCAAATTTGGGAACAATTATTCCCATGGTTCCTGTCTCAGTGTCATCGTCGTCCGATCACCGATTTTATTTCTGAAGTCTGCCCAGATACTCATGACAATACAAGCTAAAGGCACATGTGATTGGTTAAGGGGTTACTGGGCAAGAATAATAACTGTATCGTCATCACCGTCTTCCTTCATTTCAATGGAAAGGTGATATCACGAGAGATTTACTCCAGTGTTGGATTTACTGCTTCAAATTAAATACTGAGGCGATTTTTGCAAGGTAAGAACGTGTGTTGTCTATATTTTCTATAGAAAGTCAAAACGTTTTAGTTACGAAGCATTTATTTGTAGGAGTATTGCTAGTTATTTCTGGAAAAAAATGACAAAATAACTCAAATAAATGTTTGTGAGCAGTTTTGTGTGAAACCGCGAGATGCGTCGCGTCTAACGCACGAGCCCCGATGAGAGATCGCATTCGCTTCTTCTTGCGTTTGAACGGACAATTTCATACTACAAAATGTCAAATTACATGATATATTGTCTGTTTTGTCCCAAGTGAACATAAACAGTTGATGAAGAAATCGCGAATCGAAATCTAGTATCAACACTTCCGAGAATGATTATCAGCGTTGTGCCTGACAGCGCATCTCATTTTTACTCGCATCTTCATGGAGGTTTGTCGGTTGTATGTAGTTTCACAATCTCAATCAAGTAATCTCTGAAATGAATACAGATGTAACAGCACGAAAATAATGAGACTTCACAGTTCTCAAAAGATTAAACTCACTAAAACAAGCCGCACAGAGTGTGCCTTGAATGAAATGCGTTTAAAATCCTCTTAAAGAGACAGTAACAATTTTCCAAGTAAATAAAAAGTAGGCCTACAAATGGTTTTCACCCCAAAAATAAATTTCTCTCATCGTATACTCACCCTCATTGCATCCCAGATGTGTATTGTTTTCTTTCTTCTAGTGAACACAAATTAAGCTTTTTAGAAGATTATCTCAACCCTGTTGGACCTTTCAATGACTTGAATGGTGATCAGAACTCAGAAGCTACAAAAATCAAATAAATGCAGCATAAAAGTAATCCATACCACTCCAGTGGTTAAATCCATGCCTTCAGAAGTGATATTATAGGTGTGGGTTAGAAATAGACCTATATATATATACTTAAAGATGACATCACTCTGAAGTACTGCGTAAAGAATATCCCACATTCGCCCTTAGGGGGCGCTACAGGCCATGCCCAAAATTCCCATTTTCTGGTCAAAAATGTTCTAATGTTGTATATTGATACTACAGGCCAACAGGAATTCACAAACCAAGAGTGGCCCACATTCGCCCTTATGGGGCGCTACAGGCCACGCCCTAAATTCCCATTTGCTGGTCAAAAATGTTCTAATTTGGTACATTGATACTACAGGCCAACAGGAACCCACAAACAAAGAATTGCCCATATTCGCCATTAGGGGGCGCTACAGGCTATGCCCAAAATTCCCATTTTATGGTCAAAAATTTTCTAATTTGGTATATTGACACTACAGGCCAACAGAAATCCACAAACCAAGAATGTCTCACATTCGCCCTTAGGGGGCGCTAAAGGCCATTCCCAAATTGCACATTTTTTTGTCAAATACTTTCTAATTTGGTACATTAATACTACAGGCCAACAGGAACCTACAAACCAAGAATGGCTCACATTCGCCCTTAGGGGGCGCTACATGCCATGCCCAAATGTCATTTTTTTAAAGTGATTGTATTTCCACCCCATTTATTTAGTTTTCTGAAACCTGGTGAACATACCTCATTTCTCATTGTAAACAAAAAACCCTACAGGATCCATAAGGTCCGGCATGATGGATTTTCCTGTACACTGAAAATGTTTAGTTTAGGATTCAGACAGAAAGACATGTTTTTTGGATTTTTTTCATTGGGAGGGTTTAACCCCAACCCTCTATTGATCAATTTTAAATGATTTGCCATTTTGAGGAGGAATCGCATTGCTGCTTGCAGCTATATTTTTGAGTTGTTGCTGTGTCCATCATCCTTTGTTTTCCGAAAGCCACCAAGTGGAAATGAGCCCGGTAACTAAAGGCACCAGGGTTGCGGTGCCACCGGCTTGGGCCCGTCATCGCTGCTTGCAGCTTTAATTATTATTATTATTATTATTATTATTATTATTATTTTATCGACTATTCGGGCACTTTTGGGGGCCTTAACATGCTCTAAAACTCTTGAAACTTTGCACACGGGTCAGAACCTGCGGCCATCAGGGCTGGGCTGAAGATGGTACCCGGGCGTGGCAGGGGGGCTCAGCAGCGCCCCCTGGAACGGGGTCCGAAACCTTGGTCCATAAATCAAACACACTTGCATGTAATAATATGAAAGTCGGTACACATATAGATCTCATCGTTTCATATATACTTCATGCTCTTACTTTTTACCTCAGCCCAACAGGAAGTCGGCTATTTAGGGTTGTTTGGAAAACGTATACAATGGAATTTGAAATACTCCTCCTAGAGAAATCATTTAATCGCCACGAATCTCAGTCAGCATGAAGTCAAGACATTGAGGATGAAAAATTGCCAGCGGATTTTTGATATCTCGAACGGTTTGGCCGTGGCGAGGAAACAAATTTATGGCGAGAAAAGTGAGACAGGAAGTGTGTTATAACTTCTGCATAAATTAACAGATCTTGATGAAACTTCAGCAGTGTGTTCGTTGTAAGAGGCCGATCACATGGATGTGACTATTGTGAGTCAAAGTTATAGCGCCACCAACTGGCAGCAGGAAGTGTGTCACTTTCAAAATGCTTTGAAATCACCCTCTTGTTTTTACCCGATTTGCTTCAAACTTTACGTGTATAATGTAAACACACGGCAGATTTAGACCTGTGAAAGGATTATTGATATCTTAGATACTGTTGCCGTGGCAACACTTCAAACTTTACTTTTCTTTATTGATGCTTTTGAGACTCTTAACATACTTGAAATTGCATGAAACTCGACAGAGACGTCACATTTATTAGCCAGTAGACATGTGCAAAGTTTCAGAAATGGGTGTGGTGAGGGGCTCAGTAGCGCCACCTTTTGACAAAAAAGTGGGGGGTTAGTTTCATCTACAGGTACAAAAATTGGTATTGATATAGTTCTCCTCAAGCCGGACAACTTTCTAATTTACAGTCATTAGCTCCGACCAACAGAAAGTCAGATATTTTGGTTTGAATGTGGAGAAAATGTCAGAATTTTGCAAGTCACTCTCTAAGACTTTGTGTGTGAGGAGTAGGAAGGGAGGGGGGCTTGTGAAGTAATACATAGGGCTATACTGCCCTCTTGTGTTCAACATAGTATGGGTTACATTAACTTTTGCACGATATTCTAATTTTTCGAGTTTCACCTGTATGCAGAGTTGACAGAAAAATGTTACACACGCCGTAGCAGGTGAATACAACAAAGAACTAAAGCCTAAAAAACTAAAGTTTAATCCACTGTCTGTTCATTCTCTGAGTGGCAATTACAAGAAATGTCCAATAGATGGCATCCAAGCCTCATTGTTCAATGATTTACAACAGGTCTGAGTCCAGAATGGGCAGGGACTGAGTTCAACAGTTGCTTGAGCTCTTTTGCAGTCGAATCCCAGAAAAAAGGCAAACAATGTGTCCCCACTCAATATATACATCAACTGAGTGGAGGATACAATTTTTAACAACCTTTAACCATTTACAGCCAGAGCGTTCAAATTTGGGAACAATTATTCCCATGGTTCCTGTCTCAGTGTCATCGTCGTCCGATCACCGATTTTATTTCTGAAGTCTGCCCAGATACTCATGACAATACAAGCTAAAGGCACATGTGATTGGTTAAGGGGTTACTGGGCAAGAATAATAACTGTATCGTCATCACCGTCTTCCTTCATTTCAATGGAAAGGTGATATCACGAGAGATTTACTCCAGTGTTGGATTTACTGCTTCAAATTAAATACTGAGGCGATTTTTGCAAGGTAAGAACGTGTGTTGTCTATATTTTCTATAGAAAGTCAAAACGTTTTAGTTACGAAGCATTTATTTGTAGGAGTATTGCTAGTTATTTCTGGAAAAAAATGACAAAATAACTCAAATAAATGTTTGTGAGCAGTTTTGTGTGAAACCGCGAGATGCGTCGCGTCTAACGCACGAGCCCCGATGAGAGATCGCATTCGCTTCTTCTTGCGTTTGAACGGACAATTTCATACTACAAAATGTCAAATTACATGATATATTGTCTGTTTTGTCCCAAGTGAACATAAACAGTTGATGAAGAAATCGCGAATCGAAATCTAGTATCAACACTTCCGAGAATGATTATCAGCGTTGTGCCTGACAGCGCATCTCATTTTTACTCGCATCTTCATGGAGGTTTGTCGGTTGTATGTAGTTTCACAATCTCAATCAAGTAATCTCTGAAATGAATACAGATGTAACAGCACGAAAATAATGAGACTTCACAGTTCTCAAAAGATTAAACTCACTAAAACAAGCCGCACAGAGTGTGCCTTGAATGAAATGCGTTTAAAATCCTCTTAAAGAGACAGTAACAATTTTCCAAGTAAATAAAAAGTAGGCCTACAAATGGTTTTCACCCCAAAAATAAATTTCTCTCATCGTATACTCACCCTCATTGCATCCCAGATGTGTATTGTTTTCTTTCTTCTAGTGAACACAAATTAAGCTTTTTAGAAGATTATCTCAACCCTGTTGGACCTTTCAATGACTTGAATGGTGATCAGAACTCAGAAGCTACAAAAATCAAATAAATGCAGCATAAAAGTAATCCATACCACTCCAGTGGTTAAATCCATGCCTTCAGAAGTGATATTATAGGTGTGGGTTAGAAATAGACCTATATATATATACTTAAAGATGACATCACTCTGAAGTACTGCGTAAAGAATATCCCACATTCGCCCTTAGGGGGCGCTACAGGCCATGCCCAAAATTCCCATTTTCTGGTCAAAAATGTTCTAATGTTGTATATTGATACTACAGGCCAACAGGAATTCACAAACCAAGAGTGGCCCACATTCGCCCTTATGGGGCGCTACAGGCCACGCCCTAAATTCCCATTTGCTGGTCAAAAATGTTCTAATTTGGTACATTGATACTACAGGCCAACAGGAACCCACAAACAAAGAATTGCCCATATTCGCCATTAGGGGGCGCTACAGGCTATGCCCAAAATTCCCATTTTATGGTCAAAAATTTTCTAATTTGGTATATTGACACTACAGGCCAACAGAAATCCACAAACCAAGAATGTCTCACATTCGCCCTTAGGGGGCGCTAAAGGCCATTCCCAAATTGCACATTTTTTTGTCAAATACTTTCTAATTTGGTACATTAATACTACAGGCCAACAGGAACCTACAAACCAAGAATGGCTCACATTCGCCCTTAGGGGGCGCTACATGCCATGCCCAAATGTCATTTTTTTAAAGTGATTGTATTTCCACCCCATTTATTTAGTTTTCTGAAACCTGGTGAACATACCTCATTTCTCATTGTAAACAAAAAACCCTACAGGATCCATAAGGTCCGGCATGATGGATTTTCCTGTACACTGAAAATGTTTAGTTTAGGATTCAGACAGAAAGACATGTTTTTTGGATTTTTTTCATTGGGAGGGTTTAACCCCAACCCTCTATTGATCAATTTTAAATGATTTGCCATTTTGAGGAGGAATCGCATTGCTGCTTGCAGCTATATTTTTGAGTTGTTGCTGTGTCCATCATCCTTTGTTTTCCGAAAGCCACCAAGTGGAAATGAGCCCGGTAACTAAAGGCACCAGGGTTGCGGTGCCACCGGCTTGGGCCCGTCATCGCTGCTTGCAGCTTTAATTTTGAGTTGTTGCTGTGTCCATCATCCTTTGTTTTCCGAAAGCCACCAAGTGGAAATGAGCCCGGTAACTAAATGCACCAGGGTTGCGGTGCCACCGGCTTGGGCCCGTCATCGCTGCTTGCAGCTTTAATTATTATTATTATTATTATTATTATTATTATTATTATTTTATCGACTATTCGGGCACTTTTGGGGGCCTTAACGTGCTCTAAAACTCTTGAAACTTTGCACACGGGTCAGAACCCGCGGCCATCAGGGCTGGGCTGAAGATGGTACCCGGGCGTGGCAGGGGGGCTTAACAGCGCCCCCTGGAACGGGGTCCGAAACCTTGGTCCATAAATCAAACACACTTGCATGTAATAATATGAAAGTCGGTACACATATAGATCTCATCGTTTCATATATACTTCATGCTCTTACTTTTTACCTCAGCCCAACAGGAAGTCGGCTATTTAGGGTTGTTTGGAAAACGTATTCAATGGAATTTGAAATACTCCTCCTAGAGAAATCATTTAATCGCCACGAATCTCAGTCAGCATGAAGTCAAGACATTGAGGATGAAAAATTGCCAGCGGATTTTTGATATCTCGAACGGTTTGGCCGTGGCGAGGAAACAAATTTATGGCGAGAAAAGTGAGACAGGAAGTGTGTTATAACTTCTGCATAAATTAACAGATCTTGATGAAACTTCAGCAGTGTGTTCGTTGTAAGAGGCCGATCACATGGATGTGACTATTGTGAGTCAAAGTTATAGCGCCACCAACTGGCAGCAGGAAGTGTGTCACTTTCAAAATGCTTTGAAATCACCCTCTTGTTTTTACCCGATTTGCTTCAAACTTTATGTGTATAATGTAAACACACGGCAGATTTAGACCTGTGAAAGGATTATTGATATCTTAGATACTGTTGCCGTGGCAACACTTCAAACTTTACTTTTCTTTATTGATGCTTTTGAGACTCTTAACATACTTGAAATTGCATGAAACTCGACAGAGACGTCACATTTATTAGCCAGTAGACATGTGCAAAGTTTCAGAAATGGGTGTGGTGAGGGGCTCAGTAGCGCCACCTTTTGACAAAAAAGTGGGGGGTTAGTATCATCTGCAGTTACAAAAATTGGTACTGATATAGTTCTCCTCAAGCCGGACAACTTTCTAATTTACAGTCATTAGCTCCGACCAACAGAAAGTCAGATATTTTGGTTTGAATGTGGAGAAAATGTCAGAATTTTGCAAGTCACTCTCTAAGACTCTGTGTGTGAGGAGTAGGAAGGGAGGGGGTCTTGTGAAGTAATACATAGGGCTATACTGCCCTCTTGTGTTCAACATAGTATGGGTTACATTAACTTTTGCACGATATTCTAATTTTTCGAGTTTCACCTGTATGCAGAGTTGACAGAAAAATGTTACACACGCCGTAGCAGGTGAATACAACAAAGAACTAAAGCCTAAAAAACTAAAGTTTAATCCACTGTCTGTTCATTCTCTGAGTGGCAATTACAAGAAATGTCCAATAGAGGGCATCCAAGCCTCATTGTTCAATGATTTACAACAGGTCTGAGTCCAGAATGGGCAGGGACTGAGTTCAACAGTTGCTTGAGCTCTTTTGCAGTCGAATCCCAGAAAAAAGGCAAACAATGTGTCCCCACTCAATATATACATCAACTGAGTGGCGGATACAATTTTTAACAACCTTTAACCATTTACAGCCAGAGCGTTCAAATTTGGGAACAATTATTCCCATGGTTCCTGTCTCAGTGTCATCGTCGTCCGATCACCGATTTTATTTCTGAAATCTGCCCAGATACTCATGACAATACAAGCTAAAGGCACATGTGATTGGTTAAGGGGTTACTGGGCAAGAATAATAACTGTATCGTCATCACCGTCTTCCTTCATTTCAATGGGAAGGTGATATCACGAGAGATTTACTCCAGTGTTGGATTTACTGCTTCAAATTAAATACTGAGGCGATTTTTGCAAGGTAAGAACGTGTTGTCTATATTTTCTATAGAAAGTCAAAACGTTTTAGTTACGAAGCATTTATTTGTAGGAGTATTGCTAGTTATTTCTGGAAAAAAAATGACGAAACAACTCAAATAAATGTTTGTGAGCAGTTTTGTGTGAAACCGCGAGATGCGTTGCGTCTAACTCACGAGCCCCGATGAGTATGGAACGCCATCCAGTTCAAAAATACGTGAATTCTTACACGTAAACAACGCGTAGACAACACGTTGTTTGCACGTTGTTAACGTGTTGTCTACGCGTTGTCAACGTGTTAATTTTTCACGCGTTGTTTACGCGTTGTCAACGTGTTGTCTACGTGTTGTCAACGTGTTGTTAACGTGTTCTCAACATGTTGTTAACACGTTGATAACACGTTTACAACGTGTTGATTTCATGTGATTCTGAGCCATTTGGCCACTTGTCCAGTTTGAACGGGTGAGGGTTGTACTTTCCCATTGGCTGCTGAGAAGTCGGGTTAAACCATTTCTGGAAGCCTGGGGGGTTTGCTTGCCACTATTAAACATACTAAGGATCCTCTAATTTCTCTTCATTTTCTTCCTTGTGTAGGCTATAACAATCTTATATTTGGATTGCAATTTCAGACTTAAAATACATTATTATTTTCATCAAGATTAATTGCCTCATTTTGCTCTTTACTGCCTATTTTGGTAAACAAACACAACAGAGGGAATTCATGCTTTTTACACCATTCATCAACTTTAGTTTTATAACTTAAAAAAAACATTAACAGTTGTGCAGGGAAAAACTAACAGCAGTGGTACTCATTTAATGTTGGTGAAGGATACAAACCATTGTAATAAATATGTATTTGGAAAACATGAAACTTTACTCTTTGAACATTTTTATTAAATGTAGGTTATGACCAGCAGGGGGCATACTAGACTAGCCTATACTCTTAATCCTGATGAAATGGTAAAATAATGACAATGTCCTGATTTTAACCAGGTGCTTGGGGTGGGAAACCCTGTTAACATAATTTTATGATATATCATATCATAAAGCAACAAGAAAGCACAGTGTGAATTCTGCTGAAGCTGCCTACTCAGCAATTTCATTAACAGAAAAGGATACAATGTTTCAATCTGCATCTGACTCTACATCAAAAACACCCACAGAGCTAGACAATTATGAGAAAGGTTTTTTATTTCATAAACATAACATTTTAAAGATACCCCATCAATTGCCCATCACCCCATCGTTAGCCCATGGGTTTATATTGCAATCCAATAAAACACCACCAGAATAAATAACCAGAGATCAATCAAGATTGCCCTGACAAAATCTCTAGTATAGGCTAGGGTATAGGAATATAGGCTACCTAATTTATCATAAGTGTTCTGATGCACAGTTAGTTAAATGTAAGACATAATCACAAATTGTGTAATTATAATAATTTACTGGGAATTCAGTATAATTGAAGTTGAAGCAGCCAAATAGGAGCAGATCTAATCTAGGCAATGAGTGAGTGTATGGGGTCCTTCTGATAGGCCCCACTTAACAATCCTATCATGCTGCCTGCAACAGTTGCTATACTTGGTTGGTTAAACCCAAAGGCCAACCTATTGTAGCCATCAATGATTGTCTACTAGAGCCATTATCTATTAATTGACTATTTTGATAATTTTCTTAAACCATCTGTTCAGAGGCTTCCATCATATTTTAAAGATTGATTTATTCAACAAGATATCAAAATTAAAAAAAGTTACCCAATGATGTTATTCTGGCCACCTTAGATGTGGAAAGCCTCTACACAAATATCTTCCTTGTAAGAGGTGTTGAGGCTCTTGAGTATTATTTAAGACTGCACCGAGGAAGCGCACCCTGTACATTTATTTGTGAGCTGATTTGGTTCTTAAACTGAACTACTTTTGCTTCATTGGAGATTTCTTCCTACAATGTAAAGGAACATTGATGGGTTCTACTTTTGCACTGGAATATGCTAATTTACATGTTTTTACACAGTTATGTTTCTAACACTAACAGAAACCTCCTGACCTTACGTTCTCAGTTGAATATGATCATAAACGTTTGTCTTTTTTGTATATGTGGATCGAATTATGCAGTGGCAGCCTTATATCAAAAATAAACAGATAAGACTACAATCTGCCTAGCCAGCAGTGCTCATCGAGCTCTGGAATACGGTTTACCCAAGAGTCATTTAGGCTCAGATGTCATTCTAATGAGGAACTAATTTATAAAGCTGCTGCAATGAAAAACAAAGCTTTCGGGACAGAGACTACTCTTTACAGTGTATTGATGAGGCTTACCACGGTGCATTTCAATTCTAGTTTGATCTTTATTCTAGTTACTCTGTCAGAACACTATTCTTAAACACTGGCCTATTTTGGCCTCTGATCCGGCACAAGCATACCCAGCATTTTAAGGATCCTCCCCTCTATAGAAGAGGTCCTAACTTAAGCAACAAGCTGGTGCAGGGCAACATTAAGGCAGGTTCTAAACAGAATATTTTAGCTCCTCTAAGAGATGGGAATAATCCATCTGGCAATTGTGCCCAGTGCCAAACAACAAGGGAAAATCCTCAACGTGGATTTTGATATGTGTTGTGCTGTAATCCAAGATGTTTCTTTTCTTCATCTCTCATGTACAGTTTAGGGTCTATGGTTTGTGGTGCCCCTCACCTGATAACTCTCCATTAGCCCTTTGTTCTGAGATGCTTCTGATTTATGATGGCTCAAGCCTGATCCCTTTCAAATCCCCATTTACTTTGTGATTAGATTGTATTGTACTATAATAAGGGGCAAGTAAGGCTTCTATTGGCCTGCATCACAGTACGCCATTCAGTACTCAAACCCTCAATTCCCAGGAAGTGGAGACTCTGACATCAGGGTATTGGCGTGCACAGATGTGTTGGCACTGCCAGTGACTGGAATGTGATTGGTTATTTCTGCCTGCCTATCCAATGTTGAGTTATGTATGCTCTGTTAGACCGAAAGCTTAATAAACTGATACACTGCATAGATTGAAGTGTGCTGATGTCGCTTTTATCAGTTTGGACTCATTGATGCTTCCAGCACCTTAGCAAAAATGAAGCCGGGTGGAGCAGTGGTCATCCTGCTTTATTTCTGTCTCTGAAAATAAAACAGAATTAATAAAAAATAAAACTGAGTGAAAAGACGTGGCTTGATTTATTAAAGTGCAATTGAAACTTTTATTTTGTATTTATAGTTATCTATGACTGATATAGAGTATGGATTTGATGGCTGTTGTCAAGGCTTTCAGGCTTGGAGATGCTTCAAGATGGATTTACTTTCAACATGTTTAATACACGGCATAGTTTCTATCTTACGGGTTCTCACTAATATATAAGCTATAAAAAACATAAGACTTGATGCACCAGATTTTTCATTTCCCCAGTATCTCCAATATGCCACATTCGCTCATTCATACTAAACAAAAGCTTGCAGCATAATCCCGCAACCATGCTTTCACATAGTGATGCGATTTTCCGGAAACAGCGGTGTGACAGAAAAAGACACAACAGACACAACACCAGCATGCTGGCTGTGGCTTTCACACAGACATTGTTCCATCTCTGTTACTACCCATGTTCCTGGCACAGAGGTGGATCAGACCCCCCTTTCACACTCTGTACCTTTCATACAGTGAGACAATACTCCCAGAAAATAATAAAGTGTGAAAGCAGCTATGGATAGCCAGACTCATGATTTAATTACCAAAAAAATGAGAAGTCTGCTGATATTTAACAAGAGCCATCAGACCATTTGCACAATACTGGGCACAATTAAAACTGTTGAACCACATTAATATATATAATTTATTATGTATAATAGGCTGTAACTGGCTAAACACTTTTCAGGTTTTAGGCTTTAATAAGGATTTTAAGGATGACCTTGGAGTTTGGCACAGTAGTGTACATCTGCTGTCAGGAAAGTCAAATCAGTTACTATCTGACCTAATTACAAACATTCATTCTAATCCTGACAGTCTTTGGACGGCTGTACATTTAATCAAAAAGGGTAATATCACCTGTGTACATGTCTGAGTGCTTAATGTCTAAACAAAAAGAGGTCCGTTTAGGTTTTAACAAGCCCCATAATTAGTCACAATGTGCCCTCTGCTGGTCAAAGCACTAAATTAAATTAAAATGCTGAAAAAGGTTAATGTTTTTTTCCAAAGACATATACAGTATTTATTAAAATGGTTTGTATCCTACACCAACATTAAATGAGTACCACTGCTGTTAGTTTTTCCCTGCACAACTGCTAATATTTTTTAATATATAAAACTAAAGTTGATGAATGGTGTAAAAAGCATGAATTCCCTCTGTTGTGTTTGTGTGGAAATTTATCTTGATGAAAATAATAATGTATTTTAAGTCTTAAAACAGCAAACCAAATATAAGATTGTTATAGGCTACACACAAAAGGAAGAAAAGGAAGAGAAATTAGAGGATCCTTAGCATGTTTAATAGTGGCAGGCAAACCCCCCAGGTTTCCAGAAATGGTTTAACCCGACTTCTCAGCAGCCAATGGGAAAGTACAACCCTCACCCGTTCAAACTGGACAAGTGGCCAAATGGCTCAGAATCACATGAAATCAACGCGTTGTTAACGTGTTAACAACACGTTGACAACACGTTAACAACACGTTGACAACACGTTGACAACGCGTGAAAAATTAACACGTAGACAACGCGTAGACAACACGTTAACAACGTGCAAACAACGTGTTGTATACGCGTTGTCTACGCGTTGTTTACGTGTAAGAATTCACGTATTTTTGAACTGGATGGCGTTCCATAGATGAGAGATCGCATTCGCTTCTTGCGTTTGAACGGACAATTTCATACTACAAAATGTCAAAATACATGATATATTGTCTGTTTTGTCCCAAGTGAACATAAACAGTTGATGAAGAAATCGCGAATCTAAATCTAGTATCAACACTTCCGAGAATGATTATCAGCGTTGTGTCTGACAGCGCGAGGCATCTCATTTTTACTCGCATCTTCATGGAGGTTTGTCGGTTGTATGTAGTTTCACAATCTCAATCAAGTAATCTCTGAAATGAATACAGATGTAACAGCACGAAAATAATGAGACTTCACAGTTCTCAAAAGATTAAACTCAATAAAACAAGCCGCACAGACTGTGCCTTGAATGAAATGCGTTTAAAATCCTCTTAAAGAGACAGTAACAATTTTCCAAGTAAATAAAAAGTAGGCCTACAAATGGTTTTTACCCCCAAAATAAATTTCTCTCATTGTATACTCACCCTCATTCCATCCCAGATGTGTATTATTTTCTTTCTTCTGGTGAACACGAATGAAGCTTTTTAGAAGATTATCTCAACCCTGTTGGACCTTTCAATGACTTGAATGGTAATCAGAACTCAGAAGCTACAAAAATCACATAAATGCAGCATAAAAGTAATCCATACCACTCCAGTGGTTTAATCCATGCCTTCAGAAGTGATATTATAGGTGTGGGTTAGAAACAGACCTATATATATATATATACTTCAAGATGACATCACTCTGAAGTACTGCGTAAAGAATATCCCACATTCTCCCTTAGGGGGCGCTACAGGCCATGCCCAAAATTCCCATTTTCTGGTCAAAAATGTTCTAATTTTGTATATTGATACTACAGGCCAACAGGAATCCACAAACCAAGAATGGCCCACATTCGCCCTTAGGGGGCGCTACAGGCCATGCCCAAAATTCCCATTTTCTGGTCAAAAATGTTCTAATTTTGTATATTGATACTACAGGCCAACAGGAATCCACAAACCAAGAATGGCCCACATTCGCCCTTAGGGGGCGCTACAGGCCACGCCCTAAATTCCCATTTGCTGGTCAAAAATGTTCTAATTTGGTACATTGATACTACAGGCCAACAGGAACCCACAAACAAAGAATTTCCCATATTCGCCATTAGGGGCGCTACAGGCTATGCCCAAAATTCCCATTTTATGGTCAAAAATGTTCTAATTTGGTATATTGACACTACAGGCCAACAGAAATCCACAAACCAAGAATGTCTCACATTCGCCCTTAGGGGGCGCTAAAGGCCATTCCCAAATTGCACATTTTTTTGTCAAAAACTTTCTAATTTGGTACATTAATACTACAGGCCAACAGGAACCTACAAACCAAGAATGGCTCACATTCGCCCTTAGGGGGCGCTACAGGCCATGCCCAAATGTCATTTTTTCAAAGTGATTGTATTTCCACCCCATTTATTTAGTTTTTCTGAAACCTGGTGAACATACCTCATTTCTCATTGTAAACAAAAAACCCTACAGGATCCATAAGGTCCGGCATGATGGATTTTCCTGTACACTGAAAATGTTTAGTTTAGGATTCAGACAGAAAGACATGTTTTTTGGATTTTTTCATTGGGAGGGTTTAACCCCAACCCTCTATTGATCAATTTTAAATGATTTGCCATTTTGAGGAGGAATCGCATTGCTGCTTGCAGCTATATTTTTGAGTTGTTGCTGTGTCCATCATCCTTTGTTTTCCGAAAGCCACCAAGTGGAAATGAGCCCGGTAACTAAAGGCACCGGGGTTGCGGTGCCACCGGCTTGGGCCCGTCATCGCTGCTTGCAGCTTTAATTATTAGTTATTATTTTTAGTGTGTTGTTTGGGTGTTTGTTGCATTTATGCTTGGAATTGTATTTTTTGACTTGCCACCCCCAGCTCAGTCCATCCTGTACTGGTGTTCCTGTTACATGTCTTTCTGGAGCAGCATCTCCTTCAATCTGGCCATCCATGAACATGTTGGCTGCATTTTTCTATCCTCTGGAAGGAGTGTATGGAGGTGAGACACAAATGTGTGCACTGGTTGGTTTGAAATTCCACACAATTGCAATTCTTCTTTTGTATCTGTTGTACACCCAACAAGAAGTTACAGTCCGAATAATTTAACCTCATGTTATGCATCAACTACCCAGACATCAAATGGCAAGTGTTTAGAATTGCATAACTAAGCAAAAAAGCTACAGTTCTCTGTAATCATTGTTAGAATGCCAGGCACATCTATGATCAAACTTTAAGTTTGCTCGAGTACAGATTGCTGTTTTTATGGAGGTAATTGGATGCAGTCGGAAACAGATGCAGGAAACTTGTTCTTCCTTAGCCTACTTTCAGCACACACAGCCCCTTAAAGACATGTCCTACATAATAAAGCTACCTGCCTCCCTTTTGTCATAACACATCTTATATAATTAATTCCTAATGATATAATTTTTTTCAATGCTGTTATATTTCCATTTATACCATATTTATTCAATTTAATCCATGATATGTGGATAATTTAATGTCAAAAGTATACCTCACAAGTATATACACACAAATACATATACAGTACATGTATATTATGAAGAACCATCTATGATAATCATTTTGCCATTGCTGTCTGAAAAATCATCTATAAAAATATACAGACATACATATAATGGGGATGGGGGGTATGGTCGCCTTGGGGAAGTGGGAGGGTAATTTAAGGGGGGGGGGGGGGGGTCACTTTTGATTTTGTTTACTTTTGATCTTTGTATATTAACATTCTGTAACTTAATCAAAATTTTATCACAAAAAAATAGAAACTAAATCCTCCAACCAGACTCCTCAAAAAGCCATGGGTCACAACAAAGTTTACACTTGAGGACAGGGAGCTCTCGTACATGGTTTGGCTGCACCAAGAAACCCTTTGATTTGCTTTTGCCTTTCTATGGTTTTTAACTTTTATTTGAGGTGCAGGCAGTGAAATTGTACATATATAAAGCTGCATAACTGACCAAAAAATAATTGGAAATGAGGCATGCATTCTGGTATCAGATGGTTTGGATATGAGCAAAGCACAGCAATCAAGTTGGTGCCTGAGATCGCCATGGAAACTAACTGATAGCTGTTCTCATATTGTTTAGTAGAAGTTGGCAGATTGACAATGTTCTGTGATCTAAAAAAATAAATAAAAATAAGAAAAGCAGTACAGGCTAGTTTTTGACATCATACCATTATTTCATCACGACAGACGTCATGGTAAACAATTTCTTATTTTACATATTTATGAAATATTTTATATCCAGCTAATGGTGTGATGATGTACAGCTGCTAGTCTTCCCGCTAGAACTACGCTGCGCTCACATTGACTTTATTGACTCTCAACAAAGTTGAATATATATATATATATATATATATATATATAATATTTCATAAATATGTAAAATAAGAAATTCTGCAATATTATGAGAAAAATTCTTAATTTAATTTTTCTTTAACCTGGAACATTCATGGGTCAAAACCGCTCTCATCTTGAACCCTTCTTTCAATGTGGGAGTGTGTGTGGGTGTGTGTATGGGTAGGTGTGGGTGGGTGGGTGGGTCTGGGTGTGGATGTGTTTGTCTACATTCAGCTGAAATGTGAGACCTTTGTAGTTGAGATTTGACCCTGAAAATAGAGACCCAGATGAAGACAAAGCACTTTTACTTCATGTCAAATTCTTACATCATAACTTAAACATAACAATGTAATATTTTGTGATCAATATCATCCTGCATTCTAATATTAATGTTAAAAAACATGTTTAACTAATCTCAAGATGGCGCAGAGTATGGCTGCTGCGTCGCGAGCTCCGTCAAAACACTGCAGTTTATTGTTTGTTTTGTTTACAGTTCTGTTTTTTTGTCTTGGATGCTGTCTGCCTTATTGTGTACGACAGACAAACGCTTTTGGACATTGGTTTGGCAATCACACACCGAAAACCGGACTTCACATTCCTCAACGCCGACCCGCGGTTTACAAACACGCCAGCGGAGCCCTTTGTTTGGGCTGCCCGGCCACGGAGACGCAGACGGAAAAGAGGAAAAAGAGCCGGCGTTCTCATCAGAGTAAGACGTCGCGCAAATCGCCCCCCGCTACCCAGTATACTACTGGCAAATGTTCAGTCTCTGGACAACAAGCTATGCGAGCTGAGAGCGCGGATCTCTTTCCAACGAGAGACGAGAGAATGCTGTGTTATCTGTTTTACGGAAACCTGGTTGTCCGCGGAGATTCCAGACTCGGCCATCGAACCCACGGGTTTCTCCGTGCACCGAGCGGACAGAGCGAAAGACCTCTCAGGTAAAAGCAGAGGTGGTGGTGTATGTTTTATGATCAACAAATCATGGTGTGATCAGAGGAATGTACATTTTATCAGGTCTTTCTGCTCTCCTGATCTGGAATTTCTCATGCTTCTGTGTCGACCATTTTGGCTACCGAGGGAATTCACAGCGGTCATCATCACAGCTGTGTACATCCCCCCACAAGCCGACACAGACCGGGCACTTAGGGAACTGTATGGCAGTATAAGTGAGCAGGAAACCGCGCACCCTGAGGCCGCGTTCATTGATACCGGGGACTTCAACAAAGCCAATTTTAAAACAATAGCACCAAAATTCCACCAACACATCAACTTCAACACACGAGGGGACCGGGTTTTGGATCATTGCTATTCTCCTTTCCGGGATGGCTACAAATCCCTCCCCCGCCCACCATTTGGCAAATCGGACCACTCTTCCGTTCTGCTTCTGCCCGCTTACAGGCAGAAACTGAAACGGGAATCACCCGCCCTCAGAATGATCCAGTGCTGGTCGGACCAATCAGACTCTGCGCTACAGGACTGTTTTGATCACGCGGACTGGGAGATGTTCCGGTCTGCCTCCGATGACGACATCGAGGTTTACGCTGATAGCGTAACGTGTTTCATCAGGAAGTGTGCAGAGGATGTTGTTCCAACCAAAACAATACGGATCTTCCCCAACCAGAAACCCTGGGTTAACGGCGATGTTCGCGCGGCACTTACTGCGCGGACCACCGCTTTTAATTCCGGGAACGCGGAGGAGCGTAAACAAGCCAGTTATGCCCTCCGTAAATCCATCAGCACAGCCAAACGCCAGTACAGGCACAAAATTGAAGGTCAGTTCAACACCACTGACTCCAGAAGTATGTGGAAGGGAATTAACATCATTACGGACTATAAACAGAATAAAAACTCCGCCATGATCACCGCTGCCTCTCTCCCGGACGAGCTTAATACATTTTATGCTCGTTTCGAGGACAACAACAACACCGCCCTCACGGAGAGAGCACTCGCGGCCGATACTACAGATGATGGTTCACTCTCCGTCTCTGTTGCGGATGTAACCCGATCCTTTCGACGGGCGAACATTCGCAAAGCCGCGGGTCCAGACGGCATTCCGGGCCGCGTCATCAGAGCATGCGCGAACCAACTGGCTGGTGTTTTTACGGACATTTTCAACCTGTCCCTCTCCCTGTCTGTAGTCCCCACATGCTTCAAAACATCAACCATTGTGCCTGTACCGAAGCAAGCCAAAATCACCTGCTTAAATGACTGGCGTCCTGTTGCCCTCACCCCCATCATCAGCAAATGCTTTGAGAGGTTGATCAGAGATCACATCTGCTCTGTTCTGCCCACCTCTTTGGACCCATTGCAGTTTGCCTACCGCAACAACCGCTCCACTGATGATGCCATTGCACCTACAATACACACTGCTCTATCCCACCTGGAAAAAAGGAACACATATGTGAGAATGCTGTTTGTAGACTACAGCTCAGCATTTAACACCATAGTGCCCTCCAAGCTTGATGAGAAACTCCGGGCTCTGGGCGTAAACAGCTCGCTGTGCAGCTGGATCCTGGATTTCCTGTCAGGCAGACGTCAGGTGGTTAGAATGGGCAGCAACATCTCCTCATCACTGACCCTCAACACTGGAGCCCCGCAGGGCTGTGTTCTCAGCCCACTCCTGTATTCCCTTTACACACATGACTGTGTGGCGACACATAGCTCCAATGCCATCATTAAGTTTGCTGACGATACGACGGTTGTAGGTCTGATCACTGACAATGATGAAACAGCCTACAGAGAGGAGGTGCACACTCTGACGCGCTGGTGTCAGGAGCACAACCTCTCCCTCAACGTCAGTAAAACCAAGGAGCTTGTGGTGGACTTCAGGAAGAAAGACAGAGAACACAGCCCCATCACCATTAATGGAGCACCGGTGGAGAGAGTCAGCAGTTTCAAGTTCCTCGGTGTCCACATTACTGAGGAACTCACATGGTCCGTCCACACTGAGGCCGTTGTGAAGAAGGCTCACCAGCGCCTCTTCTTCCTGAGACGGCTGAGGAAGTTTGGAATGAACCACCACATCCTCACACGGTTCTACACCAGCACTGTAGAGAGCATCCTGACTGGCTGCATCACCGCCTGGTACGGCAATAGCACCGCCCACAACCGCAAAGACCTGCAAAGGGTGGTGTGAACAGCCAGAAATATCATCGGAGGTGAGCTTCCCTCCCTCCAGGATATATATAACAGACGGTGTGTGAAGAAAGCTCGGAGGATTATCAAAGACTCCAGTCACCCAAGTCATGGGCTGCTCTCACTGCTTCCATCAGGCAGGCGGTATCGCAGCATCAGGACCCGCACCACCCGACTACATGACAGCTTCTTCCCACAAGCAATAAGACTTTTGAACACATGATCTCTCACGATCATCAATCAGCACTGCACTTTATTAATCATCATTCTGTCAATATATTCTCCCATTCAATTAGTGTTTATATATATTTATACCTGTATCTAGTGTGTGTATTCTACATTGTGTGTATTGTGTACATTTGTTATGTAAATTGTTGTGTAGGTATGTGTACATTTGTTATGTAAATTGTTTTGTGTAAATATGTTGTTATTGTCACTGTCATTACTGCATTGTTGCACGGAACTGCACACAAGAATTTCACCTGCTGTTGCACTCGTGTACACAGTAGTGTGACAATAAAGTGATTTGATTTGATTTGATTTGATTTGATAACTGGTTGGGAATGTAAATATAACGCCTAAGAATATTTATTAGGCCTTTCTCTCTGTCTTACTATCTGTCTTTTCTTTCATGTTTTGTTGAGCATTGATTGTAGACCCGCAGAGGTGCGCAGTTGGGTCAGTGCTCTCATTTCTCAGTGCTCCACCTTGAAGGTGTATGTAGCCGCTATCGCGGCCCACCACGACGCAGTGGGCGGCAAGTCTTGGGTATGCATGACTTGATTATCAGGTTCCTTAGAGGCGATTGGAGGTTGAACCCTCCCCGGCCAAGCCTGTTCCCCTCCTGGGATCTCTCAGTGGTCCTCTCGGGCCTTCAGAGACCCCCCCCCCCCCCCCCCACTTCGAGCTGCTAGAGTCAGTCGAGCTCAATGCCCTCTCCTTGAAGACGGCCCTCCTGATCACGCATGCTTCCATCAAGAAGGTTGGGGACCTGCGAGCGTTCACTGTCAGCGACACCTGCCTGGAGTTCAGTCCAGCAGACACTCATGTCATACTAAGACCGCAACCAAGCTACATGCCCAAGGTTCATACGACCCCTTTCAGTGACCAAGTAGTGAACCTGCAAGCACTGCCCCGGGAGGAGCCTTTTCGTTGCTGTGTCCGGTGCGTGCTTTGCATACTTATGTGGACCACACACAGAGCAAATTCTGTCTGCCAATTTCTCATTAGCCTTTTCTCAAGTTCAGAGATACTCGAGGCTCTCAAGAGAGACCCTTATTGTCGCTTCTTCGACACAATGTCTTGTTCCCTTCATCAGGGAACAGAGGTTACAACAGTAACCTAGACGTTAGTTGTCCTGTAATAGAGATTACCAAGATAAAAATGAATAGTATTCATGTGATCTTAACCACTGCTATATTTATATATACTTAACTACAATATACATTCTCTGAAAAATCTAAATATCTCATGCCATTCAAATTGATCTTGTTTTAAGGATTTTTAGATATTTTTCATCTGAAAGGACTAAATATTAATTGAAACAAATGACAATAAAATGCAAAGTAATCTCATCAGTAATCAAAATACTTTTTGAACGTCTAATACAGGAATACTTATATTTTGTATTTAGAAATATGTATTCCCATTACATACATATTCAGTTACTCCCCAACCCTGTATGTATATATAGATATACACTCACCTAAAGGATTATTAGGAACACCATACTAATACTGTGTTTGACCCCCTTTCGCCTTTAGAACTGCCTTAATTCTACGTGGCATTGATTCAACAAGGTTCTGAAAGCATTCTTTAGAAATGTTGGCCCATATTGATAGGATAGCATCTTGCAGTTGATGGAGATTTGTGGGATGCACATCCAGGGCACGAAGCTCCCGTTCCACCACATCCCAAAGATGCTCTATTGGGTTGAGATCTGGTGACTGTGGGGGCCATTTTAGTACAGTGAACTCATTGTCATGTTCAAGAAACCAATTTGAAATGATTCGAGCTTTGTGACATGGTGCATTATCCTGCTGGAAGTAGCCATCAGAGGATGGGTACATGGTGGCCATAAAGGGATGGACATGGTCAGAAACAATGCTCAGGTAGGCCGTGGCATTTAAACGATGCCCAATTGGCACTAAAGGGCCTAAAGTGTGCCAAGAAAACATCCCCCACACCATTACACCACCACCACCAGCCTGCACAGTGGTAACAAGGCATGATGGATCCATGTTCTCATTCTGTTTACGCCAAATTCTGACTCTACCATCTGAATGTCTCAACAGAAATCGAGACTCATCAGACCAGGCAACATTTTTCCAGTCTTCAACTGTCCAATTTTGGTGAGCTCTTGCAAATTGTAGCCTCTTTTTCCTATTTGTAGTGGAGATGAGTGGTACCCGGTGGGGTCTTCTGCTGTTGTAGCCCATCCGCCTCAAGTTTGTGCGTGTTGTGGCTTCACAAATGCTTTGCTGCATACCTCGGTTGTAACGAGTGGTTATTTCAGTCAAAGTTGCTCTTCTATCAGCTTGAATCAGTCGGCCCATTCTCCTCTGACCTCTAGCATCAACAAGGCATTTTCGCCCACAGGACTGCCGCATACTGGATGTTTTTCCCTTTTCACACCATTCTTTGTAAACCCTAGAAATGGTTGTGCGTGAAAATCCCAGTAACTGAGCAGATTGTGAAATACTCAGACCGGCCCGTCTGGCACCAACAACCATGCCACGCTCAAAATTGCTTAAATCACCTTTCTTTCCCATTCTGACATTCAGTTTGGAGTTCAGGAGATTGTCTTGACCAGGACCACACCCCTAAATGCATTGAAGCAACTGCCATGTGATTGGTTGATTAGATAATTGCATTAATGAGAAATTGAACAGGTGTTCCTAATAATCCTTTTGGTGAGTGTATATGTGTGTGTATGTATGCATGTAGTGCCTTTTAACTGGGGTGGTTCCTGCTTATTTGAAAGTGGCAACTATCATACCTCTCTTAAAGAAGCCTTCACTTGATCTGTCTATTTTAAAAAATTATCGCCCCATCTCTGTTTTGCCTTTTATCTCCAAGGTTTTGGAAAAGATTGTGTTCTTTCAACTACAATCCTTCCTTGCTGCAAATAATATGTTTGAACATTTTCAATCGGGTTTTAAAACTGCCCACAGCACTGAAACAGCCCTTCTGAGAGTGTTAAATGACATTTATTTGGCAACTGATACGGGTAGCTCTGTGGTTCTTGTTCTTTTAGATCTATCATCTGCTTTTGACACCGTTAACCATTCGGTTTTAATTAATAGACTGAAATCTTGGGTGGGTCTCTCTGGTACAGTCCTAAAATGGTTCCAGTCATTTTTATCGGACAGGAAATTTGTGGTTAGGACAGGTGAACTTTTATCTTCTTCTGCTCCTCTCCCATGTGGCCTTCCGCAAGGCTCGATTTTGGCCCCCTCTCTGTTTTCATTGTATATGCTGCCTCTGGGATCTATCTATGGAAAACATGGGGTGTCGTATCACTTTTACGCCGATGATACCCAAATCTATTTGCCTTTCAGGAAAAATGATCGACTGGCCATGACTGCTCTTACCTCTTGTCTAGATGAGGTTAAATCCTGGTTATCTCTAATTTTTTTATCCTTAAATAAGGAGAAAACTGAAGTAATTGTATTTGGCCCTTCAGAAAATACAAAAACACTTAATCTGGATCTGGGATCACTTATCGGCTTTTAGGTCCTCGCAGGTACGGAATCTGGGTGTTATCCTGGATGACTCCTTAAAATTTGATAAACAAATTTCTTTAGTAGTTGGGTCCAGTTTTCATCAGCTCTGTTTACTTGGAAAAATTAAACATTTCCTTACTGATAAGACTTTGGAGATGGCAGTGCATGCTTTTATTACGTCACGTATTGACTATTGCAATTCGTTATACTGTGGCATTTCTAAGGCCCAAATTGCCCGTCTACAGTTAGTTCAAAATGCTGCCTCAAGATTTCTGTTGAAAAAGAAGAAAAGGGATCGCGCCACTCCACTTTTAAAGACACTTCATTGGTTGCCAGTGCAATTTAGAATACATTTTAAAATTCTACTATTTGTTTTTAAATCACTGCACTTTCAGTCACCTGGCTATTTATCTGACCTGCTCCATCAGTATATCCCCTCAAGAAGCTTAAGATCTGGAGATCAGAATCTTATTTTAATTCCAAATTCTAGACTTAAACGCAGAGGTGACCGTGCCTTTTCGGTAATCGGTCTGCGTCTCTGGAATGACTTGCCAGTGGAAATTCGATTGGCTCCGAGTTTGACCATTTTCAAGTCTCTTTTAAAAACTCATTTGTTTTCGTTGGCATTTTAGGATTTTATGTTTTAGATCAAATTTTTTGTAAAGCTGTTCTTTTGTTGTGAAGCACTTTGGTCAGTCTGTGACTGTTTTAAATGTGCTATATAAATAAAGTAAACTTAAACTTAAACTATGTATGTATGTATGTATGTATGTGTGACGGAGCAGGCAAAGAATGAGGATCTAAGTGCAGCTTTATTAAAAAGAACAAAAAACTCGGAATAGAGAAATAACAGGGAACCTAGCACAGAGCATAACAAAACATGCAAGAACTGAAAAATAAACAAATAGTGGAGTGGTGGTGGCATAGTGGGCTAAAGCACATAACTGTTAATCAGTAGGTCGCTGGTTTGATCCCCACAGCCACCACCATTGTGTCCTTGAGCAAGCCACTTAACTCCAGGTTGCTCCGGGGGGATTGTCCCTGTAATAAGTGCACTGTAAGTCACTTTGGATAAAAGCATCTGCCAAATGCATAAATGTAAAATGCATAAATGTTAAACTGGGGAAAACAAAGGCTTAAATACACAAGGGAAAACAAGGAACACCTGGGGAAACAATTAGGGAATAAGAACCAATCGGGGGAAAACCAAGCATAAAATGAAACTACAAAGGACTACAAAAACAGGAAACAGGAACTAAACTAAACTTCAACATAAAAGCACAAAAACAAAAGACAACAAGGAATGTGACAGAGCCCCTGCTTTAAGGAGCAGATTCCAGATGCTCCAAAAAAACAAATCGCCCATGGAGTGAAGTGGAAAACATGAGGCTCGGGGGAGGCACAAGGAGCAAACAGGCAGTCCAAGGGGGCACAAGGGGCAAGGAGAGTAGTGGAACATGGCAAGGTTAGGGAGCAGATCAGGTGGATGGACTGGAGACCAAGGAGACCAGAGCTGACCAGGTGGATGGCCAGGATCAAGAGGCATGGGAGGTGGAGAGGATCAGGAAGGAGACTGGTCAGCAGGCCTGGGAGGCGGCCACAGGACAGGGTCAGGAGCCCTGGGAGGAGGCCACAGGACAGGGACTGGGTCAGGAGGCCTGGGAGGAGGCCACAGGACAAGGTCAGAAGGCCTGAGAGGAGGCCACAGGAGAAGACTCTGGAGGTAGAGCCGTGGATGGTTCGGGGGGTGGAGCCGTGGAAGGCTCTGGAGGCAGAGGCGTGGAAGGTGAAGCCGTGGAAGGCAAAGCCATGGAAGGCTCTGGAGGCAGAGCTGTGGAAGGCAGAGCCGTGGAAAGCTCTGGAGGCGGAGCCGTGGAAGGCTCTGGAGGTGCAGACGTGGAAGGCGTAGCCGTGGAAGGCTCTGGAGGTGTGGAAGGCTCAAGAGACGTGGAAGGCTCAGGGGTGCGGAGCCGTGGAAGACTCGGGAGGCGGAGCCCTGGAAGACGGAGCCGTGGCGGACCCATGGAATACTCGAGAGGCGGAGCCGTGGAATACTCGAGAGGCGGAGCCGTGGAATACTCGAGAGGCGGAGCCGTGGAATACTCGGGAGGCGTGGAAGGCTCAGGAGGCGGAGCCATGGAGGGTGGAGACTGGGAAACAGAAGCCTTTATTCTTCTCATCCTCCTATGGATGGACGAGGCTGGCAATGCAGGTTCTGGGACGGACGAGGCTGTGAATGCTGGCTCTGGGACGGACGAGACTTCCAGCTCATTGGCCGTGGCAGGCGTGGGCATTGGCTCTTTAAGAGTACTCTCAGAAGCGAACATCTCTAAAATTAAATTCACGTACTCCTCCCACGTGTAATCACTGGTCTATGGCAATTCCATACATTCATGGGCATGGAGGCCGATCTGGTAAATGGACCTCAAGTCACTATCAGTAAATCCAGTGCATCTGGCAATGGTGCTGAACAGACGTGAAAATTCAATTATAGGGAGGTTCACTCGGCTCAACTGGATGAAGACCGCTGCTAGATCCATCTTGTGTCAGTTCTTCTGTGACGGAGCAGGCAAAAATGAGGATCTAAGTGCAGCTTTATTAAAAAAGAACAAAAAAACTCGGAATAAAGAAATAGCAGGGAACCTAGCACAGAGCATAACAAAACATGCATGAACTGACAAATTAACTTCTTCTTCAGTGACTTTTATTGGCAGTTTGCAATCTTTGTGCATTACCGCCAACTACTGGACTGAGGTGTGATCACATTGGGACGTGAAGAAAGAGAGAGAGAGAGAAAAAAAAAGAAAAGAGAATCAGAGCCCAAGCTTTCAGCTGGTGCTACGTGTTTAGCTCCTCCAGCTTCAACCTCAACTCAACCTCCGTAGAAAAAAATAAAAAAATAAAAAAATAAATAACAATAAGACTAAAGTCTTCTTGCTAACTGTGTTTTTTTAAGAAATTCTATCACTGCTTTGGTTGTAGAGTGTGTTCCTGGTAGATTCAACAGGTTGCTTAAATTAACAGATTTCTTTGTTACCCTCTTCATTTTTTCTCTCTCTTCAAGGTACTGCCTACATGTCAAAAGTGCATGCTTCACGGTTTCTGTTTCCATACAATATGGCACATTCCTGTCTCATGTTTCCCTATTATATGTAGGCTTCTGTTCAGTCCTGTATGTCCTAGCCTTAGCCTAGTGAACCATGTTTCCTCCTGTCGTGATAATGAACTCATCTTTTTAACTGTTACATTTTGTTGAATACTATATAAATGCCTACCTTTTTCCCCCTTATCCCTTTTATCTTGCCAGAGTTTATGAATACCATCTTTAATTATTGTTTTAATTTCTGATTTGCTGAGTGGAACCTGTATTTCTACTTGTTCTGCTTTAAGTGCTTCTTTTGCCAACTCGTCTGCCTTCTCATTCCCCTCAATGCCTGTATGTGCTGGAACCCAAGTGAACTGTATTATTAGCTTCTGTTGAGTTATTCTGAATATCATCTGATGAACTTCATCTAAAAGATCCTGTCTGCATGCAGATTTCCCAGTCTGGATGCTAGTTAGGGAAGACATAGAGTCCGAACAAATAACCGATTTATATGGCTTCACTTCTTCTACCCACTGTAGTGCCATTATGATGGCCGTCATTTCTGCAGAGAAGATTGAGAGGTGATTTATAATCAAACACTGATCGGATTATTGCTATATAAATTCTTTTCAAAGAAGAGCCTGATGCCCCCCAATTGTACCCTGATAGACACTTTAAAAGATTAATTGCTTTCTTACATTTTTTCACTATTTTCTGTACATGATTTTTAAAAGTGAGTTTACTATCAAACCACACACAAAGATATCTTATTCTAATTCATTAACCTGTTTGAGAGATTGTCCATATATCTTAAGATCTATTGTTGGTTTTACCCTTTTCTTAGAAAAACAGATGAATTGCGTTTTTTCTACTGACAGATGGAACCCCCATTCAAATGACCATTTTCCAACCTGACTAATTGCTGTTTGCATCCTTTGCTGTAAATGATCTGTATTACGGCCCCTCACCCACAATGCTCCATCATCTGCATATAATGCCCTGTTTATCCTTTGGTTCACTCCATCAAACACATCATTAATCATTATATTAAAAAGAATTGGACTGCATACACTACCTTGTGGGGTGCCATTATCTATTGTGTATGTACTTGATGACTCTGATCCTATCCTTACCTCTGTGGTTCTATCCTGTAAAAAATCTGTAATCCAGTTAAACATTTTACCACCTATTTCCATTTTATTCAACTTAATTAAAAGTCCTTCTTGCCACAGCATGTCATAAGCCTTCTCTATATCAAAAAATAATGCCAAAACAGATTCTTTGTTAACTTGTGCTTTACGTATCTCATTCTCTAAACAGATTACAGGATCCATAGTTGTTCTTCCATTACGAAAACCACTCTGATATGGTGTGATCAGCCCTTTGCTTTCTAACTTATACCCTAACCTTTTAGTAATCATCCTCTCCATGAGTTTACATAAGATAGACGTTAACGCTATTGGTCTGTAGCTTTTGACATTCGTTTTATCTTTTCCTGGTTTCCCTATAGGGACTATTACTGAATGTTTCCACCCAGTGGGCAAGTTTCCTCGCTCCCAAATTTTGTTATATAAAACCAGTATCAAATTTTTTGCCACATCAGATATTTCTTCAATCATTTTATAGCATATCCCGTCTCTCCCTGGTGAGGTATTTTTTACACCAATCAATGCTCTTTTTAGTTCAAACAATGTAAAAATGCAACTAGTGAGCTCTCCCCCACCACTTTCATCCCCAGCTTATCTTTATTCTATTCAGTGATCCTCATTCTTGTATCTAGCTCTTCACTGGAAAGGTTCCGTGAACTATTTTTTCTTACAAAAGATTTTGCGAGCATCTCAGCTTTTTCTCTGCTAGTTACTGCCTCAATACCACTATCTCTTAATGTTGGTAGTGAAAAGTCCCTTCTTATTCCACCCATCTTTCTGACCATTCCCCATATATCGTTTATTTTAATTCCTGTCCCAATATTACTACAGAAATCTCTCCAATATTTATTTTTTGTTTCTTTTATAATTCTGTTAGTTTTAGCTTGTGCTGTTTTATACTCCAATAAATTATCAAATGAATGATTAGATTTAACAACTTTAAAAGCTTTATTCCTGTTTTTAACAGCCTCTCTACACTCATCAGACCACCATGGTACCATTTTCTTCTTCTTTGTTCCAGATGTTTTACCTATTGTTTCCTCAGCTGACTCATGTATTATGTTAATAATCATATTGTTTAATTCCTCAATGTCTTCACTCAAATTTGGCATGACTTCAATTAATTTTCTGCTTGTTTTAAAATTATACAGCCCCCAATTGACCTCTTTCATTCTCCATCTTGGAATCCAATTTTCTTCAAAACTAACATTTTGACTCCTTATCTTTACCCAGATAGGATAATGATCACTACCCATTGCATTATCACTTCTCACATCCCATATGCAAGTACCTGCTAGTTGTTGTGATACAAAAGTAAGATCTATTGCAGATTCTACAACATGAGCTACATCGTACCTAATGCCTCTTCCATCATTTAAACACACTAACTGATTATCATCCATAAACTCCTCAATAATGTACCCATCTCCGTCAGTTCTAGCACTTCCCCACAGGGTATTATTTGCATTAAAATCTCCACATATTATAACTTTGGATTTTTCCACATCACATATACTCTCCAACATGTCTCTAGTTATTTTTTTACAAGGATTATAAAAATGTATTTTTCAAATTTTTGTTTTATTCACCCATACTTGTATTAAAATTATATCAAGCACTTCACTACTGTTGATAACTTTATAATTAACACCATGTTGAATGAAGGTTACAACTCCACCACCCATAGCAAGGGTTCTATCCTTACGCACTGCTGTATATCCATACAATGTAAAATCAAGTGAAGGTTTTAGCCAGGATTCCTGAATACAAATAATGTTAGGTTTGACAGATTGCTCCTGAATGTGCTGTTTTAATTCTTGTCCATTTGCAATTAAACTCCTCGCATTCCACTGTAGAATGCTTAGCATCATTATTAATCTCCACCACATGTTGATTGTGAATCTGAAATCCCCATTCTAAGTGTTGCATTGATGATCTCTACTGACATCTCTTCCATTTCCAAGTATTTTTTTGCCGCTTTTGCAATTATCTTAGTTCTCTCTGTTTGGCTACATGCTTGGGCAGAACAGTTAATGATTTCCACCAAAAATGCTACAGACTTTTTCTTCTCCACTATAAGTGTATCCTTGGTAATATTGCAACACTTATGTATATTTTGAACTGGGGGTTGAATCACGGGTGCTAATCTACTATTATCCTCATTAGATTTTACCTTTCTAATTGCCTCAATGAACATTAGTTTTTCTTTTACCTTCACATTCTGAATTTGAACCGCTTTTTTATGTGCATCACAGCCTTTGTAGGCAGCACTATGCTCTCCTCCACAATTACAACATTTGATTTTAGCTCCTCTCTCACATTTCCCATATTCATGTTCCTCTCCGCATTTAGCACATCGAAGTTTACTCTTACAAGCTGCTGCAATGTGCCCAAAATGCTGGCATTTAAAGCATCTCATAGGGGGAGCGATATATGGTCTTACTATATAGCTGACATACCCAATTCTGATTCTTTCAGGAATTTTGTCTTCCTCTAGAGTCAACAATACAGACAGGCTAGGCCCCTAAACACCATCTCTTGTAAAAGGTAAAAGTTTAACTCTCGTTACTCTCACTCCTCTAACATTATTTCTGATTTCTTCTTCAGTTATCTCAGTTGACACTCCAGATATTACTCCCATAACCTTCCTTCTGTCTTCCCATACTTGTGGTTTAACCTCCTTCCCAAGCAATGATTTACATTTCATTAATCCACGCTGCTGAACTCGATTTCTACATATAATCAGTAGATTCCCATCTCTTAAAGTTTTAGCAAACCGTACTTGACCTACCAGTTTGTATATAGCATCACTAACCTTCAAGGGATTTGATGTACAAGGAGATTGAAATCGCAGAATGACTTTAATTTCAGAACTTTGTTCTTCCTCTCCTTTTTCTCCATCAGATTCTCTTTTCATTTTTTTCCGATTCACTATCCTCCATTCTTCATTGTTTGATTTTCCCTCATTGGAGTGTCTACCTCAATCTCACTTCCTTCATCCACCTCACTTCCTGCACCTCCCGGATCACACCTCATTCCTCTCAACTCAGCCATTCCAAGGCCCCCCAATCAGTAGCTGACTGTCACAGCTAACCGATAATCTTCTGCTCTTCGACAAATGAACTGGGAAAAACAAAGGCTTAAATACAAAGGGAAAACAAAGAACAACTGGGGAAACAATTAGGGAATGAGAACCAATCAGGGGAAAACCAATCATAAAATTAAACTACAAAGGACTACAAAAACCTAACAGGAAACAGGAACTAAACTAAACTTCAACATAAGGGAAAAAACTAACTGCGCACCTCTGTGGGTCTTCTGCCCGGGAAGAACACCAATTGACGAACAGACGCCATTTCAGGGCGTAGAGTTGCCTGGTAGAAGGGGCTCTGGCTTGGTTGATTGTGGCTACGACCGTGGGTGGTAGACCAGCTAGATCTTCCGCGTCCCATCCAGGGGCCAGACGTGGAGGTTCCAGAGGACTGGGTGTGGATGCCAGAGCATGCCCCGTCCCTGAGAAAGAAGGTCCTTCCTCAGTGGAATTCGCCAGGGAGGGGCTGTCGCAAGGAGTATGAGGCCCGGGTGGGCCAGTAAGGAGCCACGAGAGTGACTTGCTCCTCATCCTCCCTGACCTTGCACAGCACCTGTGCAAGAAGGCTCACTGGGGGGAATGCGTACTTGCGCAGCCCCACCGACCAGCTGTGTGCTAGTGCATCTGCCCCGAGGGGAGCCTCTGAAGGTGCTGAGAAAAGACTCAAAGCACTTACCTTGCTCCGCACACCCGGCAGGGGCGGGTTAGCGACTGAGGAGATCATCCTGGTAGGCGTCCTCTAGACTCGTCAGAACCGGCCGGCCGGGGGACAGTCGTGGGGCTGAAGATGGGTGGTCCGTGTCCAGGAAGCCAGGACTGTTGAAATCTGGGGGCAAAGTGCCGTGAGAACGGCATTTGCGGGCCAGGTGACCCAGAGACATAGGAAATAGCTCTTTTATTGAGAATGTGGGTACCGCAACCCTATCTAAGGGGGGGGGGGGGGGGGGGGGGGGCGGCAAATTAAATTGTTTAGAAACAAAAGATTCTCCTCCCGGCCCTCCACCTCCTGAGCTAACATCTGTGTCGCTGGGTCATCCGTCTCAGGACCGCCTGGGAGCCTTGCGGGTTCTCGAGGGAGTCCGGGAGACGGGGGGCGTCTGCTTCCTGCAGTGTGCTCGACGCAGGGGCTGAGAGCTGGGCCAGGGTTAAGGCAGAGCAGGTTTCTTAGCCGCAGGGGGACGCCCTCGGCGAGCAGACGGGGCAGTGGCCTTGGCGGCAGGTTTGCGGCGAGGCAGGATGTGAGATATGGCCTCCGTCTGTTTTTTCACCGTGGAGAACTGCTGGGCGAAGTCCTCGATGGTGTCGCCAAAGAGGCCAAGCTGGGAGACAGGGGCGTCGAGGAAGCGAACTTTGTCGGCCTCACGCATCTCGACCAGGTTGAGCCAAAGATGACGTTCCTGGACCACAAGGGTGGCCATCGCCTGCCCGAGTGCCTGCGCGGTGACCTTCGTGGCTCTGAGGGTGAGGTCGGTTGCTGAGCGCAGTTCCTGCAGCACATCGGGGTCAGGGCTACCCTCGTGCAGATCCCTGAGCGCCTTGGCCTGGTGGACTTGCAGGATGGCCATGACATGCGAGGTGGCCTGTCCCGCGGCGCTGTAGGCTTTGTTGTTCAGCGAGGATGAAGTCCTACAGGCCTTGGAAGGGGGTACAGGGCGCCCGCGCCAGGTGGTAGGGTCACCGGGACAAAGATGGAGCGCAACTGCCCTATCCACCTGGGGAATCGCCATGTACTCGTGGGCCTCTCCGCCGTCGAGGGTAGCGAGAGCGGACAAGCAGGGCTTTTGACGAATGGAGAGCGGCACTCTCCATGAAGACGTCAGCTCGTCATGCACCTCCGGGAAAAACGGGACCGGGGGGGGGGGGGGGTGTGGCTGTGAGCGGCACCCAGACCCCAGGAACCAGTCATCCAACGGTGACGGGTGTGGGGAGGGTGGAGGTTTCCAGTCCAACCTCACCCCGACGGCGGCCCGGGCAAGCATGTCGGACATCTGCGCATCTGCCTCAGCCTGGGCGTGCTGGCCCGAAGGCGGCAGCCCAGGGAAGGAGTCAGCGTCAGATGCCGCGCTCTCCGACGGAGCGGTGAGCTCATCGGCCTCAAGCTCCAGAGGATAGGCAGACCGGCCCGGAGGCAAGTCGCCGTTACCTTGAGGCTGGACGGAGGTCAACGAGCGTGTCGGGGGACGGGTGGTCCGAGGGGGCGTACCCGGCGGAACTGCACCCGCTGCCCTCCCCAAATCGCCTCCATTGCCAGCCGCATCGTCCTCAATCCCGTGGGAAGAAGGAGCGATACGGGGGGGGGGGGGGCGGCTGGAGTGACGTGCTTTCTATTGAAAGCAAGCCACGACCGCAACGTTGCCATGGTCATGTTCTCACAGTGAGAACATGAACCATCCACAAATGCTGCCTTGGTGTGATCGGCGCCCAGACACACGAGACAGCGCCTGTGGCCGTCAGAAGCGGAGAGCACTCTACCGCATCCAGGAACTACACAAGGGTTGAATGGCATCTTTATAAAGACGCGCCCTGAAAAGGGCGTTCAACACCACTGTGTATTACTCTTTTATAGAGAAAATTACTCTTTTAAAATGGAACTCTTAACTCTGCGCTGTCGAAGCGCCCAGGGGCAAACTGCATGCCGGCAGAGAAGAGAAAAAGCAGCTGAAGTGCGCCGTAGATACAACAGCAGCAGAGCGTCAGAGGATCAGAAGCAGCATACACACGACCATCGGCTCCGAAGAAAATTACTGAACGAGCGTATTTCCCTCGCCTTTATATCCGTATCCGGAGGCGGGGTATGCAAATACTGTTCGCCAACTCTCATTGGCCTTTTTTCATAGATCAGAGGCATCTTTCGGCGCTCAAGAGAGACCCCTAGTGTCGCTTCTTTGACACAACGTCGAAGTGAGCGACAGACGGGGAACAAAAGACAACAGGGAATGTGACAGTATGTATGTGTGTGTGTGTATATATATATATATATATATATATATATATTAGGGCTGCCAATTTAACGCGTTAATTCAGTGCGATTAATTTGAGTAAAAATAACGTGTTAAAAAAAATTTGATACTGATAATTCCGCACTGATATGGAAGATTCCTGAGAAATGCAAGCTTGTAGTACCACCTGTTTATTCCAGAGGGCAGTAAGTGAAATTTCAGATGTATCGCAATGCTCAGTTTACACAGTGAAGAAAAAAACCTTTGAGCAGCAGAACAACACAGACATGCGTTACGTTCTTCCGTTCAAAACACTTGATGGAGCACAAATGAGATCTCAAGATGTGTTCTATGTATTAAACTATATTTAACTTGACACAGTGTCCTAAAAAATGTTAGGACACTGTGTCAAAATGAGGGACTTTCTCAGCAAATATATGTATATGCAATTAATCGCGATTAATTAATCGGGACACCATGTAATTAATTTGATTAAATTCGATTAACAGCCCTAATATATGTATGTATGTGTGTGTGTGTGTGTATATATATATATATATATATATATATAACTGGATTGTTCATGACATCATATTACTGAAGCCACTGAGCCGCTATATTGCTATATATAAATATTCCAATGTCCCTGTTGACTTAATATGAATCATCTCATTTCAGCAAGTAATCATTAATCATTCAATCACCTATTTTATATCTGAAATCGGTATGTACATCCCTACAATGCAAATGTCCAAAACATTTGAATTGTTCAAGTTTCTTGGAAGCCAGATATCTACTGTATATAAAACAGTATCCACCTCTAGCAAACTTCATCAGCGAACAGATGTTCACTGAAACAGGTAAGATACAAACTGACAGTTTCAGACTTATTTATTGTGATCATCGAAGTGTTAATTGTTTTATGTTTTTATCAAGAAGTGCCTTGTTCTCGCAGTCTCTCTCCCTCTATCACATGCGCAGTGGGCGCTGAGATTGAGGGAGACATGCAAATCAAAGTTGGCTAAAATTAAACTGATACGCTAGATTTAAATGGCAAACGAACACATATTTATGACATGTATCCATGTATGACTACAGAGAGCACTTCAATATGAAAACAAGCAAATCCTGGGCATTTAAGGTGAGTTAGAAATTCCAGTCTGACATTTTTAAAGTTCCTTTCAGGGGTAAGCGTGTACTGTCACCCTAAACAAGCAGATTTTCCAGCTTTTCCTACTTACAATACAACTTGTGGACAGTTTTGCCACTTCCTTTGATGATCGTGCTGCACTAATAGATTGAACACCGGGGCAAGTGAGTGCTCTGACATCGTGATTGGCATATATCTTCTCCCTCGTAATGAATATTATCCATAACCCCCAATTTCCACCAATTGCGGAATGGCTGCAGATCCGCTCCGGAACGGCGGCGGAGTCAATAGGTTTCCATTAAAGTCAATGTGTGTATTTTCACTGACTGAGGAATGTCTGCATTCCGACTCCGTCCCAGCTCCGGCGACCGCAGCCCTCCGGAGCAGATGCGCATAGTTTCTATTTTTGCCGGATGCCGGAGAGCGCCGCAGGAAGTCGAGCACAGAAACAAAATATCCGGTAATTTTCAAAATAAAATACCCAGTGCTCACGGCGGATCGTATTTCCCTGCACTACACCTTGAAAACGTCATAATGGGCGGAGACAGGCATGAAGTCAAAAGGTCAGATTTTTTTCAGACAACAGACACCATGGATGAGGAGATGCTGATTCTGGAAGTACAAAATCACCAAATCATTTATGACCCGTCGCATCCTAAGGACAACCTTAAAAAGGAAATGGCGTGGAAAACAGTAGCAGGAGTAATGGGTGTGGATGCCCAGCAAATACAGAACGTTCCCCTAACGTTCCCTAACGTTCCCGTATGGTTCCCATTTGGTTATTTTTTGGGAACCAAACAGGAACGTTCTAGGAACGTTCCCTGTAGGTTATTTTTAGGTTCTATTTTTATAACCTAAAGGGAACGTTCCCCTAACCTTAAGGGAACGTCCTATTTACGTAAAGAAAACTTTCCTGGATCACCAATAGGGAACGTTCTTGCAACGTTCTGAGAACCAAAAACTAATGTTCCCAGAACCTAAAATTGTTAGCTGGGTGGTAAAGTCACTAATTTTGTCCAATAAATGCAGATAGAAAGCAAATAGTTTATCCATGTACTTGTAAAGGCATTCTCTAGCTATACATGTTAAACCCATTAAAAACTTTGAATTAAGCAGACATTGCAGGGTTGTTTGATTTGCATGAATAACTTTATTTACAGGTATTAGGTTATGTAATGAAGTAAGTTGAATTTCAGTTAAACTATAAATATATAGTATATATATATATATATATATATATATATATATATATATATATATATATATATATAACCATTTATTTAATATTGGGTTTGACATTTGCTAAAGTGGAAAAAATAATTGTACTTACCCATGGTTGAATCACAATAATCTCCGCAAAATGGGAGATTAGCAGGTCAGCACAGAGTTGTTTCCCCTCCACTCCTCTGGATGGAAACAAACTGTTGCTGGTTTTGTGGTTCTTTTTAAAAACTACATCCTGTTATATCGCGCGATCATACGTAAATTCGCAAGATATCGTGTGTCCACGTGACTTCAGCTGTCAGTCATAGCCGCAGCCGTTCCGCAACAAATCCGGATCTGGTAGGTATTGAAGGATGGCGGAGCACGGATCCGACACGCAGCGGAGCCGATCCGCGGCTGTTCCGCAGTTGGTGGAAATTGGGGGTTAAGTACAATGGCAGTTGATAGTGACTCACTTTAAAGCTTAAATAAGCACTCATACATATTATAAAATTAATCCATGCATCATATTCCTAGTCTTCTGAAGACATATTTTGGTAAAGGAGTAATTTTTCAATAAATGGTGTCCATTGTGTGTTCATGAGTGCAAAAGAGAAGCTTTTCCACAAAAGATCTTAGGACTAAGACAGGTAGGGATATTCATAAAATTCTCCTTTTGTGTTCTGCATAAGAAAGAAAGTCATGCAGGTTTGTAATGAAATGAGGAGCAGGGTGAGTAAACAATTACAGAATTTACATTTTTGGGTGAACTATCCTTTTTAACAGAGCAATCATAACAGTGGAACCAGTCACCATGTAAGAACTTCTAAAAACACTTACCAACTTTAAATGCACTTCTGTAGAGATCAGTAGGTCTCTGTACAGTATGTGTAAAGGTCAAACAGGAGGCCCACCAGAATTCCAGAATGGGTCTATCTGCAGCCCAGGGGCGTAGCCACCACAGGCCCTCCAGCACACTTGAGTCCCTTCCTCCCTCCCACAGAATGTATCCATCAGACACAATAAGAGCTTGAGATGTAGGCCAGTAAGTGTAAACTCTCAATGCACAAAAACACCTTGCATGACTGGTAAAGCTGCATGAAGATATATGGCTTTACCATGAAAGGCAATAATGTGTGAATATGACTAGTGTGCACTGTAAAAAAATAAATTAAAAAAATGTAATACTAATTGCCTTGTTTTCCAGTGAAACAAGATACATTTACTTACATTTACTATAACATAAGATATTAAGTCTTGTTTTCAGAAAAATCTAACAAAATAAATAAACTTGTTTTCCCATCTATATCTTATGGTATTTTGCTCCATAAGTGAAAACACCTTGTTTTAAGTATGTTTAGAGATTTTTACTGGAAAACGAGACAAAAATACTAAAGTTATTTTTATATCACATATATAATAAAAAAAATATACAGTATAATATACAAATATGTAATATCATATTCACTGGGTTAATATCAGGGAATAAAAAAAAATGCCTGGAAAAATCTTGGAAATTTCTAGAATGCATAACAAAATTGATACATTTTATATATACCTTTTGTAGTTATGTTTTAAAATATTTTTATCAGCTAAATATTGTTCTTGTGTAGAATTATACTTGCCTGCATGCCATAGTGAAGTCTGATTTATGAGCGAATCATTCTTTTGTGTCATTTCTTTTTTACTGAATCAGCTTATCCAGTAATCATAAACAACTTTTAATATTGTGACGAAAAGGGCAGCAGACGAGGAGTGAGGATCTACTTTCAGTTTATTAGAAATTAAACAAAGACAAACGAATGGAGAACACAGGAACAAACAAAACATCCACGATTGGAAAACAAAAGATTAACACAATATAAACATCCACGAAGGGCACTGGCAGGAACAAGGTCAACGGCAGACAAAAGATTACTTTTACATTTAACATTCAACAACTGACAAAAGACTGATAAAACAACAGGGCTTTTATACACAAAGGATAACGATGAAATTAAGCACAGGTGAAGACAATGACAGACAGATGGCAGTGATGAGAGCAGGGAATTATGGGAGGTGTAGTCCGGGAGAGATGACAGGGGTTCTCCTGGCCAGACAACAGTGGAATCGTGACAAATATCATGGAATAAGGATATGCACTGTTCGCTGAACCCTAGCATTACAAATTGTGTGTGTGTGTGTGTGTGTGTGTGTGTCTGTTTATCCTGAGCATTATTGTCTTTTCATGTCATGCATAGCTTAGCTCTCACCTGACCTCTTTTTAAGATGTGGGTGTATGTTTGTATTTAAGTTTTAGAAATAAATACATTTTAAAAAAATTAATGTCCAGTCTGTTGAGACACATACTCTGTTCTCAGTTCTGCAAATTTCCTGGCCTCTTGCCAGCCCTGTTGGTCCAAACCGCAGCTCTGCTCGCCTCTGAGTCTGTCCTCGCTCAGTACCCAATGCACATGCATCTTTCAGCCATAATATTTTTAGGTTGGCAGGTTATGTAACAAGCACCTGTTATGTGGTCTGCTCGCAGTCGGGTGAGAGAGTGAGTGCTCTGTGACGATCCTGCAAATCAAACTGACTGAATTTTTCTTCTCCACATACACACACACACACACACACACACACACACCCTCTTAGCAATCACACTAATATATTCCCAAAATAAGAGTTTGCTGTGTGTTTTGAAGCCATTCACCTAGATCAGGACTTCATAACTAAAAAGCTGCCAGTGCTGCTCATGACAAAGCTTTACCAAACCATAACATATTCAAATGTGTCACATTTTCAGGGTTATGTAACATTACATTATATATATATATATATATATATATATATATATATATATATATATATATATATATATATATATATACACAGTATACAATTATATTCCCTGCAGTACTTGTAGTTTCACCTGTTGTACATGGACACATTTTAGCCCTCAGAGGAGAGATGCTTTGCATATTTTTATTTTTTTTACACACACACACACACACACACACACACGTTTATATATATATATATATATATTCTATACACCAGTTTTAAATGATATTCCCTGCAGTACTTGTAGTTTCACCTGTTGAACATGGACACATTCTAGCCCTCAGAGGAGAGATGCTTTGAATATTTTTATTTTTTTTACACACACACACACACACACACACATGTGTATATATATATATATATATATATATACACGTGTGTGTGTGTGTGTGTGTGTAAAAAAAATAAAAATATTCAAAGCATCTCTCCTCTGAGGGCTAGAATGTGTCCATGTTCAACAGGTGAAACTACAAGTACTGCAGGGAATATCATTTAAAACTGGTGTATAGAATCGCTCTTAGAGCTACACAACCCAGCAAGGGGTAATTCAAATAAACAATCTAGCCTTGAATTCTGAGATTGTGTTATTTCTTGTAAGGTTAATCATAATAAGGTCTCACAAGATTCTGTATGATAAAAAAATAAATATCTCTTAAAATGCCTCTTTTGTAAGTATAAATTCGAAAGGACCTGTTTAGGTTCCAGTAGCTAAATTGGTAGAGCATGGTGCTAGCTTGGTTCATTTCCCAGAGAATGCTTGTACTGAGAAAAAGTTAGAAACAGTGTACAACCCCATAAGTAATTAAGCATATTTCATTGAGCACATTTACATGCACCCCAATATGCTGATAACTGCCAAAAATCAGCTTAGTCATACAATCTGACAATGCAAGAAAAACGTGTTTACATGACACTTAAAAGTATTGGGATATCTCTGCTTTTGACGTCAAAAAGAAACAGACATGAGCACAATACTTTTGCACATTGAATAAGCGGTTCCCGTCTGTTGCTCACTTTGACGTTGTGTCGAAAAAGCAACACTAGGGGTCTCTCTTGAGAGCCTTATGCATCTCTGAACTTTGAGAAAAGGCCAATGAGAAGTTGGCAGAAAGAATTTGCATGTCCGCCCGGACATATGGGTATAAAGGGAGGGAAATTAGTCTATTCATTCAGAAATTTTCTTCGGGGCCGACCATTTGTGTGAGCAGCGAGCTCCATGTTTGCCCTAAACGTTTTTCTCTAAAAGAGCAATACACAGCAGGGTTGAACGTCCTTTTCAGGACGCGTGCGTCTTTTAATAAAGATGCCATTCCGCCCCTGTGTAGTTTCTGGATGCGGTCGACTTCTCTCTGCTCCTGACGGTCACATGTGCTGCCTCATGTGTCTGGGCGCGATCACATCGAGGCAGCATTTGTAGATGGTTCGTGTTCTGGGCAAGCAACAAAAATGTAAAAATCTAGTTGTTTAAATTGAGCTGTACTTGTTTGCAGATTATTGGATTTGAGGGATCACATGAGACATGTGTTAAGGTCTGAAAGTTCACGATCTGATAAATACTGAACTTATTAAAGGAATGTTTTTAACCGCAATTGCAATTTTTGGTCTAAGATTTGCATGTATGCGACCATCAGCTGTTGCCTTTCCATTGAATATGCTGAAATTATAAAGAGCCCTTTGTTAGACCAGGTATTGTTTATGTTTGTGATTATTTTCTTTCTGCTTATTGATGTGCTGTGTTTCCTGCAGCTATTGTGATCAAGGATAAGGAAAGGACGTGTGACTCACTGCTCATGTGCATTGTTACCGTGTTGAACCATGGCCTGTGGAGTGGAGGTGGTGTTGGAGATGTTCTGCGAAAACCCTCTAAAGAGGTGGCAGATCTTTACTTTAAATCAGTGGTTCTCAACTGGTATTGCTTTATGACCCAGATTTTATTTGAACATCAGGTGTTTACCCAACGCAGTTCAAAAATTGTTTATCGTACAAATGTAAACAAAAATGTCCTTAAAATCCTAAAATGTATTCAGATTTATTTTATAATAATATTATTTATGTTTTTTGAGGATGAGGGCATGTCATGCAACCTGCTCATGTTCAAGTCTAATTTGGCTAGATTATAAGATTAATTTGCATCAGAGTACTGTAGAGTTTGACACAACCTTTGACGTCAACAAAATATGGGAAGCTTTTTCTCCATTTTAAAGTTGCTGAAGTATATATATTTGTTATTCTACTTCTGTACGATAATGTAATTTGTTGTATTTTATTACAGTACATTTAACAATGTTTTATCCCTGCTGTGCGCAACCCTATTGGAACAGACCTGCTACTGATTTTTGAGTTGTGACCCATCCGTTGAAAACCACTACCCTAAACAACACCGAAACACAAGAATGTCAGGGTTACTGTTGTAACCTCCATTCCCTGAGGGAGTGAACGAGACGTCTTGTCAAATGAAGTGACACAAGGGGTCTTCCTTGGGAGCCTCACGTACCTCTGAACTTGAGAAAAGGCCAATAAGAAATTGGCAGACAGAATTTGCATGTCATTTGAATTTGCATGAAGGGAAGTGGGCCATTTACAGTGGTAGGTCCAGTGTCATGGCAGAAGGGACACAACGTCTCGTTCCCTCCCTCAGGGAATGGAGGTTACAACAGTAACCGTGACGTTCCCCTTCTGTCATTCACTCGACATTGTCTCGAATGAAGTGATACAAGGAGTCCCGTTCAAAAACACCATGCACTAGGCCATGTTACGTGAACTGCTGATACAGGTGGAAGCAGGTTGCTGCGTGCTAGAAGCAACTGTATCGGCCTCACATAACCCTCCCCAATGCCCCCATAAAAGGTGTCATACAGTGAATCCGGAAAGTAGTCACAGCGCTTCACTTTTTCCACATTTTGTTATGTTACAGCCTTAATCCAAAATTTATTAAATGTATTATTTTCCTCAAAATTCTACAAACAATACCCATTAATGACAATGTGAAAGAAGTTTGTTTGAAATTTTTGCAAATTTAAAAAAAAATCGAAAAAAGCATCTTTTTGTGTATGATGCTACAAGCTTGTATCATCTATTTTTGGGCAGTTTCTCCTATTTGTCTTTGCAGGACCTCTCAACCTCCATCAGGTTGGATGGGGAGCGTCAGTGCACAGCCATTTTCAGATCTCTCCAGAGATGTTCAATCGGGTTCAAGTCTGGGCTCTGGCTGGGCCACTCAAGGACATTCACAGAGTTGTCCCATAGCCACTCCTTTGTTATCTTAGCTGTATGCTTAGGGTTGTTGTCCTGTTGGCAGATGAACCTTCACCCCAGTCTGAGGACCAGAGCGCTCTGTAACAGATTTTCATCAAGGATGTCTCTGTACATTGCTGCATTAATCTTTCCCTTGATCATGACTAGTCTCCCAGTTTCTGCTGCTGAAAAACATCCCCACAGCATGATGCTGCCACCAACATGCTTCACTGTAGGGATGGTATTGGCCAGGTGATGAGTGGTTTCCTCCAGACATGACATTTGCCATTCAGGCCAAAGGGTTCAATCTTTGTTTCATCAGACCAGATCATTTTGTTTCTCATGGTCTGAGAGTCCTTCAGGTGCCTTTTGGCAAACTCCAGGCGGCTGTCATGTGCCTTTTACTGAGGTGTGGCTTCTGTCTGGCCACTCTACCATACAGACCTGATTGGTGGAGTGCTGCAGAGATGGTTGTACTTCTGGAAGGTTCTCCTCTCTCCACAGAAATGCTGGGGCTCTGTCAGAGTGACCATTGGGTTCTTGGCCACCTCACTGACTAAGGCCCTTCTCCCCCGATCGCTCCGTTTGGCCGGGCGGCCAGCTCTAGGAAGAGTCCTGGTGGTTCCAAACTTCTTCAATTGATGGATGGATGGAGGCCACTGTGCTCATTGGGACCTTCAATGCTGCAGAAATGTTTCTGTACCCTTCCCCAGATCTGTGCCTTGATACAATCCTGTCTCAGATAATTGTCTACAGACAGTTCCTTGGACTTGATGGCTTGGTTTGTGTTCTGACATGCACTGTTAACTATGAGACCTTATATTTACATTTACCAATTTACATTTATGCATTTGGCAGATGCTTTTATCCAAAGCAACTTACAAAGCCCTTATTACAGGGACAATCCCCCCGGAGCAACCTGGAGTTAAGTGCCTTGCTCAATGGCACAATGGTGGTGGCCATGGGGTTTGAACCAGCGACCTTCTGATTAGCAGCCCTGTGCTCTAACCACAACGTCACCACAACTCTTATATAGTCTTATATAGATAGGTGTGTGCCTTTCCAAATCATGTCCAATCAACTGAATTTACCACAGGTGGACTTCAATCAAGTTGTAGAAACATCTCAAGGATGATCAGTGGAAACAGGATGCCACAGGATGTAGAATTTTTAGGAAAATAATGTATTTAGTCCATTTTGGAATAAGGCAGTGACATAACAAAATATGGAAAAAGGGAAGCGCTGTGAAAACTTTCCGGATGCACTGTATAAAGACCTTAGGTTCCCAGCACCCCTGAGGGGGGAACAGGTTCTACATGACCAGCATGGGAGCAAGCCCGACAGCCGCTGCCTTTTCTCTCTCTATGTCTCTCGCATAGTGTAAAGCAGCTGGGGCTTTATACAGTTCTTAACGCTATGAAATGCATCGGGGATGTATAGTTTCCGATCCTATTCTTTCAGGGGGAAAAGACCCTGTGGAGGCCACATCCTGCCAAGACTAGGGGGAGGTGATATGTGGCCATTACACCACGTGGGTTGTCAAGTCACATGTGGGAGTGGCATGGTGGTAGGTCCTACATGAAGAGGGAGGAGCTCTACAAATAAAGTGACCAGGAGCAGTTGGACTGCCCAAGGGAGATGCAGGTCCGCCTGACAGGGGGACCGTACCATGGAAAATACATCACAGGGAGTTGCCTGAAGAGGGAATTAAGCTTGTGGAGCCCTACCCCAGTACAGAGCACTTGCAGCTCGTAGTGGGTCTGGTCGCTAATTTCTTCACTGAATTTGCAGGCCAGATGGCTAGGGAGAAAGAACATCCAGGAAGCGAAAGCTTAGTGGCTAACTAAGATCAACTGAGGCACACTGGATCAACTTGGTCAAGGGCACTAGGTGCAAGTGGAACACCCGGTCAGCTGTTCTGTATTACCGAGTTCTACCGGCTCGGACCTGACAGAACACGGGACGAGATCGACTCAACCCTGAGATTGTAGAATCTCGCAAAGGTGTAGGGTGTTGCCTAGCCCACTGCAGATGTCTGCTTAGGGAGGTGTCGTTGGGCTGTGCTCTCAAGGAATCCACACTTCTTGTAGAGTGTGCTCGAACCTGCAAAGGGGCGGACACGTCCTGTGTCTGGAACGCCAAGGAAATGGTGGCAACGACCCAGCAGGCAGCCTCAGTTTGGAGACAGTGCTCCCTTTCCCCTGTCCACCGAAGCAGAAAAAGTGCTGCTCAGTACATCTAGAGCTCTGCTCTCCCAAATATATATGCAAAGCATGTACCAGACACAGCAACGAAATGCTGGATCTGTCTCGGGGCAGCTTGCTTGCAGGTTCATGACCTGGTCCCTGAAGGGGGTCGTAGGAACCTTGGGCACGTAGCCTGGTCGTGGTGTCAGGATAACGTGAGTATGTGCTGGACCAAACTCCAGGCAAGTGTCGCTGACAGAGAACTTTTGCAGGTCCCCAACCCTCTTGATGGAAGCTAGCGCTATCAGGAGGGCCGTCTTCAAGGAGAGGGCCTTGAGCTCAATTGAGTCAAGTGGCTCGAAAGGGAGTCTCTGAAGGCCCAAGTGGACCACTGAGAGATCCCAGGGGGGAACAGGCTTAGCCGGGGAAGTCATGCTTACCCAAGGACTTGCCGTCTACTGCGTCTTGGTGGGCCATGATAGCGGCTACATACACCATCAAGGTGTAGGGGGACCTCCAGCCTCTCTTGCAGGAATGAGAGCACTGACCAAAATCTCTGCGGGTCCTCAGATCAGGAAGAACACCACTTCATGAACGAGCGCCACTTCAAGGCATAAAGTTGCCTGGTGGAGGGAGCTCTGGCTTGGTTGATCATGTGTACGACTGCAAGTGGCAGATCACTCAGATTTTCCACATCCCATCCAGGGGCCAGACATGGAGGTTCCAGAATTTTGGGTACGGATACCAGAGGTTGCCCCATCCCTGAGAAAGAAGGTCCTTCCTCAGTGGAATTTGCCAGAGAGGTGCTGTTGTGAGGAGCGTGAGATCCGAGAACCAAGTCTGAGTGGGCCAATAAGGAGCCACTAAGGTGACTTGTTCCTCATCCTCCCTGATCTTGCACAGCACCAGTGCAAGAAGGCTCACTGGGGGAAATGCGTACTTGCTCAGTGCCCGGGGCCAGCTGTTTGCCAACGCGTCTGTTCCGAGAGGGGCTGCCAGCAGGCAGTGAGTGTTGTCCTGGGAGGCAAAGAGATCTACCTGTGTCATGCCGAATCGGCCCCAAATCAGCTGGACCACCTGGGGGTGGAGCCTCCACTCTTCGCTGGGCGAAACCTGTCGTGACAGCACATCCGCTGTCATGTTGGGGTTGCCTGGGATATGAGTGGTGCACAGCGAACTGAGTTAGGTGAGTTGTGACATATGATGAGAGTGCATGCCGCCTTGGCGATTTATGTACACTACCATTGTGGTGCTGTCTGAACAGATCAAGATGTGCTTGCCCTTAATCGTTGGGAGAAACCTCCGCAGCCAGCAACTCCAGGCAGTAGATGTGCCAACGCAGCCGGGACCCTATCCAGGAGCCAGCGGCAGCGTGCCCGTTGCACACGGCACCCAAACCCAGTTGAGAGGCTGTTGTGACCACAACATGTCTGGACACCTGCTGTAGGGGGACTCCGGCCTGCAGAAAACGAAGGTCTGTCCAAGGGTTGAAAGTCTGATGGCAGGAAGAGGTGATTAACACACGGTATGTGCCACGGTACCATGCCCATCTCAGGACTCGAGTCTGAAGCCAGTGCTGAAGCTGTCAAATATGCATCAACCCTAGATGTGCAACCACGGCTGTGGATGTCATATGCCCCAGGAGCCTCTGGAATTTTTTTAGAGGAACCGCTGTGCCGAGCTCAAAAAGAGCGAGGCACCTGAGAACTGACTGCGCACGCTCATTCTTGAAGTGTGCTGTCATTGAGACTGAGTCTAACTCCATGCTGAGAAATGAGATGCTCTGAACCAGGGTGAGCTTGCTCTTTTCCCAGTTGACCTGAAACCCTTGATGGCTGAGGTGCCTGAGCACCTGGTCCCTGTGAGCGCATAGTAACTCTCAAGAATGAGCTAGAATGAGCCAGTCTTCAAGGTAATTGAGTATGTGGATGCCCACTTCCTGTAGCTGCCTCTGCAACCTTGGTGAAGAAGGGACAGGGACAGGCCGAAGGGGGAAACCTTGTACTGAAACCCCTGGCCGTCGAATGTGAATCATAGGGAGGGTCGACGTTGAGGCAGAATGGAGACCTGGAAGTACGCGTCCTTCAGGTCTACCACTGTGAACCAATCTGATGCCGAACGTAGGTTAAAATCTGTTTCTGCGTGAGCATTTTGGACGGGAGTTTGTGTAAAGAACTCGCAAGTCCAAGATTGGACGCAACCCACCGCCTCTCTAGGGTATGATGAAGTAAGGGCTGAAGAAACCCTTCTTCATCTCAGCTGGATGGACAGGCTCTATCGTATCCTTGAGTTGTAATCTTTGCCTGTAAGGTGCTGGCGTTTTCGCCATGCATCGAAGTGGAGTGAATACCACTGAAACAAGGTGGGAGTCTGGCGACTTGAGTTGCATACCCGAGGCAGATGGTCCTGGTCAACCAGCGCGATGGTTTGGACAGTGAAAGCCATGTGTCCAAGCTCCGTGCGAGGGGCACTAAGCAGACTCTCAATTTTGACGTACTGGGTGGGGCTTTGCAGCGGGGCAAGCAGGTAATAACGTGTCGGGAGGCAAAAGCGTGTCCCGAGGCTTGGGAGCTGAAAAAAAACTCAAAGCACTTACCTTGCTCCATGCAACCGGCAGTGGGCGGATTATTGACTGAGGAAGAGGTCCTGGAGAGTGGGGGGGGGGCGCAGTCGAAGCGCCCAGGGGCATGGACTGCACAGCGTGCAGAGAGAGAGAATGCCCCTGGAAATGCGCCGTAGATCCAACAGCAGTGCTTTGCCAACAGAGGTGAGTGGAACAGTGGTGAAACTCAGTTTGCCGCTGCACAACCACTCGGCTCCAAAGAAAAAATCTGTCTAACTTACACTTCCCTTTATACCCGTATGTCAGGGGGCGGAACATGCAAATTCTGTCTGCCAATTTCTCATTGGCCTTTTCTCAAGTTCAGAGGTACGCGAGGCTCCCAAGGAAGACCCCTTGTGTCACTTCATTCGACATAAGAGTGAGTGACAGAAGGGGAACTCCAATATCAGAGCCTGCAATGTTGCAAATACCGATATGATCACTTGTTGGTACATGCTGAATTCTGTTACAAATCGCTATTCTTGAGCCATACGATTTTAAAATTGTCTCCCTGATGAAAAATATATTTTTTTTATTTAATAAAAAATATGTTTATCTTAATGCTACAATCATTAATAGTTAAATATAGGAAGCTATTTTATATTTGCACAGAGTTTCATATAACAGGTTTTTTCTCTAAGAAGTCACTTTAATTCTTTATGTTTAGTCCTTTAATGAACTGCTGCTACAGCCATCAATGCGCCATTTGTTCACTGTCGTATGTCAAAATCCTCTGCTTTTTATCAATGTCCGTTATTATGCATGATCCAAAAGTTTATTTGAGAGGTGTTGTGGAGAGTATTTGAAAGAACTAATTCTGCAGATTCTGTCAGACACTGCTTTAATAAAAAGTTTAGCTGTAAATAGGTTTATCAAACTCTTGGATGCCGTAAACTATATGTCGGCACCCCGCAATATTTATAATCTAACAGCCAGGGTATTCAAGAGCAGTGGCTGGTAATTACGCACATTTACCCACCACTGTTGACAAGAAATGCAGAAATACAAATATGTGTGCTTGAGGAAACACACCTTATTGTATTTTGAAGAACAGATGAAAGATATGGCATTGATGTGTGTGTCTGATTTGCTTTTTTGTCCATAAGTTAATTTGTGCTTTGGCGCCAACTCACGCAGCGTAATCATGTCTCGTGGAAAATGTGCAAATTGTCAGTTCTCAATTTTTTTCTCTGTCAGTCATCTGGGAGCAGTTTGTATGAATAGGGTCATCTATGAGAATGCTGCATAGGATCTCAGTGTCACATTCCCTGTTTTTTTGTGCTTTTATGTTGAAGTTTAGTTTAGTTCCTGTTTCCTGTTAGGTTTTTGTAGTCCTTTGTAGTTTCATTTTATGATTGGTTTTCCCCTGATTGGTTCTCATTCCCTAATTGTTTCCCCAGGTGTTCCTTGTTTTCCCTTGTGTATTTAAGCCTTTGTTTTCCCCAGTTTATTTGTCTATCAAGATAGGCAGAGGTTTATTGCTTTTAATTTTTTGTTTTTAAAGAATACAGGGCTTTTAAAAAGAATTTAATTTGATAGGAAATATGTAAGTCCTGTTATATACTCCAGTCCAGCGGTGGCGGTAATGCAGCAAATAGTTGTCAACCGCCATTTAAAAATTGAAGAAGAAGTTTATTTGTCAGTTCTTGCATGTTTTGTTATGCTCTGTGCTAGGTTCCCTGTTATTTCTTTATTCTTAGTTTTTTTTTTGTTCTTTTGAATAAAGCTGCACTTAGATCCTCATTCTTTGCCTACTTCGTCACACTCAGACTATCTCAGGATGCATATCCAAATAAGATGCAATGACATTGGGACTACAGGTGATGTGTCATAATTCAGTACAGCCCTAGAAATTGTTCTTGAACAAGTTTACTCTTTAGCCTCCATTTGTTTGTTGCAGAATGATCATTATAATAATATTTTATAGTTTTATATTCTAAAATAACAAAATTAGTTCTTCCAGAATTGCAATATCACAATACATATATCATCTAGGAAATATTGTAATGTCGAATCAGGAGATCTGTGGGAATTCCCAGCCCTACTGAATAGCCAAACTATTCAACTAACCAATCACAGACTCTTAGGGAACTTTCAGACTGAATATGTTCTTGCACTATTAAAAGCTAGACGGTGCAGAAAATAATAAAATAAAAAACGTAGGTGTCTCGAGACAAGTTTTTAAAAGGTTAAGTTCTTTTAAGTGGCACTCCTGCACGAGATGCCGAAAACACAGCAAGACGTGGCGCAATGGTCACAAACGTCCGTCTTGCACATTTACGCAGGAAAACAATTAAATAACAACACAGACAGACACAACAACATGTGAATACCCCTTACTCTGGGGCAATGTTTTGGTGAATCAGAAGTTAAATAACAAATAATCCTTACACAATTATCAGTTTGTTCAATGGTTGTTCGAATATAAGTGTGTCTGGACCAAAATGTGGAATGTTACAAAAGAATCTCAAAGGATTTTTATTGATTATAAATGCCACCTTTCATTCTGTAATCATTAATGTTTGTGAGACTGAAAGACAAGTCAACTCTGATCTTATCATTGACTCTTTCCTCCACAGGAGCCACTGTTTGCAGCCCGTATGATGTACGACCTTCTCCTCTTCTTCATGGTCATCATCATTGTCCTCAACCTAATTTTTGGAGTCATCATTGACACCTTTGCTGACCTGAGAAGTGAAAAGCAAAAGAAAGAAGAGGTGCTGAAAACAACCTGCTTTATTTGTGGTGAGTGTCCACATCCCCTAGAGCCTGATGGCTGTACAAATACTCAATAGTTCTTTCTTGGAACTGGATGGAGCTTTGGTGACAGAAATGTAGACACAGCAGTTATGTAGTGAATCACAGATGTTTTATGTTATTGATCATAGACCCATAAACCTCAAATGCCCATAAAACTGTTTTTCTCCAGCATAAACATTAGGACACCCCCTCATCACCAGAAATCTTAATCATAACTCACTGTGGAGGTGGTGGGGAGCCTTCCTGTTGCCACTTGGTGTGTTTGAAAGTTATTGGGTGACCAGCTGTTAATTCTCATAATTATTATGTCATCTGATGACCTCAGAGATTTGACCCATATAAAATTCAGATATAATACTATTTTGTCATGGAAAGTGGAGTTTTGTTTTTTCAAGGCAAGACAGTTATACATTGAGTCGGGGGACAAAGCAGGAACATTTTTGGCTAGATATATAAAACAGAGAGAGTCTTTTTCTACTATTTCCTAAGTGAAATCTGCTGATGGTGAAACTTTTACCTCGACCATAGATATTAATAATGCCTTTAAATAATTCTTGATCTTTATAGTTTCACGTCTTCATCTACTGATGAAGATACTAGAAACTTTGTGGAACCATTAGAACTCCCTAAATTGATGACAGAGCAAAATAATTATCTTGACTCTGAGATAACCTTGGAGGAGCTTGACAAGGTAATTAAAACCCTGCCTACTAGCAAGGCTCCGGGGCCAGATGGCTTTGCCGCTGAATTTTTGATATCTTATGCTACAGAACTGGCTCCACTTTTGTTAGAAGTTTATACGGAATCATTAAAGAATGGAAAGCTTCCTCCAACCATGATACAAGCCTGGATCAGTCTGATTCTTAAAATGGGCAAAGATCCTAGCAAGTATGAAAGTTACCGTCCAATTTCCCTGATCCAGTTAGATGTAAAAATGTTGTCAAATATTCTGGCTAACCAATTAAGTAAAGTTATGACAACTCTTATTATAGAGGGCAGGTTGCCCTCTATCCCCATTATTGTTCTGTGTTGACCTGGAACCATTTGCAACCACAATAAGAAAGGAGGATGATTTTCCAGGGGTGGTGGCGGGAGGTGTGGTGTATAAGCTTTTACTTTATGCGGATGATAATTTATTATTCGTCTCCTACCCCAATAGATCTATGAATTATCAATTCCTTTTCTAAATTTTCAGGATACAGAGTTAATTGGTCTAACTCCGAAGCGCTGTAACGGCTTTTCAACCGGGCACCTTTCAATGGCCCAAACAGGGCATTAAGTATTTGGGTATTTTATTCCCAGCAAATTTATTTGATGTAGTTAATTTTAACCCTTTAATAAAAAGGTTTTCGAGTGATGTGAGTAAGTGGGCTTCATTACATTCATCGAAACGTTAATGTTATTAAAATGAATTATATTCCAAAATTCAACTACCTACTACAATCTCTCCCTGTAGATGTCCCCCTAGCATAGCGAAGTCCTTCATTTGGAATGGAAATCATCCCGTGTTACATTTCAATAAGATACATAGGCCGGTTGACAAAGGTGGGTTAGGCCTACACAAGATTTTGTTTTATTATTAAATGTCTCAGACATTTAGCTCATTGTTCACTTCCACCTGAGAGAGCCCCATCCTGGTTTGGAATTGAACAGAAAGTTATTGCCCCTATTTTACTATTACAAAGCCTTTCTATTAAACTAATTGGAGAAGTTGCACCCCGTTATCTCGCATCTGCACATGCTATGGACAAAAGTGTTCAGAGTGTTTAATTCAGACATTTATTTAAGTGTTGCCTCAAGCATATGGCATGTCCCCTTTCTGCTGGTCGGTGTGGATTGTGAGTGGTGCGATGAAATCATTTGAAAATTTGGTCCAACATTTCAGGATTCCTAGATCTCAGTACTTCAGGTACTTACATCTGCGCCACCTGCTCTGTACTATGTTTGGGAGTAGCATATACCCACCCTCCCAGGGCATATTATGTGGATATATTGAATCAACATCACAAGACATCACCCAGGAAGCTCGGTCACAAATGGGTCTTCCAAATGGACAATGACCACAAGCATGCCTCCAAAGTTGTGGCAAAATGGCTTTTACCAGCTCCGAAGTAAACGTCTCGTTCCCTGGGTCGTCCATGCTGATTGTCCTTTGGGATACGCAGGGGGACGCCTTTGGCGAGCAGACGGAGCATGGCATGTGCTGGTGCAGTGGCGGGGCATGATATGGGAAATGGCCACCGTCTGTTTCTTCACTGCTGAGAAATGCTGGCCGAATCCCTCAACGGTGTCGCTGAATAAATCGAACTGGGAGACGGAGGTGTTGAGGAAGCGTGCTTTGTCCACATCCCGATTTCATTGAGTGACTGCAGTTCCTGCATCACATCAGGGTCAGGACTACCCAAGTGCAGATCTTTGAGTGCCTTGGCCTGGTGAACTTGCAGGAGGGCCATGGAATGCAGGGTGGAGGTGGCCTGTCCAGCAGTGCTATAGGCTTTGGTGGTCAGTGACAACGTCATCCTACAGGCCTTGGAGGGGAGCACCAGTGGATTCCACCAGGTGGCGGCATTCTTGGGACACAGGTGGATTGCAACCGCTCTGTCCACCTGGGGGACCTCCAAGTACCCATTGGCCACCCGCCGTCGAGTGTAGTGAGAGCGGATGAGTGAGGAGGATGGTTGCTGGCAGTGAAAGGTCCCCTCCATGACCTCGTCAGCTCATCATGCACCTCCGGGAAGAAAGGATCTGGGGGGCGTGGCTGTGAGCAGCGCCCGGACCTGAGGACCAGGGTCTAGCCGCGAAGGCAATGGGGAGGACGGAGGGTTCCAGTCCAGCCCCACTCTGACGGCGGCCCTGGCAAGCATGTCGGCCATCTGGGCATCAGCCTCAGACTGTGCATGCTGACCCGAAGGCAGAAGTATAGTCGAGTCTTCCGCGTCAGACGCCGGAACGCTCTTCGATGCAGCGGCAAACTCATCTTCCAGCTCGGAGGTCTCGAGGGAGTAACCAGACTGGCCATGAGGCGAGCCGCTGTCACCTCGAGTTTGGACGGAAGTCAATGAGCGTGCAGGGGGGTGGGTGGTTCATGGGGATCTACCCGGCGAAACCAAGCTCGCTGCCATCCCCAAATTGCCTCCATCTCCAGCCAGGTCGTCCACAATCCTGTGGGAAGGAGCAAAGCGGGGGGCAGATGGAGTGGCGTTCCTCCTTAAGAAGGACAGCCATGACCGCAATATTGACATGGTAAGGTTCTCGCAGTGAGAACACGAACCATCCACAAAAACTGCTAAACACACGAGGCAGCGCCTGTGACCATCAGGAGCGGAGAGAATATCCAGGAACTACATATCCAGGAACTACATGGGTGGAAGGGCATCTTTATAAAGACTTGTCCTGAAATGGACGTTCAACACCAGCGGTGTATAGCTCTTTTAGAGAAAATAAACTCTTTTATAGAAAATATTCTCTTTTAGCAGCACTGTCAAAGCGCCCAGGGGCAAAGCTGCACTGCCGTGCAGAGAAGGAGAAAGCCGCTGATATGCTCTTCTGAGGTGAGTGGAACATTAAGTGGTCTCAGCTCGCTGATCACACAACCACACAGCTTCGAAGAAGAAATTTGTATGGACAGACGAATGATTCCCTCCTTTTATACCTGTATGTCCGGGGGAGGGACATGCAAATTCTGTCTGCCAATTTCTCATTGGCCTTTTCTCAAGGTCAGAGGTAACCAAGGCCTTCAAAGAAGTCCCCTAGTGTCGCTTCATTCGACACAACGTCGAAGTGAGTGACAGACTGGGAACTGAGTTTAAATGTATAAGGTGTATGTTAACTTCTGACTTCTACTGTAGATAATGTGATTTTAGCTTGACTTAGTCCAGCATGTGCATAACTTAATGAAACCTCAATTGGCCTTGACATTGTGTGCAAGCTCCAAAAGACAGAGGTGACACGCAATGTGGATTACTGGAACTTTTTCAGTTATGTACTTCCTTCAATTTATCGATTATGCATTTTGTCATTTATATTTGGACAGACAGATGAAGATTGTAGCTTGACTATGTGAACATATTCTTGATGATTACAACTTTTTATCTGTGCTGATATCTCTATAAATGTCAATGCTACCTTGCCGACTACGCCACAGTTTACCATATGTTGGTAAGATAAAAAAAGAGATTGCAATCATGTAACAAGAACAACAGCAATTTATAAAAATTTAAACAACATTTTGCATCTTAAATGGATATGATTATCTGTGCCGATATGTCAAATAATGTAATTTAAACATTTATTGAAGGGAAAAAAAAAAAACTAATAATCACATGCTTTGAATTACTAAAATACTAATGTGAACCATTCATAGTTGCCCATTAATTATTTTAAGTGCAGATGTATAGTCCTTTTCAAAATACTTTCACAGCACGTCACGAGTGAAAAGCTGAGGTCATCAAAGGTAAGTTAAGCCCCTAATTGGCCAATGGCATGAGGTGGCTGTATTTGTTTACTGCTGAGGAGTTTTTGAACTCTTAAGAGAAGATAAAGTGTTAAGAATGTCGACACTGAGTGTCTAATTCTGCACACAGAAAGGGAACCAAAGATTAAAGATTTATGCGTAGGGTTTTTTCTCCACTGTGTTCAACATGAGTTCATAAAGGATTATGTCAGATTTCCAAAGATTCATGTTTTTCTGAGGAATATAAAACTGTGCCAAGATCCCGATATCTAAACTGTAACCAGGTATGGCTGGATCTGAAAACATTATTTTCCAACATCTAAAGCTCTAATGTCCTTAGAGCAGTACTGCAGAAATAAACCGACTTGACCCCAGAGGTTCTGTTTGGTTTAGGGAATGTGGCCCACTTTAAGCATTACATTTGGGAAAGTGGAGCAAGTGTTTAAGGAATTTTCCACCAAATTCCTCACCCTAAATCTTTCCAGTTACCCAAAACCCTATGCTTTGGCTTATGCAATTTCAACTTTGTGACCTTCGGAATCTCAAGATAGCTGAAACTTCTGTTTGCCTTCAGACAATAGTCTTAAGATGTTCTGAAAATGGCTCAGAATGTGTTAATCCTTCAGAAAAGCTGTGACAACACACATACACACATGGTTTTCATGTGTCCTGGAAAACCTGGAATTTTGCAATGCAATTTTCCAGTCAAGAAATATCATAGAAAATTTGAAAAATATCTAAATGTCCTGGAAAATAATTATTTTCCTGGAAAATATTTTAGTATTATAAAATGGTTTGACTGTGTTGCTAGCAAGGATTTCATTACATGTACAAAAACATGGTAACAATCAAGACTCGGAATAGGAGTAAAATACACAAACTGCTGGCATCTGTGGATTGTGAAACAACATTAACAGTTAAGGGCGCTTACACCTTCGTGATTGATTACAGCTACAGCCAATTACGTGCTTGGCTTCAGCAGTGCATGCACAGTGAGAAGCAGCATTCATGAAACTTCTCATTTAAAAACAAACTGAATGACCTGTTACATGTACTGACCGACTGAATGAGAATGGCATGTTATTAGTTTACTTGATTGAAACTTATTAATATTAGACTATATTTGTTGTCTGTTTGGATGAAAAATCATGCTCGCCAGTTCACAAAAAGAACAGAAACTATAGATCTGGTTTGTTCTTATAATACTTAAATACTATAAAATCTTTTGGCTGATTTCGGTCATGAACATCTCAAAATGATTCAATGACTTATTCAAAGCACATAAGACACTCGTTAGTCACCACCTAGTGGCATCTCCAGAAGTGGTCACTTAACCAATCAATTAATGAAACTGAACAAATTTGTGAAACAGAAGCAAGCCACACCAATATACCCTTTATTGCTAATTTTGCACAATTGTCCAGATATGTTGATATACTTGAATCGTTAAAATAGCTTGGTGCTTTTAGCTTATTCTTAAAATAACCCCTGTCTTAGTGTCATGTCATGGTTTGAACTTTTTCAACCCTCATGAATTTGCATCCCTGTGTGTTATAAACTTTAGACAACGATGACAGTTGGACCACTGATCTTTTTTTTAATTATTATTTTTAATTCACACTGGGTTGGTAAAATGGTGATTTGGCCTTAATGCCTTGGGATGTGAATATATTTATTTAATTATATCACAGCTTTACGTGGATTAATAATCACACTGGGCCATGGAGCAAACTGCTTATCTGGAGCTGAGAATCTACCATAAAAAAAAACACAAAAACACCAAAATAAAAGAATGGACGCATGTGATTTTGCTTCAATATTACGCTTTTTGGGTGCATAAAATGTCCTGGAAAATTGTGCCTTGAAGAGAGTGGCAACCCTGACACACATACACATATTTTAACTAAGTCTGATGATCAGGGAAGCAGGAGTTTCCCCTCATGATAGCGGTTTGTGTATGCCATTGTATTCATGCTTTTCTTTGAAAAATAATCTCATCCCATTGCCAAAGCACTGTGGGCACTTTCCTTGAAAAACACATTAATTTAACAACTATATCAAATCACTCAATGAATACCAGTCTGTAGCAATATGTTCAATTGGGTTATTAAACAAAAAAAATGCCTTCCAAAATTAGGGCGCATATGTTCTTGATTTAAACATCCTGTTTTATCTTTGTTGCCCTTTTATGGGTCATCTGTTCTTCAAATGCTTCACTTAATGCAATGATATTGGATATTAACAGCTTTCGATGTGACTTGAGTAATTGCAAGATGTGCACAGAAAATCCCCTTCTTTGCAAGTGGTTGTTTCCTTGATGCAGATGGCACGTCGGTGGGTTTCTAACATAATTTCTGATCCAGTTCAAGTGTTTCAAGGGGTGCCATATGTTCCTGCAAGGAAACACCTGACTCTGGATTAGCTGCCCCTGAATCTCTTCCAAAAAATAAAAACCCTTTGACCTGACAACAAAGGGTGGAACAATTTGTAAGGCATCAGTAACTGACACAGTGCAGGTGAAAAAAGTGAATGCTGTTAATTAGGGATAGTTCACCCAAAAATTAAAATGATGTCGTTCCAAACCAAAATTACTTTGAAAGGCACAGTAGAGACAGAACTAGAAATGACAGGGTGAAAAGGGTAGAACAGAATTGAGAATTTGAGCCAGACTCAATAGGATATCGTCCATTTTTCACACCAAATTTCAATATGCCAGAGCATGTGTGCAAACCAGCAGGTTTCTACACTTTAAAAATATTGTGAAATAATATATGAAGCTGTCTCAATATTTACAACATATGTGACCTGCTCCATTATTTTGTCACTTTGTCTGAGAAACACGTTTTGAGTTTTATTCACTAAAGTAAAAAGTTAAGCATTTAATAGATTTAACCAGCCAGCATTAAAATGTTTCGACAATGGTTTGGAAAACCATTGTTCATTTATAAAAACTTTACAAACATAATACGTATATTATTTGAAAGCTTAGAATTTCATTTTCACTTTAATGCATAAAACTCTAAATCTGTTTCTTGGTCAGATACACTCAAAATGATGAAGCAGGTCACATATGGTATATCCTTTCATACCACATTAAAAAAAAGTGTGCTTTCCTGTATTACTGTGCGCAAATCGATTACGATGCACCTAAATTGTTAAGATAATTTTACATCAACACCAGAATTGAAGACCGATTGTCTGAAGACTGTCTGATCATATACCTTTCATTCAGGTAAATGAGGTTAGATATTTCCCCTTTGCATATCATTTGCAGTTTTTGGATGACGAAATTTGAAATTGTCTTCCTTTGATGCAGCACGTGAAGACTCGAAGCCTTGTTTTGGACCTGATGCTGCTGTTGGTTCTTAAACCACAAAGCATCCTGTCTAAGTGTGTGTGTGTGTGTGTGTGTGTGTGTGTGTGTGTGTGTGCATGTGTGTGTTTGGGGCTCTTGTGGTATTAGTAGGCCTAAAGAAATTCACACTTCCTTCATTTCCATTGAAGCATCAGATACATTTTAAATTGATGTGGCGAAAGTGCTCACACATTTACTAGCAATGCTGTCAATGTAAACAAAGCATAGGAAATAGAGGTTTTAGAGGGGGCTGGACACCTAAATAAAACAAGCCACAATAAAAAGCATACAAAATTACTTGTAAAAAGTATGAGTTAACCTTTCATTAGCCCCGTTTTTCCCTGCAGGGCCCTGTTAAAGCAGATGAGCACTGTAGTTTATCTTAATTTTTCACAATCATGACGTTTAAAGCAGAATTTAGCTTACAGCTAAAAAAAATTAAGGAAAAATTTAGAAAGAAACTATAACCTCTTTACTGTCTGCCATCATCCAATTCCCAATCTTCCAAGTTCCCTCCTTTGGAAAAATAAAATCCATTATATTAGGAAATCACAGTTAGTGAAAGAGTATGATAAGGGTGTGTAACACAGATCAAATTCATGGGCAAGGAAGAGGCGAGAAACCGGCTTAACATATAACTTAAAGGTTTAATGGAGAACTCAAAAAACAAACACATAAGATAACGGACGTCCGTAATCTTACCGACTCAACCCTGAGATTGTAAAATCTCGCAAAGGTGTTTGGTGTTGCCCAAACCGCTGCCCTACAAATGTCTGCTAGGGAGGCACCCCTAGCCAGTGCCCACGAGGGTGCCGTACTCCTTGTAGAGTGTGCTCAAACCCGTGGGGGGGGTGGCAAGGCCTGGGTGTGATAGGCCAGCAGGATGGCATCCACCACCCAGTGGGAAAGCCTCTGTTTGGAGACAGCATTCCCTTTCCGCTGTCCCCCAAAGCAGACAAAGAAGGGGCGCTCTGGCTTGGTTGATCGTGGCTACAACTGTGGGTGGTAGACCAGCTAGATCTTCCGCGTCCCGTCCAGGGGCCAGACGTGGCGGTTCCAAAGGTCTGGGTGCGCATGCCAGAGCATGCCCCGTCACTGAGAAAGGAGGTCCTTCCTCAGGGGAATTCGCCAGGGAGGGGCGAGGAGTATAAGGTCCGAGAACCAGGCCCGGGTGGGCCAATAAGGAGCCACAAGGGTGACTTGTTCCTCGTCCTCCCTGACCTTGCACAGCTCCTGTGCAAGAAGGCTCACTGCGGGAAATGCGTACTTGTGCGGCCCCGCCAGCCAGCTGTGTGCCAGTGCATCTGCCCTGAGGGGAGCCTCTATTCGGGCATACCAGAGCAGGCAGTGGTAGGTTTCTCGTGAGGCAAACAGGTCTACCTGGGTCTTGCCGAACTGTTTCCAGATCAGCTGAACCGAGTGGGTTTGAAGCCTCCAGTAGTAGAAACATGTGGCGGGAGCGTAGGCCGCCTTGGCGATTTATGTACGCTACCGCAGTGTTGTTGTCTGACCTGACCAGGACATGTTTGTCTCGGGTGGTTTGCGTGCCCATTGCACACAGCGCCACAACCCGATCTGGAGGCGTCGGTTGTGACCAAGACGCGTCGGGACACCTGCTGTAAGGGTACTCCTGCCCGTAGAAAACAGAGGTCTGTCCATGGTTTGAGTGTTTGGCGGCAGGCGGGGGTGATCGTCACATGGTGCGTGCCGCGGCGCCATGCTCGTCTCGGGACTCGAGTCTGAAGCCAATGCTGAAGCGGTCTTATGTGCATCAACCCCAATGGCACAGAGTCTAACTCCATACCGAGAAAAGAGATGCTCTGGACTGGAGTAAGCTTGCTCTTTTCCCAGTTGACCTGAAGCCCCAGACGGCTGAGGTGTCTGAGCACCTGGTCTCTGTGTGTGCATAGTAACTCTCGCGAGTGGACCAGGATGAGCCAGTCATCGTAATTGATTATACGGATGCCGGCTTCTCGGAGTGGGGCAAGAGTTGCCTCTGCGACTTTCGTGAAGACGCGAGGGGACAGAGACATGCCGAAGGGGAGGACTTTGTACTGATACGCCTGGCCATCGAACCGCAGAAAGGACGGTCGATGAGCGCAGTTCCTGCAACACATCAAGGTCAGGGCTACCCTTGTGCATATCCCTGAGTGCCTTGGCCTGGTGGACTTGCAGGATGACCATGGCATGCAAGGCAGAAGCGGCCTGTCCCGCGGCGCTGTAGGCTTTGGAGGTGAACGAGGATGTCGTCCTACAGGCCTTGGAAGGGAGTATAGGACAACCCCGGCAGGTGGTAGGGTTACCGTGGCATAGATGGAGCGCAACAGCCCTATCCACCTGGGGAATCATCATATACCCGTGGGCCGTTCCGCCGTTGAGGGTAGCGAGAGCGGAAGAGCAGGGCTTGTGACGAGTGGAGAGGGGGGCTCTCCACGAAGACGTCAACTCGTCATGCACATCCGGCAAAAACGGGACCGGGTGGGGGGCGAGGCTGTGAGCGGCGCCCAGACCCCAGGAACCAGTCGTCCAACGGTGACGGGTGTGGGGAGGACGGAGGGTTTCAATCCAACCCCACACTGACGGCGGCCCGGGCAAGCATGTCGGACATCTGCGCGTCAGCCTCAACCTGGGCATGCTGGCCCGAAGGCAGCAGCTGCCGCGCTCTCCGATGCAGCGGTGTAATCATCCACCTTGAGCTCCAGAGGATAGGCAGACTGGCCATGAGGCGAGCCGCTGTTGCCTCAAGCACGGACGGGAGTCAACGAGCGTGCCGGGGGGGGCGGGTGGTCCGACGGGGCGTACCCGGCGGAGCTGCACCCGCTGCCCTCCCCAAATCGCCTCCCAGCCACATTGTCCTCAATCCCGTGGGAATAAGGAGCGACACGGGGAAAGCAAGCTGCGACCGCAACGTTGCCATGGTCATGCTCTCGCAGTGAAAGCATGAACCATCCACAAACGCTGCCTCGGTGTGACCGGTGCCCAGACAGACACACGAGACAACGCCTGTGGCCGTCTGAAGTGGAGAGCACTCTACCGCATCCAGGAACTACACAGGGGCGGAATGGCATCTTTAAAAAGACACATCCTGTAAAGGACGTTCAACGCCGCTGTGTATTGCTCTTTCAGAGAAATAAACTCTTTTATAGAGAAAATTACTCTTTTAATTAACTCTTTTAAGACTCTGCGCTGTCGAAGCGCCCAGGGGCAAACTGCACGCCGTGCAGAGAAGGAGAAAGCTGCTGAAGTGCACCATAGATCCAACAGCAAAACAGAGCGTCAGAGGATAGAAGCAGGAAACTGGTGTGTCACTCGCAGCTGGCTGCATACACGACCATCGGCTCAGAAGAAAATTTCTGAATGAACGTGTGAGGTCATTAAAAATGGCACACATCAAATTGCACTAGCATGTTTCTGTGGTGATGTAATTTTAACTGCTGAGGTAATACAGCATAACCTATTGGCTTCCTCACAGAATTTGATAAAGTTAAAAAAACACTGTTTGCTTTCAAGGATGTGTCCATAGCATTCACAAATTGCGTTAGTTTGGTCTTAACGCCAAGTTAATTAACATTGGTTTTCGTGTGTGTGTGTGTGTGTGTGTGTGGCCGTTTTGGAGAGGTTTTGAAGTGCATAGCAGAAGAATGTGATGGTGTGTGCTTTGGCTGTACTCCCAGCATTGTTTAAAGTTACTATCACTTTTTCCTCCTCCTGTTAGAATCTCCCTTATTATCCTTCCTTATTTGGAGCTGTGTCTGACCTCTCTTACATGCCTGATGTCAGACATTCTGCAATCGTAATTGGGTTGGTAGGCCCTCAAAGACTACTCCTGCTGTCTCTGATCACTGGTTAATCTATAAACCATCTTGAGATGCTGCTCCAAAAAAAGGTTATGACTTTTTCATGAAGAAATTTTGCAATATTTACAGCCTGGTCATCTGTCAATCCTATCAAAATCATAAAAAAAAATTACGAAATCTTAAATTAGATTTTTACCTCTTCTGAAAGAAATATGAGTGCCGCTTACCTCTTCCAAACTCACCACCATGATGCTACGGTGTTGTGGGTCGTTGCCAAATTGAATTTTGGTGGTTGCTAGATGGTTACTTACTGCCCACCCCCTAGTCTATATGATATTCTGGTCCCTAGATGTGGCTCCTTATATGTCTATGCATTTTTTCTCCCATTTTGTCATACTGTATGCCCTTAAAGCCCCTAACTTTGAGGAGGTGCCTCTAAAAAATATCAAATAGTATTATAATCATATTAGGTCATTTAATTTATATAATAATTTGTTTACCTCTTGTGGCAATGGTATTTAGCCTGCGGGAACAGGACAAAGATGGATACAGTGCTATGGTGAAGAAGAAAAAAAATTCTTCATGTGAGTGTATTATTTTCATGCCTTCTAAGAATTTCCTAATTAGAGTTTACTGACATTCTATCCTGAAAATAAACATAATTCCTGAAAGTGTTCCATAATGATCACACACAGTTTTCAGTGTTTTGCTTGATCAAATTTGTGGCCGTATTCTATAATATCTCATTAAGGCAGCATGGTAGATTCCCCCTTGTTAAATAATTGCAGGCTAGTTAGGGAGAAACATTGTGCTCAATGTTTTGAAGCTCTTTATCTCGGAGTGAGGCTCTACTAATTCTCATGTGACTTTGATACTGCATTTCCATTGCTGTAATCATATTGTGCATTGGGAATTTTGTCTGATTTAAGTGCACACTTGTAAACAGAATGAAATGCAGAATAAGACAAGAAATGGTTAAGCAAGTTAACCATACCAGACATTTTATGCCAATGGACTGATTGCTTTTTTGCGTAGTGAATAATCTTTGGAAAACTACAACTGTTTGCTATTCATTTTTGGCTAAGAAAATGGCAAGTCTTTTAGGGAAGACTATATAATTACATTAATTATTAATCATTTAACATTACATAAACTTAACAGGTAAATAGTTAATGGACAGTGGCCTCAAAAATTATTTAGACTCTTAAAAATGTAATCACACGCTTAAAAATGTATACATGTCATTGCATTAGATTTTAATTATGGCATCTGCAAACAAATGATGCAAGAGCTTTTTTCAGAACCAAGTTCACTTTTATGAATCATTTTTCAATTAATTATGAATCAACTGGTGTCAAAAACATTTTAAGGGAGCCTACACACTGGGGAAAGCTCAGATGGAACATTTGTCGCATGAGAATGTGAAAGGTCAGTTTGGAAGACGTGTACCACAAAGGGAAGTTTCTGTTTGAAAACAAGCAGCTATCCAGTGGTGATCACAGATTTAGATGGCTATCTAAAATATATATTTTTGACAATGTAGCAGTAAACATTGAACACTTCACCAGACACTCCCTCTACAGTTACTATCTTTTTAGCCTGGTGAGAATAATAATAAGGGCAGGGAATGAATATACCACATGAATGAGGATGATTCTCAATCAGCTCCCTAGTTCAGTAGTCAGGCCACTGATCTGGAAGTCAGCCATTTCTAGAGCTTTTTCAATCATAAAATCATTCTAATGCACTCAAATTTTCACTCCCTAAAAATGTTTTGAATGCAATATAAAAAGCAGGGAGCATCGTTGCTCACAATGTTGCCTCAACAGAAACAATATAATGTCTTCTGAAGTCTTTCAAGTCATTAGAATACAAGCACAAGCAGAAAATTATGAAGTCAAAGCATTATTTTCTTCATAATGACCATGAAAGGGAAACACTCTTTTAAATGTTAGAGTTGTTAGAAGAAGGTTAAAAATGCACTCCTTTATATATTTAGTTCTTTATTTATGTCTGTGGCAGTGGGGGCATGGTCACGATTACGTCCGGAGAGAGAGAAAGCGGTAAGGGCTCTTTCACCAGAGCTAGATTGTTTAACACCAGTCTCTAATTCCAGTGAGCATGGGGAGAGCAGCATATAAACAGCCGTGCCATCAGCAGCGAGAGGAAGAGAGAGTCTGGCACAAGCAAGCCCACGGTGCTCCTGAAGCTGTTTAATCTGTTATGTTTGTGAAGCTGATGTGTTGAAGTTACTATGTTCCTGTGAAGCTAATGTGTTTGTTTGACTACCTGCTGTGAATCTAACAAATTTGTGAAGTTGTAAATCACTGAAGTGGCCGATTAAAAATCCTACCTGTGCTAGGAGAAACCACACTTCCCTGTCTTTACTTCCCTTCTGCTGTTAAGTTGTCCCATACTGTCATTTCTATTTCATAATAACACTATACATTTGAATATCTAAACTGAAAAATGCATGACAGAGTCATTTATACAGTGATGTTGTTTTTTAATACCAGCTGTTTAAATAGCTAGCTCGTAATCGGGTCACATGTGATAGTCCCAATTGTCCCAATGCTCAGTGGATGAACACCCTTGCCAGGTCCCAAATTCATGTTCACAATATACAGATTCATGACATGGGGAGTTAGATTTCCAGAGTTTTTCTGTCAATATTGTTTTAAAATGTATAAACTACCAAACTGTTTTGTGAAATGTTTTTCTTGAAAAGTGTGCTTGTGCTAACTCTCTTTAAAATAAGTGCTACTAAGTTTAAAATTGTCTAATACAGTGTGGCTTAATTGTTTAAATATTTTCATTTGGGCCACTGTACATTTATTCAAAATAAATTACTGTAAGTTTAATAGGATTCGTAGCTATCTGAATGTACATTAACCAATGATACATTATATATAATATTCTATAAAGAATGTAAGTTATTATTTAGCATTACTTAACAAAATCATGTCTAATATTCCTACAGGATCACAACTTGGACTGGTTTCCGCGAATGCAGTCCATGTCATTGGTTAGCAGCGATGCTGAGGGTGAACAGAATGAGATCAAAAACTGCAGGAAAAACTTGAAACCACCATGAAGCTTGTCTCCAAACTGTCAGGCCAACTCACTGAACTTAAAGAACAGGTAATTACATTTTTGGAATTCAGATCAGGACAGTATGGCCAAAGTGACATGACTACATTCAAGGCCACTTTACAGTTACATTACATCTGTATTTGGAAGACACTTTTATCTGAAAAGTAGACCGTCAAGTGACTTACAATCAAATAAATCTGTTAATTTTTCAGTATGAGTGTTCCCTGGGAATCAATCTCATGATCTTGGCATAGTTAGTGCCATGCTAGTTGAGCTACTGAAACAGTCCTACACAACCAGATAAGGAAAAGTTGTAGTTTTGACTTATTGAGCTGTTTAAATGGTGACAGTCATTGAATGTTGGGTGTGAACAAAACTAGGCCTTGAAGGTCAGTGAGAATGAGTCCACAACCTCTCCAAGGTTCAATTAGACCAAAGGGCAATGAGTCATTTCTATCTTTCTGCCTTCATCTCATGGTATTTAAAATTATCTTTCACCTGCGCCACGAGGCTAAGTGTTGTTTCACTTTTATTCAGTGTGCATTGTCATCCAGACTAAGTTCTGCAAACTTCAGCTTGTTTGTTTCCACAGATAAACAGCGTAACACAAGGCAGATGGATGTGATAAAATGGGTCTTTGAGCATGGCACAAATTTCGATTGGATGGAAATATGCTGAAAGGGATTTGTTGTCATCTATTTCTTGTAAATAGTGTTGAATCAAGAGCTGAGGTGTGCAGCCATATAAAATGGGAAAACTTTATGTGTCTATACTCAACGTTGATTACCACCCCATCGCCCGAAATACAGAGTCTGGTGCAAAATGAAAGCCGAGTGCCCAATACATCACACACAAGACTCTGAACCTTCAACCAAAACTCCTGGATTTTAACACACCCCCAAAAGACATGGGTTATATCTCCATCCTCTGATTGGCATCACCAGCAGGTGGTATGTCTTTAAGACCAAGCCTATATAATCTAGAGGGGGTCCAATAAAATTGAATTGCATAAGGCGTACCCTTGCATCTCTAGATGCAGACTTGATGTTTTTTAGAGTCCTAGACCACTCTCCCTCTTCCAATACCAAGTTTAAATCTTTCTCCCATAATCTCTTGAGAGAAGTTGAAGCTCCGTTCCCCAGAATCTGAATTAGCAGGGAGTAATACACTGATGCCTCATGTCCTTTTCCAAAAGCAGTAATCACCACTCCCAGAGTATCTGCCGCTTTAAGGGGGTGTATGCTAATCCCAAAAATAGTACAGAGCAGGTGTCGCAGCTACAAATATCTAAAGAATTGAGATCTGGGAATTCCAAAATGTTGAAACAGATTTTCAATGGATCTCTATAGTAAGCCCCCTCACAATCCACTCTGACCAGCAGAAAGGGGATTTATTAATACATAATTTGGGGTTAAGCCATAAACTCAAGGCAACATTTAAATAAATGTCCGAATTAAACACTCTTGTCCATACCCAGTGTAAATGCGAGATAAATTGCTGTAATTTAACTTCTCTGATTAGTTTGATAGAAAGGCTTTGCGATGGCGAAATGGGGGCAAGAAATTCCTGTTCAATACAAAACCAGGAAGGGGCTCTCTCAGGTGGAAGCAATCAATGAGCCAGATGTCTAAGACCGAATGCATAATAATAAAAAAAAATCTTGGGTAGGCCTAGCCCACCTTTATCAATTGGCCTATGCAGCTTACTAAATGTAATTTATGATGTTTCCCATTCCAAATGAAGGACTTCGCTATGCTATGAAATTGCTTGAAATAAGAGAGGGGGACATCTGTATGGAGTAACTGTAGCAGGTAGTTGAATTTTAGAATACAATTAATTTTAATAACATTAACCTTCCCAATCATCGATAAACGTATTGAAGCCCACTTGCCCACATCGCTTGAAATTCTTTTTATTAAAGGGTTTTTTAAAATTAACTCTAATTAAATCACAAAAATTTGCTGGGAATACAATACCCAAATACTTAATGCCCTTTTTAGGCCACTGGAAGGCATCCGGCTGAAAAGCCTTTATCGGGTAGTACACTGTCAGAGCCAAAGCTTCGGATTTAGACAAATTATCTCTGAGAACTTTGAAAAGGAATTAATAATTCTGCAGAGGCAAAGCATAGATCTAGTAAGGTCAGAGACAAATAATAAAATATCATCTGTGTAAAGCAGAAGCTTATGCGCTACACCTCCCGCAATCACCCCTGGAAAATCATCCCCCTTTCTTATCGTGGCTGCTAATGGTTCCAGGGCAAGACAGAGCAATAATGGGGAGCCCCTATCCAGAGTTAAATAATCTGAAATTAATCAATTTGTTTGTACTGCCACTATCGAGTGTCTATAAAGGAACTTAAACCATCCAATAAAATTATTCCCGAACCCATATATTTCCAAAATCTTAAAATGATTATCCCATTCTACCATATTAAACGCCTTTTCGTCATCAAGTGAGATGGCCACGACCAGAGTCTGATCATTCGCCCTGACCACATGAACATCTGATGACCTTCTGTCTTCAATGCTGTGAAGACAGGAAACAATATCTTTGAGACACTCCCCTCCAGCAGGAGGCTACGGCCCATCTGGACCAAAACCTCTAACCACAGGAACAGTTTCTTCCCGTCTGTAGCTGGCCTCATAAACCAAGTTGAACATTGCGACAACTTGAACATTTATCTGGTCTATTGCACTTTTTGTTATACTCAAACTGTGAACTTTTCAGGTAACTCTGAACAACTGTGAACAGTGAACATTTGCACATGATGAAACACCTAATGTTATCAGAAAAACTGTGGCCCGATTAAGCCCCACCTAATCTGTATGTATAAGAGATGTCGTAACTTAATCGGTTAGCCAGAATTTTTGACAATATTTTTACGTCTAGCTGGATCAGGGAAATAGGATGGTAACTTTTACACTCTTTGTCCTTTTTAAGAATCAGACTGATCCGGGTTTGTTTCATGGTTGGCGGAAGCTTTCTATTCTTTAATGTTTCCACATAAATTTCTAACAAAAGTGGACCAAGTTCTGTAGCATAAGATATAAAACATTTATCTGGCCCCAGAGCCTTAGTTACCTTATCAAGCTCCTCCATGGTTATCTCAGAATCAAGATAATTTTTTTGCTCAGTCATCAGCTTAGGGAGTTCTAATGGTTCCACAAATTTTCGAATATCTTCATCGGTAGATGAAGATGTGGAACTATAAAAATCAAGATAGAATTCTTTAAAAGCATTATAATATAAATTGCTGAGGTATATATTTCACCACCAGCAAATTTCACTGAGGGAATGGTAGAAAAAGACTCTCTCTGCTTTATATATCTAGCCAAAGCTTCCCTGCTTTGTCCCCCGACTCAAAGCATGACTGTGTTGCCCTGAATATCCTTAACTCCACCATCTGTGACAAAATAGTATTATATCTGTATTTCAATTGGGTCAATTCTCTGAGGCCATCAGAGGACATTCAGTGCTTCAGCTCTGCCTCGGCACTTTTAATATTCCCTTCAACTCCACGAGTTCTCGTGCTTTGAATTTTTTGATGCATGAGTCATATTGTGTGAGCCGACCCCTAAGAACCGCCTTAAGTGCCTCCCAAGCCACACCCACAGAGGATACTGAGGACCAGTTGGTCTCCATATAAACACTGATTTCAGCCTTTAATATTTGTTGGAAATCAGGATTTTGCAAAATGGATACATTAAAGCGCCAACTATATTATTTATTTTTTTTCCATATGTGACAACACCTCTAAACTCACCAGGGTGTGGTCTGAGACTAAGATGTTTCCAATTGAGCAATCCACAACAGATGAAATGAGGGACTTAGACATAAAAAATCTATTCTAGAATAAATCTTATAAACTGATGAAAAAAAATGTATAGTCCCTCCCAAATGGGTTTAAAAGTCTCCAAATATATGTAAGACCAAGATTTTTACACATCCTGTGAAGCTTCAATGTTGCTCTAGGGGGCTTGCACACTTTTGCCTAACAATGATCAGGGACTGAATCCATCAATAGATTAAAGTCTCCTCCCAATATTTTATCATGAGGGGTGCCAATGGCTTGCAACTTCCCATCAAGATCTATAAAAATGCCCTGATCATCAGTGTTCGGTGCGTAAATATTATCCAAAATCAACCTTTGCCCCTGGATTTCAGCTAAAACAATAATGACTCTCCCTAATTTATCTTTACTCTGTTTGAGACATTTGAATTGTTGATGTTTACTTATCAATGTAATGACTCCCCTGCTCTTACTTGTTCCAGCACTAAAAAAAAACCTGTCCACTCCATATCTTCACAAATTTTTCAGCTTCCTGCCGGGAAAGATGTGTTTATTGAAGAAAAACTATATTATATGTCTTATGCTTAAGAAGAGAAATAACTTTCCTTCTTTTTATGGGGTGCCCCAACCCATTCACATTCCAGGTGGAGAGAGACAATCCACTCATATTAACGTTTGACATTTTGATTATAAAGACCACTTTCCAAAATTAGTGCAACAATCAAACAAACAGAAAAAAGAAAAATGTGTGCATTTACCCCGCGCATGACAGCGTCAACTGGTGTCCATCCCTCTGTTGTGGTTTCTATCAAATTCACCGATGACGTAGTGATTTTTGATCACATGTCACTTAAGGTGTGGTGATGAGTGTAGCAGATGACCCCTCCCCCTTTGCAATGCAGGGCACCAGTTAAGAATACTATCTTAACCATTTAAGAACACTCCCAAAAGAGCTGTTCAATAATTTAGAATTAAGGTAAACTAGAGGAAGTTGGTCTGCTGATTTATCTGAAGGATTTGTGAGAGTCTGGACAACTAGTAGAGTCATTGATCATCAACACTATGAAGACACAGTTGTAAATTTAATTAAATTTATTAACAATAGATATGCAAGAGTAAATACCACAACTATTACATATGCTAATAATGAATATGCGCTGCTAAAGGATAATAAACAATAACCAAAAAGGAAAGAACTGAATTAAACAATAAAACAAATAAATTATTTGAACACAGAATGGATAAACGCAATTTTCCTTATGGAAACGACCTAATGGCTCTGGCAAAATGGTGATAAATAATGCTTATTTATAAACAAATAATATACCTATTATTTGTAACAAGCTGACCCCAGGTAACTGTTATCTAAGCAAGTTAGAAAAACATATGCTGCAGGTATAAACTAGGAAGGGCACAGAGTTGTGATCCAGTAGTCATTGCCACACTGGGCTGGAGGATGCTGAACTTTGGTTGTGCCAAAATGGTCCTTGAAGAGTGGACTGGACAGCTGGGTCAGTCGAATCTTCACAGGGTCCATTGCAGGCTGGCTACTTCTCTGAGGATCCGTGTAGGACAGGCAATGTGTGCCAATTCAGAGGTCTTTTCTGGACTGGGCTGCACTGCTGGAGGGGCTGTAATGGTCAGATAAGGTCCCTCGATGCTGGGGTCCTTTATCAGCTAGTGTTCAGCAATAAAGCAATATAAAAGGATTTGCTTGCAAAAGCTTAACCTCAACTATTTTGTAGCCTCTTTCCTTGTCAGGTAAGAAGCTCTGGACATGGTGTGTCTGCTAATGTCTCCTTCCCCATCGAGTTGGAAATGCAGGACAAGGGTGTGTCTACCCAGGGGACATATTTTTCGCTTTCTGATGAGGAGGAGATTGAAATCTGGCACCTTTTCAATCCTGGAGTGTGATTGGCCACTGATGTCTGAAGTAGCCACGGTGTTGCACAACCTAGTGTTGAACTCATTTGCATAGTATAAAGTACAGTGTTAAAACAGTGTATTTAACACTTTACCCATGCATTATTTCTTTACCAAGCCTCTTTCAAATCAAACAGATAGATACCAAACACGATAAGAAACGGTTAAGTCATTGTCCATGCATTTGTTTATCTGTTAATAGGTCTGTCCCGTGAACTGTTGTGTTAATGGTCAACAACCATTAACATTATCTGTGCTTTGTATGAAATGGAGTGGATGTGTTGTAGTTTATATTCATTTAAGGCCTCCAAACTTAAGTTATGAATAGATCTCTGTTGCCATCCATTGCTACTGCATCTGGGAGGTCCTGAAGGAATTTATGGCAGTTCTTGCCTAAACCTTAGGAATGAGTTTGGTGGGGGCATAAGGTCCCCCTGCCTGCCCTATAAGAGGAGCATGGTAGTCGTCTCAGCATCTTATCTGACGTTGCTGAACATTTGTTTATGTTCATTCACCAAAGATCCAATCACAGTGTGGCACATCTTCTTCCACACCAGCAGTTAGAGAGGGGCCCTGCCATAAACTGGTCCCTGGAATGCCATCTTAACTGATGTTCACCACACCTCAAACTCAAACAGTCCATGTATGCCTACGAGAGCCCCCGCGACAACTTTGCCATTGGATTGCTCAAGTCCGGTGCTTCTGTACAAATTTTGTGAGTCAGAAGTACATAACAGAAAATAATCTATAAAACAAACTCCAGCCAATAGGCAGAATAAAAACAAAGAACGTGTAGATTCATTCACAAAACCATATCGAAGGTGTGTTCCTCCACAAAACAAACTACAGCCGCTAGCAGAACCAGCACACAAAGAAGAAGAAACAAAAGCCGTTCAGTTTCCTTGGACAGTCAAACAAATGTTCAGTGAGCTGGCAGTTCACAAGTGCAGCAGATGACTTAATCCTTACAATGTCCAGGAAAAAATACTCCACAAAACAAACTTAAGCACAAAGAATGAGCAAAACTGTCCCGAAGGAGTGTTATTCCACAAAACAAACTCCAGACACTAGGCAGAGCCAGCACTAAAAGAAATAAGAAAGGCACCCAGCTTCCTCAGATGGTCAATTGAATGTTCAGTGAATCACACCATGACTTCTGCAGTCCATTGATTTTAAGAAAGATATCGCTTGTTGTGGGCATGTAAATATTTTGCGGCCATCCTTAGTATCTATTCTCAATTTGGCGTGAAATATCAGAGCAAAAGCAATCCTCCGTTGATGTACGGGTTTCTTGTATTCCTTGAATCGATCGTGTTTCTCTCTTTTCGAATTTTACCGTCCATATCTCTTTCTGGCCTTGTTAGAGCCAGTTGTCCTTTGTCTTTGAAGACTGTGTTGTATACCTTTGTATGAAATCTTCGGTATTTTGGCCATTTCAAGCATTGCATAGCCTTGATTCCTCAAACAATGATTGACTGACGTGTTTCTAGAGAAAGCTGTAGTTTTTTTGCTATTTTTGCAGGCCAGTCTATGCATACTGTGGCAACTCAAAAACAAACAAAGATAATGTTAAGCTTCATTTAACTAACCAAATATCTTTCAACTGTATTTGATATAATTGCAAGTGATTTTCTAGAACCAAATTAGCAACTTAGCATGATTACTCAAGCATAAGGTGTTGGAGTGATGGCCGCTAGAAATGGGGCTTGTTTATATTTGATAAAAAATATATTTTTTCAAATAGTGATGATCAAATCAAATCAGTGGTCAAATCAGTAATGTCCTGACTATACTTCAGTATCAGTTGAATGCCACTTTGTTGAATTAAATTACCAATTACCTTCCGAAACAGCAAAATCTACATTATTCCAAACTTTTGACCACCAGTGTGTATACAGGTGTTTGTGTGTGTGTGTGTGTGTGTGTGTGTGTGTGTATGTATATATATATATATATATATATATATATATATATATATATATATATATATATATATATATATATATTCATACACACACACATTTTTGATATGATCCATTTATTAAAAAAAAAAATCTTGTATGTTCTGACAGATGATGGAGCACAGAAACGGAGGATTGGGCTTTTGGGACACCCGCAATACATGAACGTCAACCCCCAGCAACCCATCTGAACCCCATTACACTGGCATAGTGTCCAATAGCATCTTCTTATGACATTCCATCAGCCATTCTGTGTGTTTGAATGTTCAAGTGTACATGAATGTGTGCGTCAAACCATTACAGATACATGGTCACCACCAATTGTATACTGAAAAAGAAATTATAATTCTAGGTCACCATGGAAGTATAAAAGACACATCCCCATCTGCACAGTCCATTTGAGTGCCAAATGTGCTACAGAGGAAGTCACTGCATCATTAGGCCTGCACTGGGTGAAAATGACATGCAGAGCTACACTAGACACTGCACAACAGTGAACGTGTGGTGCAACCTGTAGATGCTGCTTGGACATGTGTCAAGATGCATATTTTTTGTATTTGATGTCTTATTTTTGTATTTTGTGCAATATTAATACTTTAATATGCAATGACACTGTAAATTGTGTCTTAAAAGGAAGGTGCGGTAATTATTACTTTCTTATGCTTTATAATTGTAATAAAATACATTAGTGGCCAGGTTCTTGTGGGATATCTGTTTGTGAAGTCAATAATGTGAAAGTGCAATGGAATGACACTTTATTTCATATATCTAACTTGGAAACTTGAGTGGAAATCTTCATTCATTTCGTCGAGATGCATGTGTGTAATGTCACGCAGGTTTAACGAGGTTTAGTCAGTGACAATTTACATTTACTTTTATTAAATAATATCCTTTTATGATTCAAAGTTCTTTCATTAAATGATAATAAAGCGTCTTTAGAAAACGTTTTGCAGAGACAGGTGTCAAATTAAGTGAAAAGTCACATTATGCGTGATAATCTCAATCATTGTTTTCATGATCGATCATTGCTGAAAATAAACGAAGCACTCTCTGAGACTACCCATTCTTAGAATTAGAGTCATAGAAAAGATTTGTTCGAATCATTTATGAATGAAAAATAAAAAATTTTGACCAGGAATTCCACAAGTGCGTCATTTTGTACAAAATAAAAGCATTTCAAAACAAACATCCTGGTTAAGGTACACTAGTGTGATAAATGGTGCACAATGTTTTCACATTTTATTTAATATTGCCAAAAGTATCCACAAATAATGCATTTTTCACCCAAAAATGGAGGAGCATGAGCTAAATTCAATAAGGCCTATGATCAATAAGTTCCAAAAAGTAATATGAAATCTGTACTAATAGACCTTTTTCACAGAATGTGAAGACACGTTTCTACCTTATTATTATTTCGACGCTGGGGCTGAGAGCTGGGCCCGGGTTGAGGCAGAGCAGGGTGTTTAATAGCCGCAGGAGGATGCCCTCGGCGAGCAGACGGGGCATGGCCCATGGCGGCAGGTTTGCGGCGGGGCAGGATGTGAGATGGCCTCCGTCTGCTTCACCGCTGAGGACTGCTGGTCAGATTCATCAACGGCGCCGCCGAATGGACGGAGCTTGGAGACGGGGGTGTGGGAGAAGGTGTGCCTTGTCTATCTCCCGCATTTCGACCAGGTCCAGTCCATAGATTGCGTTTCTTGACCACAAGGGTGGCCATCGCCTGTTCGAGTGCCGGCGCTTCTGATCTCCGTGGCCCAGGGGCACGGTTGGTCATCCAGCACAGTTCCTGCAGCACATCAAGAACAGGACTATCCAAGTGCAAGTTTTGAAGTGCCTTGGCCTGGCGTTGGTTGCAGGAAGGGCCGTGGTGTGCAGAGCGGATGCAGTCTGGGACCACTCCACAGCGAAGGTTGTGAGAGCGGAGGAGCAAGGAAGCCGCGGCTTACTCAACTCTTCATGCACGTCCAGGAAGAAAGGAACCGGGGGGGGCGCGGCTGTGAGCGGCACACATGCCTACGGGACCAATCAACTAGCCCGGGAAAGCATAGCGGACCTCCGTGCGTCAGGCTCAGGCTGGGCGAGCAGACCCGAAGGTGGCGGCCCAGGTGAGTCATCAGCATCAGACGCTGCTGTAACGCTCTCCGATGCAACAGTGATGTCATCCAATTCTGAAGAAAGCAAGCGTGCCGGGGAGGCGGGGGGTTCAAGAGGGTTTACCCGGCAAACAGAGCCCGTCATTGTCCCCAAATCTCCTTCATCGCCCGCGGCGCCTGCCTCAATCCCATAGGAAGGAGGCGAGGTGCGGGGGGCAGCTGAAATGGCTTTTTCTTCTGACAAAAGAAAGCCGCAACTGCAATGCTAGAATGGCCATATTCTCGCACTGAGAAGATGAACCATTGGAGAGAATCGCTCATCCTGAGCTCAGACGGAAGCAAGCAAGCGTGCCGGGGAGGCGGGTGGTTCGAGGGGGTTTACCCGGCGAACAGAGCCCGTCATAGTCCCCAAATCGCCTTCATCGCCCGCGGCGCCTGCCTCAATCCCGTAGGAAGGAGGTGAGGCATGGGGGGTGGCTGAAGTGGCTTTCTCTCATGACAAAAGAAAGCCATGACCGCAATGCTGCCATGGCTATGTTCTCGCACTGAGAACATGAACCATTCATAAAACACTGCCTGCGTGTGATCGCAGCCCAGGCACGTGAGGCAGCTTTTATGACCGTGAGAGGTGGGGAGAAATCACTGCATCCAGAAACTACACAGGGGCGGAAATGACATCTTTATAAAGACGCATCCTGAAAAGGACGTTCAACGCCGCTGTGTAATGTTCTTTCAGAGAAAATCACTCTTTCAATATAACTCTTTCAATTCTCTGCACTGTCGAAGCGCCCAGGGGCAAACTGCACTGCCTTGCAGAGAAGGAGAAAGCCGCTGAAGTGTGCCGTAGATCCAACAGCAAACAGAGCGTCAGAGGAACAGAAGCAGGAATCTGGTGTGTGTTACTCGCAGCTGGCTGCATACACGACCATCGGCTCCAAAGAAAATTTCGGAATGAACGTGCGTATTTCCCTCGCCTTTATACCCGTATGTCCGGGGGCGTAGTATGCAAATACTGTTCACCAACTCTCATTGACCTTTTTTCATAGATCAGAGGCATATTCGGCTCTCAAGAGAGACCCCTAGTGTCACTTCTTCGACACAACGTCGAAGTGAGGGACAGACGGGGAATTAAAATTATAAGGAGCTATTTATAAGGTGCGTGCTTCTCTTAAAAAATAACAAATTTAAGCTTAATCGACTACATTTGTTGCATAATGTTGATTACCACATCTATTCTTTTCTGATTAACATTTTTTATTGATTCATACAGATCACGTTGGATGTCAGTGGAACAAGAACGGGCAGAGAACAGAGGTCTCAGAATTCAGGTAAGCTTTTAATTTCGCACCTCCAACATACAATACTACTCATATACAATGTAAAACATGTGTGCTTGCTGGCTCTCTTGTCGCGCTCTCTCTGGCAACTGGAGGTGCTAACGCTCTTTTATGCCGCTCTCCCCGTACTCACTGAAATTAGAGACAGGTGTTAGACATAATTTAGCTCAGGTGCAAGTGCCCTTACCGCTTTCTCCCAAAAAAGAGATTAAACTGACACTAAAAAATCAAATATTGTAAATATCAGACGGATGCAACACTCTTGAAATGGACAATCAAACGTTTTGTTGCGAATAGTCATCTGGGGCGCAAAAAACTAATTGAGAAGAAAAGGCACAAATTAACTGCAAAAGACTTAAGAAGAATTAAACGTGAAGTTACCAGGAAATCGTTATCCATATTCCAGAACTGCAACCTACCTGGTGTGTCCAGAAGTACAAGGTGCCAAGTGCTCAAAAAAATGGCCAAGGTCAAGAAGGCTGACACACGACCACCAATGAATATATTCACAAGCTGAAGTGTGAAGAATGTCAAAGAAATACATGAAAACAGATTTTTCAAAGGTTTTATGGACAGATGAAATGAGAGTGACTCTTGATGGACCAGATGGATGGGCCCGTGGCTGGATCACTAATGGATACAGGTCACCACTTCCAGTCAGGCGAGGTGGAGGTGGGGTACTGAAATGGGATGCTATCATTAAGGATGAGGTAGTTGGACCTTTTTGAGTTGAAGATGGACTGAAACTCAACTCTCAAACCTACTGCCAGTTTCTGGAAAGTACTTTCTTCAAGCAGCGGTATAGGAAGAATTCCTCAGCATTCAAGAAGTCCATGATCTTTATGGAGGACAATCCTCCATCACATGCATCCAAGTACTACACTGCTTGGCTAGCTAGCAAGGGCCTCAAAGATGCCCAAATAATAACTTGGGCCCCCTTCCTCACCTGAATTAAATCCTACTGAGAACTTGTGGGTGCTTCTCAAACGTGATATTTACAGTGAAGGAAGACAATACACCTCTTTGAACAGCATTTTGGAGGCTGTGGTTGCTGCTTCAGCAAAAGTTGATTGTGAACAGATCAAGAAACTGACAAACTCCATGGATGGAAGGGTCATGGCAGTTATTGAAATGAAGGGTGGCTATATTGGTCACTACATATTTTTGAAAGGCCAAAAATTGTATGTAATTGTCATTTTGTGTTACTTATTTGTTACACCTAAAATGTAAAGTAATGATATGCAAATCTGTGAAAACGTTTGTGTTGTGAAGAAAATATTGAGTATCTCTAATATAGAGTATCTAATATAGATATAGCCTCGTATATAAATACGAACGTTATAATGTTGTAATTGCGAAATTGAAGCACAGACGTGTGCTAAACATGCATTAATTAATTGAATTGTTTTATAAAAATATATTAATGGAATTATTATATTCTGATCTAAAATGTAATTAAATATATTAATCTTGTTTACTAAACAGGGTCCTCCTATAATGTTTCAGTTTTCATGTCAATCCAGAATAAAAAGCTCACAGAGCCCGCAAGGATCTGTTAATGTGCGTGCTCTCACACACACACACAGAGAGAGAGAGAGAGAGAGAGAGAAGTAGTGTCATAAGAGTGGCTAAGAAGGCTCGCATGAATTCCTGCAGGCCAACATCACATCTCAACCCTTCTACACAGGAAGGACTACCCTGCTGACCTGATCAATAGCATCAACCAGAGGATAACAACTGCATTTTACAGCCTTACGGCCATCAACGTTGCCCACCACCCAAGTCTAACGACTGAGGATTAATTTGACCATGTGCACCACCTAAGCCAGGAGAGTGTAAGCGTCTTTGCTAAAAACCTAAAAGATTCATTACTCTGCAGAAATACCAAATCTGCACCCTCACAACGTCGGCATACAAGTTCCAACAGTCATCACGGGAACCAACTTTAAAATACACAAAGGGACCCAAAAACCACACACACTCCAATAAGAAGAGAGCAACCAATCAGACCACAACACACTGAAGCCCATCCAAACTCTCAGCCCAGCCCCAGTCAACCTACATACATGGACCCTCACACATAACAACAGGAGGCACCAGACAGAACAGCACATCCCTTTCCGCAATCACAGCAGCTCACTTATGCAATGTAGGGTGAAGGGCAAAATACACACGGACTCCTCAAACATTACAGAGGTGAGACATCATATACATCTGATCTGTAGAATACAGGGGTAAGCCATCTGGACCACCAAAACACCTCACTTTATTTCACTATGACTTCTTTCACTATAAGCTCTTGGAATATTCAAGGCCTCTACTCCACAATCATACAGGCTAAGACTTTAAAAACATTTAGAACCAGGACATCATTATTCTGCAAGAAACATGGTGCAGATCAGACGTGGACTGTCACTGCCCTTTAGGATATAGGGAAATATTATTGCCATCACTTAAAAACTGTAATGTGAAATGTGGAAGAGACGCTGGTGGGGTCATCATTTAGTACAAAGAGACTTTAAAAAACAGCCTATCAATCATGAAAAAAGACTCATCACATGTTTGGCTTAAACTTAAAAAAGGCATCATAGACTGTGATAAGGACCTTTACATCTGTACAGCCTACATACATCCATCAGAGTCTCCGTACTACAAGGACAATCATTTTGATCAGTTTCGAACAGACCCAGGGGAATGTGATGTTATGTGGGGATTTAAATGCCAGGACAGGTTCAGAACCGGACATTATAGATACCCATGTAAATAACCGCATACTGAAAGCCAACACACATCTAACCCCCACCACTACAACATGGAGCAATCTGGACAATACAGTCAACAAAAATGGTCAGGAGTTAGAGTGTCTCTGTCGAGGCCTGGGTCTGTATATGCTTAATGGTAGGGTCCGAGGGGACTCTTTAGGTCGATACACATACTGCTGTATTGGGGCTAGTGTAGTCCACTATGCCATTACAGACATGGACCCTCCTACATATGTGCATACACAGTCAGACCACTGTCAAATTAATGTGTTCCTAAAGAAAATCCAACACCGTAGAACAGACCAAGGGCCCAGCAACCTGTTCAAACTAAACCCAATATACAAATGGTCCCCAAAATATGAGTCTGAAATCCTTAGTGCAATTAGCTCCAAAGAAATGTCCAACCTAATCAATAGATTTCAAACAACATGGTTTATGGCTAACAATATCGACGTAAATTCCACAGTACAAAAAATAATTTACATGTATCAAGTGTGCTCAATCAAAGCAAATTACTTGTGTACAAACAAGAAAACGAAACTTAAAACTGGGGATGAACTTTGGTTCGATAAAGATCGTCTAGGTTACATATGTAACCTCCGTTCCCTGATGGAGGGAATGAGACGTTGTGTCGAAGAAGCGACACTAGGGGTCTATTGCCGAATATGCCTCTGATCTATGAGAAAAGGCCAATGAGAAGTTGGCAGACAGTATTTGCATACCCCGCCCCCGGACATACGGATATAAAGGTGGGGAAATATGCCCCTGCCTCAGCGACGTGGCAGGGAGGACACAAAGTCTCGTTCCCTCCATCAGGGAACGGAGGTTACATACGCAACCTAGACATTCCCCGTCTGTCGCTCACTTCGACGTTGTATCGAAGCGACACAAGGGGTCCAATTTAAATTACGCCATGCACTGAGCCGTGTACGTGTACTGTTGACACAGGAGCGGCCAGGTATTCTTACGTGCAAAGGTGACCAGCTGTGTCAGACTGCATGAACCCTTCCCCAATGCCCTAAAAAAGTCATCGGAATCCTTCTGGTTACCCTAGACAGGGGAACAAGGCAGCGTTTGCCAACCTGGGAACGGGCCGGGCCTGGCTGGGCCTCTTTTCTCTCTATGTTTCTCTGCGTAGAGCAAGAACAGCCAGGGCCCTTACACGCATCGAGGGAAGGGGGTCTTACCCAGTTTCCTATTCTTTCAGGGGAAAAAGACCCTGCGGAGACCACACTTGCCAGGAAGGGGGAGGTAAGTGTGGCGAATACATCACATGGGTTTTTAGGCAAAATATGGAAAGTGGCACAGTGGGTAGATCCAGCCTCAAGGAGGGGGGAGTTGCTACAACACATTGACAGGAGGGCAGCTGGGACTGCCTAAGGGAGATGCGGGTCCACTTCGTAAGGGGACCGCACTGCGGACAATACACACAGGGGGAGTCCACGTAGGAGTCCTGACCTGTGGAGCACCTATTCCAGTACAGGGTAGATTAAGTACCTGCAGTGGATTGGGTCGGCGAGTTCCTCCACTGAACTGCGTACCCAAAGGGCTAGGGAGGAATCATCCAGGGATCCGAATGAGCAGAATCTCCTAGGAGAGAAAGCGCACAGTTTTACCTCGGCCGAGGGAAATGGTGCCAGGTGCAAGCGATCCACCCGGCCAGTCCGTCAGCGTGTTACCGAGTTCTACCGGCTCGGACCTGAGAAAACACGGGACGATACTGACTCAACCCGGAAATTGTAGAATCTCACTAAGGTATTAGGTGTTGCCCAACCTGCTGCTCTACATATGTCTGCCAGGGAGGTGCCCCTGGCCAGTGCCCAGGAGGACGCAACACTCCTTGTTGAGTGTGCTCGGAACCGTGGGGGGGGGGGGCACGGCCTGGGTGTGATAGGCCAATGAAATGTCGTCCACGACCCAGTGGGAAAGCCTTTAATTGGAGACAGCGTTCCCTTTCCGCTGTCTGCCAAAACAGACAAAGAGCTGCTCAGAACATGTAAAGCTCTGCGTGCAGTCCAAGTAGGTACGCAAAGCACGTATCGGACACAGCAACGAAGGGGCTGGGTCTGCCTTCTCCCGGGTCAGCACTTGCAGATTCACTATCTGGTCTTTAAAGGGCATGGTAGAAACCTTGGGCACATAGCCCGGTCGCGGTCTTAGGATCACATATGTGTCTGCCGGACCGAACTCCAGGCAAGTGTTGCTAACAGAGAACACTTGCAGGTCCCCCGACCCTCTTGATGGAGGCGAACACGATCAGCAGGGCCATCTTTAGAGAGAGAGCCCTGAGTCCAGCTGATTCTAGCAGCTCGAAGGGAGCTCTCTGGAGGCCCGTGAGGACCACTGAGAGATCCCAGGAGGGGAACAAGCTTGGCCGGGAGGGATTCAACCTCCGGGCGCCTCTTAGGAACCTGATGATTAAGCCGTACTTACCCAAAGACTTGCCGTCTACTGCGTCATGGTGGGCCGCGATAGCGGCGACATACACCTTCAGGATGGAAGGGGACAGCCTCCCCTCCAGCCTTTCCTGCAGAAATAAGAGCACTGATCTTACTGTGCACCTCTGTGGGTCTTCAGCCTGGGAAGAGCACCAATTTGCGAACAAGCGCCACTTCAGGGCGTAAAGTTGCCTGGTAGAGGGGGCTCTGGCTTGGTTGATCGTGTCTACGATGGCAGGGGGTAGACCAGCTAGATCTTCCAGACATGGAGGTTCCAAAGGTCTGGGTGCAGATGCCAGAGTGTGCCCCGTCCCTGAGAAAGAAGTTCTTTCCTCAGGGGAATTCGCCAGGGAGGGGCTGTAGCGAGGAGTACGAGGTCCAAGGACCAGGCCCGGGTGGGCCAATAGGGAGCCACAAGGGTGACTTGTTCCTCGTCCTCCCTGACCTTGCACAGCACCTGTGAAGAAGGCTCACTGGGGGAAATGCGTATGTACACTGTGCCAGTGTGTCTGCCCCGAGGGAAGCCTCTGTTTGGGCATATCAGAGCGGGCAGTGGGAGGTCTCTCGGGAGGCAAGCAGGTCTACCTTGGCCTTGCCAAACCATTCCCAAGTCAGCTGGATCAACTGGGGGAGAAGCCTCCACTCTCTACTGGGCAAGCGTTGTCGTGACAGCTCGTCCCGCTATCACATCGAGGTTGCCGGGGATGTGAGTGGCGCGCAGCGACTTGAGCGAGTCGTGACGTGGTGGGAGCGCACGCCGCCTTGGCGATTTATGTACGCTACCGTGGTGGTGCTGACTGACCTGACTAGGACATGTTTGTCTCAAACTAACGGGACAAACTTCCACAGGTCAGAAAAAACAGTCAGCAACTCTAGGCCATTGATGTGCCAGCGCAGCGGGGCCCCTTTCCAGCGGCCCGCGGCTGCGTACCTGTTGCACACGGCGCCTGAACCCAATTTGGAGGCGTCGGTCGTGGCCAGGACGTGTCGGGACACCTGCTGCAAAGGGACCCTTGTCCGCAGAAGGCAGAGGTCTGTCTAGGGTTTTGACGTTTAGCAGCAGGCGGGGGTGATGGTCACACAATGCGTGCCGCAGCGCCATGCTCGTCTCGTGACGAGCTAGCTCTTTTCTCGGTAGACCTGAAGCCCTAAACGGCTGAGGTGCCTGAGAACCTAGTCTTTGTGAGCGCATAGTAACTATCGGGAGTGGGCCAGATTGAGCCAGTCCTCGAAGTAATTGAATATGCAGATGCTGGCTTCTCGGAGCAGAGCAAGGGCAGCCTCTGTGACTTTCGTGAAGACGCAGGGGGGACAGAGACGTGCCGAAGGGCCGTCGAACACGAGCTGTAGAAAGGGTTGGTGTTGAGGCAGAATTGAGACGTTAAGGTAGGCGTCTTTCAGGTCTGCCACTGCAAACCGATCTACTGTAGATGCTGGACGCAAGTTAAGATATCTTTTTGCGTGAGCATTCTGAACAGGAGTTTGAACAGAGCCTGGCAGAGCCTCTAACTCGCAAGTCCAAGATCGATCGTAAGCTGCCGCCTTTCTTGGGTACAATGAAGTAAGGGCTGTAGAGACCCTTCTTAATTTCGGTTGGAGGGACAGGCTCTTTTGCGTCTTTGTTTAGTAAAAGAGTGCGATTTTCATGTGCAGGAATTTGGCATGCTTGCCGTGTACTGTGGTAAAGCGGACGCCCGCAAAGGGGGGTGGGGGCCTGTCAAACTGAATTGCGTAAATGAGTCGGATGGTGTGGGCCAGTCAGCGTTACGGGTTGGGAAGTGAAAGTCACGCATCCAAGCTCCGTGCTAGGGGCACCAAGGGGATGATTATTTTTTACATACCCGGCAGGGCTTCGCAGCGGGGCGGAGCAGGTAGTACGGCGTCAGGAGGCGAAGACGCGTCCAGTGCTGAGAAAAGACTCGAAGCACTTACCTTGCTCCGCACACCTGGCAGGGGGCAGGTTAGTGACTGAGGAGGAGGTCCGGTGTAGGGGGGCTGAAGGCAGGGGGTCCGCGTCCAGCATGCCTGGACTGTAAAGATCTGGCACAGAGTGCCGTGAGAATGGCATTTGCAGGCCAAGTGACCCAGAGACAAAGGAAATAGCTCTGTTATTGAGAATGTGGGTGCTGCAGCCACGTCTAGGGTGGACGGCAAATTAAATAAATTCAACAAAAGATTCTCCTCCCGGCCCTCCACCGGGGGACGGAGTGGTCTGCTTACCAGCTCCGGAGCTAATGTCTTGGTCTCTGGTCGGATGTCTCAGGAGCACCTGGAAGCCTTCCAGGTCCTCGAGGGGGTCCGTGAGACGGGGGCATCTGCTTCCTGCGGGGTGCTCGACGCGGGGGCTGAGAGCTGGGCCCGGGTTGAGGCGGAGGTTTCTTAGCCGCAGGAGGACGCCCTCGGCGAGCAGACGGGGCATGGCCCATGGCGTCAGGCTTGCGGCATGGCAGGATGTGTGAAATTACCTCCGCCTGCCTCTTCACCGCGGAGAACTGCTGGGCGAAGTCCTCGGTGTCGCCGAAGAGGACGAACTGGGAGAAAGGGTGTAGACCAAGTTCAGCTACACATTACGTTCCATGACCGTGGCCATCGCCTGCCCGAGTGACTGCGCAGTTCCTGCAACACATTGTGATCAGGGCTACCCCCGAGGAGATCTTTAAGTGCCTAGGCCTGGTGGCCTGGCCATGGCGTGCAGGGCAGAAGCGGCATGTCCGGCGGTGCTGTAGGCTTTGGCGGTCAATGAAGACGTCGTTCTACAGGCCTTGGAGGGGAGCACAGGGCGACCCCGCCAGGTGGTAGGGTTTCTGGGGCACAAGTGGAGCACAACAGCCCTGTCCACCTGGGGAATCGCCGTGTACCCGTGGGCCGTTTCCGGGAAAAACGGGACCAGGGGGAGTGGGGGGGGGGGGGGGATTGGGTTGGGGTGAGGCTGTGAGAATGTAAAATTAAAAGAAAACTACACATACAGATCTCTAACCAAAAACACAGAGAGCCATACAAATCTGAAACCAGAAAAAACTATTGTGAAGCACTCAGGGGTTATAAAAATACAATACAACACAAAAAGAAACAACACCCTAAACCACACTCTTAATGAAATTGAAGATTCAATTAATAATAATCAGTTCTGGGAAAAATGGAACAGTCTGAATAAACAACACAGCCAGGATATAGCCATACAAAATGGAGAATTACAAAAGATTATTTTAAAAATTTATTCAAAGAAATTTCTCCAGAAAATCTCACACCTGACCAGAAAAGCATGCAAAATAAACTGAATCAACTAGAATCTACAATAAAAAATAACCAAAACCCTTTAGACTATCAGATTAGCAGAGAAGAATTGGCAGATGCACTTAAGGAACTAAAACCCAGAAAGGCATGTGGTTTAGACAACATTAGAACAGAAATGCTGAAACATAGTCCAGCAGTAATGCAGGAGGCCTTGTTAAAACTCTTTGAGTAAGAGTCAGATTGGATTCCTACCAAACCATCGTACCACCGACCACATTCACAAGCTACACAAAATAGTCAACCAGCAAGTTCATCAAAAAAGCAAAGGCGAAATTTTTGGATGCTTTGTTGATTTCAAAAAAAGCATTCAGTTCCATTTGGCATGATGGTCTATATTATAAAATTCTACAATCCGGCATTGGGGGTAAAATGTACGACACTATCAAATCTATGTATTCAGACAACAGGTGCGCAGTTAAAATTGGCAATAAAAGAACAGAATTCTTCACTCAAGGGCGAGGAGTGAGACAGGGCTGCAGTTTGAGTCCAACTCTGTTCAACATTTACATTAATGAGTTAGCAGTGCTACTGGAACAATCTGCAACACCCGGCCTTAATCTAAATAATTCTGAAGTTAAATTTCTTATCTATGCAGATGATCTGGTGCTGCTGTCAGCTACTGCACAAGGGCTACAGCAGCACCTGGACCTGCTGGAGAACTACTGTCAGAACTGGGCCCTGACAGTCAATCTGAAAAAAACTAAAATTCTGATTTTCCAGAAAAAAGTCAGATTACAGGACACCAGATATACATTCACTCTGGGAAACACTGCAATAGAACACGAGTACCTCGGTCTAAAAATTTGTGCTTCAGGGGGTTTGGTCTGACAGTGAATGCACTAAAAGAGAAAGCTAGAAGAGCATCCTATGCTATTAAGTGCAAATTTACCCAAATTGTCATTCCTGTAACAATCTGGTGTAAAATCTTTGATAGTATTATAATGCCTATTGCTCTGTACGGATGTGAGGTTTGGGGTCCACTCTGTCAGGCAGATTACTCGAGATGGGACAAACACCCCATAGAATCCCTGTATGCAGAATTCTGTAGAAACATTCTAAGAGTCCAGAGAAGAAAACCTACTAATGCATGCTGGGCCAAACTAGGCAGATACCCCCTTATTATACATATTGAAAAACGAACCCTCCAATTTTGGACACACCTAAATTCAAGTTCCCCTAACAAACTGCAACATAAAGCCCTTAAAACCCAAGAGCTGAAGCCTAAAACCAGTCTCCTTTGTCAGCTGGCTCTGAAACTCACAAACCCACTAACAACTAACAAACACCAGTTTCAGACCAGCACTGCTGAACTAAACCAAATCAGAATAAACCAAATAATAAAAGAAAGAAAAAATTAATATTTGGACCATTGGGAAATTGAAAGTAAAAACCAAAGCAAATTGGAATGTTATAGGGCCCTAAACAGAACATATAATCTGGCAGAATATCTCCACACTGTAAGAGATCCAAAACAGAGACTGATCCTCACCAAATACAGACTCAATAATCACAGTCTGGCCATAGAAAAAGTCTGACACAGACAAACATTTTTGAGACGCATACCCTCAGAAACCAATCACTGCCTTAATGTACTTCAGTCACAGTTCTTTTCTAATGTTCATAATGTCCTGTTAAATGCTTATTTTATTTTATATTATTATAGTTTTTATTTTATTTGATTCATTACCTAGCACCTTATTTTAATTCTATATTTATTTTTATTTGTTACTATTTTATTATTATTATTTGTCTTGTCATCTGTTTTGTGTATTAATGCATTGGCAATATTGTATGTAAATTCAATCATACCAATAAAGTACTTTTAAATTGAAAAAATTGAGAGAGAGAGAGAGAGAGAGAGAGAGAGAGAGAGAGAGAGAGAGCGAGGACATTAGAAATTGAGCGAGCGCTCAGCATGCTGGTACATGGGACACGACTGCGCGGGCGCACTGCTGTACTTGGCTTGAGTTCTGAAAGCCCCATCTCACACGTGAAGCTCACGTGACTGGAACTCGAGACGTGTCTGCGGTCACAGGGGTTTTTTTTTTTAAATGTAGGCTACTTCAAATCCACCCACCTGCATTCATTTAACCAGCAGCGGAGTTGACAAACGCACGCTTGGATCGGCATCTGACAACAGCAATTTCTAGCGTCCTAGTTTCTAGTTCAGACACTACATTTTGTACGAAAACTACATTTCGGCACAATCAACGCTTTATGCACAGGATATATATTTGGAATCTTGTTTTTATCTCGTTGTGCAAGTGTGTAATATATATATATATATATATATATATATATATATATATATATATATATATTACACACTTACATTTGTAAGACGCATGTATATTTAAATGGAGAGGATTACCAGCGCTCAGCCTCCTCCATGTATGGCCAAACACGCCTCGCTGGATATCGCTGACATGCAAGGGTAAGTCCGTTAGTCTCAAGCTTGTTTATGTTTCTTAAACCTTGCCAGGTTGACAAAAGCTATATTTCTTATGTTTTTTTTTTCCTATTATAGAATGGATTTCCCCATGTATGTGTATAAACCACGACGGGTAATGAAGCGGAGTGAGGACAGTAAGGTAAGAAATGCACCATTACGCAAGCATCTTAATATGTTTGCGCACATCTGTTCCTTGAAAATATCGTTGCATACACATGCGTTTTAGATGAAAAACGTAAACATGATTTAAATTACTAAAGACATTGATTTCTTTAGAAGTTTTGTTTTAAGTTGATTTTTCCCTCCACAGGATACGTACAAATTGCCCCACCGATTGATCGAGAAGAAAAGGAGAGACAGAATAAACGAGTGCATCGCGCAGTTGAAGGATTTGCTGCCAGAACATCTCAAACTCACGGTAAGTAATATGAGAGTGGATAGGCTTACCTCATCGTGTTCCGTGTGGGTTAAAGCGCCACCTGGTTGTTGATAAATAAATCATGTGTGTCCTACATTTTTGATATGTCACTACTCATGAAATGTTGTTAGTGCCCTGTTACAAAGTTCCTATACATGTGGGGGTGTGCCCATAACATAAGTTTTAAATGTGTGTTAACATTTAACCTTTGACACCCCACATCATGAAATGAATCACCAGGTGTTGACATTAGTTCAGCACTGTCAACAAGTTAAAGGTGTGTTACTTGCTCATTGGTAACATTGTCATTTTGGATATTTGAATATAGCTTGAGGACTGTCTCTCACTTCTTGCTTGGTGGAGGTTCCTCCCAGAGCCACAGCAATAAGAATCAACATGCTTATCTGGGTTCTTCCTGTTTTAGACTCTAGGACACTTGGAGAAGGCTGTCGTGTTGGAGCTCACGCTGAAGCATGTGAAAGTGCTTAACAACCTGTTGGAGCAGCAGCAACAGAAAATAATTTCCTTGAAAAATGAAATGCAAATTGGTGAGTTTTTGATAATGCAAAAGGGGTGGCATATCAAATGTTGCTCAGCAAAGTGTGACCGTGTTGCAGGAAGCATCTTTGTTAAACTTTTTAACCCCCCCCCCTTGCGTAACAGCAAACAATCTGGCCTTGTCATTTTTGGCTCAGCCTTATTTGTTCGACTATTGTGTAGGAAAAGTTTTGGCACGGTTTGTCACTGTATGGTTTTATTGCAGGTGAGCAGGTCAATGGCCATCCAGAGAACAGTGAGGAGATGTTCCGTTCCGGGTTCCATTTGTGTGCCAAGGAGGTTCTTCAGTTCCTTGCCAACCAAGAGAACATGCAAGAATTTTCCCCTGCACTCATAATCAACCACCTTCAAAAAGTGGCTTCTGATGTCATCCAGAGCCCGCAGAAGTCCGTTCACAAATTTCACGAGATTCGGGAGAAACCAGCAGGTCTGCAGCCGAAAGACCCGGAGGGTCACGCTAAAAATTGTGTGCCTGTCATTCAAAGGACTTATCCTCACAGCAGTGAGCAGAGTGGCAGCGAGCTGAGCGGCAGCAATACGGACACTGACAGTGGCTATGGGGGCGAGCCCGAAAATCGTGACCCGAAAGCCCAGCGACCACTCTACTATGGCAAAGAGACTGGGGATCTCAAGTTTGGAGGCAGCATTAAAGAGGAGCTAGACGAGCCTCAGGCCAAGCGGCAAAGGTCCGACTCCTCCGAAGATGAGTCAGGGCATGAGGTTGTGGGCAGCCACAGCCCCTATGTGAGCTTCTCTCCACACCAGCCACCTCTTTGCATGCCTTTCTACCTCTTTCTATCCGGTGCAGCCGCTGCATACCTGCCAATACTGGAGAAGTGTTGGTACCCGGGGGCCATGCCTGTATTGTACCCAGGAATTGGCGGCTCCACGGGAAGTATGTCTCCAGAGAAACTCCCTGCGTCCTTGGTAATGTCCTCAATAGTGGGCTCTCCCATTACCCCTCTGACCTCAGTGGACTCTCCTGCTGTCCTGCTGGCCCTGAAAAAAGTTCCCCCCTTAAACCTAGAAACCAAAGACTAAGGATCCAGTCCATGTTCAAGAATTGCCTGCTCTCTGAATGTTTTGGTCTTGAGAGTGGACTTCCATGCTGAATAAGCTCCCTGATAGGCTTGGGTTGAAGAGGGTGGAAAGCAAAGTTCAAAGATGCACCCTCAATAAGAGCAAGCAGCTGTTCTGATCCTCTCAGAAGTACACCGTCCTCCCTTTGATTGTCGAGACACAAACTGACACACAATCTAACACACTCTTATACAGTGGCTAGTTTCCTCCACAACCAGCATACATGCATCCAGAGATGGAACATGGATGCAAATGTATAGGAGGCCCTTTGCGACACTGTGAAGAAGGTCAAAATGAGGACAATGTGCTTGTAAGGACCTGGGGTGGGCGAACAGCTACTCTCTGCACTTATGTTGAATGTTTAAGTTCAAAACAAAACTAATAACACCAAACTTTTCAGTTGTTGAATGTAAAAGTAATTTTTTAATAAAATGTCACCCCTGTAGATGCTGTTTTGGACATTTTCTCTGTCATGAAAGCTTGAACAGAAAGCTCCACTCTCTTCTGCTTCTGTGACTGCTTTAACCTATACAAACCATCCTTCTATACTAGAATGCTACCAAATAATTGTCTTCGCTGTTGTTGACCACAGCACCAATCCGAAACATGCACCATTTTCATCTTATGTTCACCTGTCACACCACAAACAGTTTGTTGTAAGTTTTCTTACATAAGCGAGAACACCATTGACTGTCAAGATGTGACACTCATGTTTAAACATGAGTAATGTAATCATGGCTCTGTAGCTTTTGAATTTGTCATTCGTGAACGTGGGTGAAATTCTTGTGTGGTAACTACATTGTGTAATTATTTTAGTTTATACTACTAATATATCTGTGTTTTTGATACGTGACCAACAATTTGATGTTTGCATAACAAAGAAAGGTAAGTTTTAGATAGCCAAGTACTGTTTGCCAGGAGATTGTGTACATAGATTTATGCGCATCGAGACTAGTTCCAAAGCTGTGTTCAGATCTTTGTTCATGCTGTTGCCTTTACTTGTTTAAAGCAGTAAACATGATGGCAGATATATACATTTGTAATTCTATACATAAAGCAAAAGAAAGTGAATGTAATGTTTAAAAACAATATATATTAGTTTTGTATAGGAAGAGCTACGTGGGATTTTTATTTTGGGACCTAACAGAAGGTTGCTTGTTGTATATTGTTTGTCTAAAGTATTGTTGACAAACATAAAAATTATTAATAAAGATTTTTTATTTATTTTTTTTCTTTTGGAAAAGCTTGAGAGCTTGAAAGTTTAGCTGTAGAAAAAAAAAAACCAAGCTGTTTTTCCCATGGTCATCCATCCTTATTTAACTTTAACATAACCCATAAACTTGCTCTGTCTATGCAAATCCTTTGGACACACTATATGATAAGAGACAGATTTCAAATATTCCTGTCTCACACCTCACTGAAGTCCTTTTATTTGTTGTTAGTAAACAATGTCATAAAGTATAGTTAAAAAAGAGCCTTTATAAGACCTTTCCACTTAAACACATTCCCATTAAATATTTCCAAACAAAATATGATCCAAAGGGTCACAAAATGAGCAAAGGAAAATAAGAATAATGGCAATAAAAATGTAATATTATAGTAGTTATTATTATTGTTTTTATACACGTTATGCATGAGCTATTATATTTCTGCAACACCTCTTTCTAAAGCTCATAAACTGTTGAATTAGGTTAGACTGAGTCTAACTGTGTGCTCTTTCCAGTGTAGTTTCACTCATTCACATATTGGGATGTGAATAGGCAGCAGTGTAATCAAATTGGCTCTGCTGTTCCTGCCACTCACATGTACGGCCACACTCACTGTAACCATGCTCAGCCACATGCTGTCTATATGATGCAGTCAGACCAATTCTAGAATAATGACATATTGTAGCAAGAAAATTAATTGGCAAGTATTTGCTGTCTCTCTCTCTCTCTCTCTATATATATATATACAGTGAGGAAAATAATTATTTGAACACCCTGCTATTTTGCAAGTTCTCCCACTTGGAAATCATGGAGGGGTCTGAAATTGTCATCGTAGGTGCATGTCTACTGTGAGAGACATAATCTAAAAAAAAAAAATCCAGAAATCACAATGTATGATTTTTTTAACTATTTATTTGTATGATACAGCTGCAAATAAGTATTTGAACACCTGTCTATCAGCTAGAATTCTGACCCTCAAAGACCTGTTAGTCTGCCTTTAAAATGTCCACCTCCAGTCCATTTATTATCCTAAATTAGATGCACCTGTTTGAGGTCGTTAGCTGCATAAAGACACCTGTCCACCCCCTACAATCAGTAAGAATCCAACTACTAACATGGCCAAGACCAAAGAGCTGTCCAAAGACACTAAAGACAAAATTGTACACCTCCACAAGGCTGGAAAGGGCTACGGGGAAATTGCCAAGCAGCTTGGTGAAAAAAGGTCCACTGTTGGAGCAATCATAAGAAAGTGGAAGAAGCTAAACATGACTGTCAATCTCCCTCGGACTGGGGCTCCATGCAAGATCTCACCTCGTGGGGTCTCAATGATCCTAAGAAAGGTGAGAAATCAGCCTAGAACTACACGGGAGGAGCTGGTCAATGACCTGAAAAGAGCTGGGACCACCGTTTCCAAGGTTACTGTTGGTAATACACTAAGACGTCATGGTTTGAAATCATGCATGGCACGGAAGGTTCCCCTGCTTTAACCAGCACATGTCAAGGCCCGTCTTAAGTTTGCCAATGACCATTTGGATGATCCAGAGGAGTCATGGGAGAAAGTCATGTGGTCAGATGAGACCAAAATAGAACTTTTTGGTCATAATTCCACTACATGCACCTACGATGACAATTTCAGACCCCTCCATGAATTCTAAGTGGGAGAACTTGCAAAATAGCAGGGTGTTCAAATACTTATTTTCCTCACTGTATATATATATATATATATATATATATATATATATATATATACACACACATGTACATATGTATATACAGTATATAATACACAAGTTATGTTTGTATATAAATACAGTTTTATAAAAAAAAATTATAACATGTAAGAATATACATTATTTATATAGAAATATTGTATATTGACTAATTAATATTCTATTTTATATTAGGCAATTTTTTGTCATATAAAGCACTCTTATCAAAGTAAATATGAAACAGACACGGTACCAACGATCAAAATGGAGAGGCTATTTGTGGCTTACTTTGAGTGCAGCTCTGAGCAAAATGTAGTAAATACAAATGAATAAATAAAATATAAATAGGTTTGAAATAAAATGGCAATAGACAAAAACAACATTAATCATTTTATGACACACTTAAAGATAAATAAGCCTTTTTAAAATGAACATTATACCTTATATTCCAAATCATCATTAACCAAATCTTTAACCGAAGTGGAAATATAATAGTTTAAAAAGCTGATTATTACAAAACCAATACCTGAATTTACATATGATTATGTTTGTAAATATGAAATATGCACATTAACCATTGAAATATGCACATTTGCCAACAGATAGAGTTTTTTCATGTTAAATCAATGGGGAGGGTTTACTGGTTCTGAAACTTTTACGTCTAGTCACCCCAAATCTTGAATATTTGGTTACGTGTTTGAAAACATGAGACGTAATTCTTTGCATCAAAACACTATGACCTCCTGTTGCAACATTCATTTTCTGCTCTTCTAATCTAAACCTTTTAGTGCCATCTTGTGGACTAGCGTATGAACTGCACCAGAGCTTAAATATAATGTGCAAATAACTCACGACCTCAAAATTTTCTGCGAACCGTTGCCACCCATCCACAACGATACATTGTGGACTACCTCATTTTGTTCTTTATCTATCTATCTATCTATCTATCTATCTATCTATCTATCTATCTATCTATCGTATAATCATGTTAACAAATAAAATACGCGCGCACACACACACATTGGTAATTAGAATACAGTTACATTCAAAAAGTATTTTGATTACTGGAAAGATTACTTTGCATTTTATTGTCATTTGCTTCATTTAATATTTAGTCCTTTCAAATGGAAAACAGTTATAGCTATATAAATGATGCGATCCAAAGTGCATTTGAACAGCAGTGAAACACTTTCTTATGATGTGTTACATTCATACGAGCAGACAGAAAAAAAAGTTTTAAGTAAGTTTGGAGCAGAAGAAATAGAAATATACATTGTGTAAATTGTCATCTTTATGATAAGCTAAAATGCTACTTCTAGCCATTTTACATGCACGTTACCAGGCACGATCAGATTTTTTTATCAAGAAAATTCACCTTGGACTATAATTTCTAATTATTATTTTTTTTAGTAAGACCATTGATATTAGGCCAAAAATCGAATTCTTGATAATAATTTTTGTATTGTTTTCAAGTAAAAATATCTAAAAAATCCTTCAAACAAGATCAATTTGATTTATCTTGTTTTAGAAACATCACTGCATATGATATGGTTTATTTTGTCTTACTGTACTAGCAGTAGTTTTTATAGTCAAAACAAGCAAAAAATTCTACCAGTGCTGAAAAAGTAATCCAAAGTATTTAGAAAATGTTACTGACCTTGAGTAATCTAATGAAATATGTTACAAATGAAATTTTACTGCATGTATTCTGTAATTTGTTGTGGAATTTCAAAAGTAACCCTCCCTACCCTATATATATATATATATATATATATATATATATATATACACACTCACCTAAAGGATTATTAGGAACACCATACTAATACTGTGTTTGACCCCCTTTTGCCTTCAGAACTGCCTTAATTCTACGTGGCATTGATTCAACAAGGTGATGAAAGCATTCTTTAGAAATGTTGGCCCATATTGGTAGGATAGCATCTTGCAGTTGATGGAGATTTGTGGGATGCACATCCAGGGCACGAAGCTCCCGTTCCACCACATCCCAAAGATGCTCTATTGGGTTGAGATCTGGTGACTGTGGGGGCCATTTTAGTACAGTGAACTCATTGTCATGTTCAAGAAACCAATTTGAAATGATTCGAGCTTTGTGACATGGTGCATTATCCTGCTGGAAGCAGCCATTAGAGGATGGGTACATGGTGGCCATAAAGGGATGGACATGGTCAGAAACAATGCTCAGGTAGGCCGTGGCATTTAAACGATGCCCAATTGGCACTAAGGGGCCTAAAGTGTGCCAAGAAAACATCCCCCACACCATTACACCACCACCACCAGCCTGCACAGTGGTAGCAAGGCATGATGGATCCATGTTCTCATTCTGTTTACGCCAAATTCTGACTCTACCATCTGAATGTCTCAACAGAAATCGAGACTCATCAGACCAGGCAACATTTTTCCAGTCTTCAACTGTCCAATTTTGGTGAGCTCTTGCAAATTGTAGCCTCTTTTTCCTATTTGTAGTGGAGATGAGTGGTACCCGGTGGGGTCTTCTGCTGTTGTAGCCCATCCGCCTCAAGGTTGTGCGTGTTGTGGCTTCACAAATGCTTTGCTGCAGACCTCGGTTGTAACGAGTGGTTATTTCAGTCAAAGTTGCTCTTCTATCAGCTTGAATCAGTCGGCCCATTCTCCTCTGACCTCTAGCATCAACAAGGCATTTTCGCCCACAGGACTGCCGCATACTGGATGTTTTTCCCTTTTCACACCATTCTTTGTAAACCCTAGAAATGGTTGTGCATGAAAATCCCAGTAACTGAGCAGATTGTGAAATACTCAGACCGGCCCGTCTGGCACCAACAACCATGCCACGCTCAAAATTGCTTAAATCACCTTTCTTTCCCATTCTGACATTCAGTTTGGAGTTCAGGAGATTGTCTTGACCAGGACCACACCCCTAAATGCATTGAAGCAACTGCCATGTGATTGGTTGATTAGATAATTGCATTAATGAGAAATTGAACAGGTGTTCCTAATAATCCTTTAGGAGAGTGTGTGTGTGTATATATATATATATATATATATATATATATATATATATATATATATATATATATATATATATTATTTATTTATTTATTTTTTACATGTATTTTCTCTGTTATGAAGGGACTGGCCAGAAGATTTCAGCCTGTCTAAACATCTCAGAACAAATTCTAAAAAAAATAATTATGCATTGATGTAGCCTAGAACACTCACCCGATTTGCTTCTTTTATGTTCATCATGTTCTTAACTGTTATTTCTTTGTGCAGGCTACTGCCATGTTCTTAACATTCTAATTACTATTCTCTGATTCATTACTTTTATTAGTGTTGCTTTGTTATTTGTTTGCCATGTAAATAAATAAACCACGCAAATTTTGGTGTGCATAAAAGTAAATAAACAAACCACACATATTTCAGTTTATTAATTTATTTGATATGCAGTGTTTGCATAACTAAATACATAAACCACACAAATTGTATTTATTTGTTTGTTTATTTGTACAGATAATTAAATATAAAACCACATACAATTAATACATGTTTTATGCATTGTTTGCATTAAAGTAAATAGACAAACCACACAAATGTATGTCTATTTATTTATTTGATATGCAATGTTTGCATAAAAGTAAATAAACAAACCAAACAAATATTTCGTTCTTCGTTATTTCTTTGACACGCATAATTTGCATAAATGTAAATACACAAAATTGTATTTAGAGACAATCCGAAAAATTGAGATACGTTAATTTAGATATTTTAGTCATGACCGAAAGAACTCGCGAGTACAAGCGGCCGAAATGGGTTTCCTCAGAAGGGTGGCGGGCTTCTCTCTTAGAGATAGGGTGAGGAGCTCAGTAAACGTGAGGAGCTCGGAGTAGAGCCGCTGCTCGTTTGCGTCAAAAGGAGCCAGATGAGGTGGTTTGGGCATCTGGTAAGGATGCCCCCTGGGAGCCTCCATAGGGACATCCAGCAGGGAGGAGGTCACGGGGAAGACCCAGGATGTCCCCCAGTCATAGCTGGTTAATGTGGCTCGGGATAGAGATGTTTGGGGCTCCCTGCTGTAGCTGCTACCTCCGCGACCCGACTTCGGATAGCGGTTGAAGATGGATGGATGGATATTTATTTGCAGTGTTATGCATTGTTTGCATAAAAGTAAATAACCAACGCACACCTGTTGATTATTTGATTAATGTGCTCAAAGTTATAAAGCCGGTATGTTTCCTGTGGGGGGGGGGGGGATTTTGTGTTTGGTAATGTTGAGCTCCAAACCTAACGGTGCCGTGCTGGGACGTGGGTCGTTGATTGTCGTATTGTGCGCGAGTGTAAGTAAAATTGGGAGGGACAATTTGATGTCGGAGTAACTGATTAGAAGTGGGTGTGGCCGTCCTTGATGTTTCTCCGAGCAAGGTACCCAGGTCTGGTAGCAGGTAGGGAGGCCAGCAGTCCGGTTTTAAGGTATTGTAAATGTATGAATTAAGGTTTGACTTGTTGGGATTTATTTTTGCTGGGGTGCAGGGTCCAATTGGGAGTATTAATAGACCACTCATCCCTGGCGCTTGTAATTTTTGTGTGTGTGTGTGTGATTCAGTGGGGGCATGAGGGCAGGTTACCTTCCTATTTCCATGCTTACTCTAATCAACGACAGCTATGTATTTAGTTGATTGGTATCCATGGTAGGCCTATGTACTTTCGATATTTTGTTTTGTTGTATTTATTGTGAGGTATTTATGAATTTGTGTGTGTTGGATGTATTGAATTGCGGTGTATTGGGGGTTCACCTGAGTCATTAATTTAATGCATGTGGGATAAAAGGGTTTTGAAACATTTGCTGAATATTAATTGGTGTTGATGTGCTTGGTTCAAAAGCTTGTAGATGTATTGTGTGAGATTTTCTTGGTTACTGATGCCCACGCAAAATGTAATGGTCCAGTAAAGAACCTGTATGCGTGAGTCTTATTCTCTGACTTATGAGGTGTTACATTACTGCTCATACAATGTGTAGGGGAGCGATGCGTTATGCTGTTTTAAGCTAAGCTTGTAGACTCTGTCCTAGAAGGCTCTGGAATTCCCATTCTTGGAACGTCGCAGTTATTATACGTCAGTGATTGTCACACGTTATTTTTTTTGTCACATGACACAAGCCGCTTCCTCGTTCTCCTCGGTTCCTCCAGCTGGACCAGAATCTACTCTGCCAATCTCATCCTGATCATCAGAGTTCAAACAGCAGCACACACTTAGAGCCAGAGATGTTGGCCCTCATTAACCGGCTGCTGGACTGGTTTCGGTCGCTCTTCTGGAAAGAGGAGATGGAGTTGACACTGGTGGGGCTGGAATACTCTGGAAAAACAACTTTTGTCAACGTCATTGCTGTAAGTCTAATATTTATTTACCTTACGGAATAAAAACGGAAGCTTTATTAAACTCTACATGTTTTAATGTCTATAATTCAGCACCGTTAAAATGTTTGTTTTTATTCTGCACCTGGTAATAAACATGACTTACTAGGCTAGTGATGTCTTACTGTAATGCACATGCCTGAAGGCGTGCCAGGGGTGGGGAATACTGTACATAATTAATACTTGTTAATATAAGTCATTTGCTATTTTGAATAGTGGTGTGGTATGTAAATGGATTGCTTGACATTTTAGCTTGTTTATGAAATATTATTTATGAACATGTGCCATGACTTCTAAGGAGGGAGAGGTGCCAGTTGTGTGTTTTGGTAGAGATCATATGTAGTCTGATAGTTTCATAAAGCTTATAATATAATTATAGACAGTGCAATGTTAATATATTAACCCCAAAGCAAGATTTGGGCTTTTTGGTTTTCTGCCACAATTTAATCAGTGCCAAATGCCTTTTAGATTTCCTTATGAGAGAAATACCTAATCATTGTTAAAGAGCAATTTCCCATGACATATTCACATGCTGACTCCAAGCAGATGTAATTTGCAAGAATGATTTCTGTCTCCATTATTCCAGAAGTCAGTTTGACTCATTTTGGCTCATATGCACATGGTTGCGCATGGATTTGCATGTATTTAGATATCTTAATGTGCTTAACTGTAACTTTGCAAGTTCATGACACCCAAAATGTCATAATAATAGCATACTGGGATGTTATTTAAAATGCATGTTAATTCCCTCCAAAACAGATCAGTGACATGACAGACTGCAAATTTCCTAGATAACCTCTCCATTTTAATTCTAAAGGTCTCTGGGTTCAGCAGCTTGAATTTGGTGTTAAGCAACTTTCCTAACTGCAAGAAAGCAAGGTGCTGTGCATTACTGCCCCACTGGGGGTTGTTTTTTACTTGGATAAGGTGATCCTAAAAAGTTGCCCTTTTGCCTCCCTTTGCAGCTTTGGCAGTGCAGCAAAATGTGTGTACAAAAGGGGTTTAAAACTCTTGGATATCTTTGGATAGAAGTACCTCTCTTCTAGTTTCAACATCTTAATGGTGTCAATTTATGGTCAGAGAACAATTCAAGGGGCAAGTTTAAAATCTATACACTATACAAAAAAAAGTATATATACACACCCATATATATATACACTCACCTAAAGGATTATTAGGAACACCTGTTCAATTTCACATTAATGAAATTATCTAATCAACCAATCACATGCCAGTTGCTTCAATGCATTTAGGGGTGTGGTCCTGGTCAAGACAATCTCCTGAACTCCAAACTGAATGTCAGAATGGGAAAGAAATGTGATTTAAGCAATTTTGAGCGTGGCATGGTTGTTGGTGCCAGATGGGCCGGTCTGAGTATTTCACAATCTGCTCAATTACTGGGATTTTCACGCACAACCATTTCTAGGGTTTACAAAGAATGGTGTGAAAAGGGAAAAACATCCAGTATGCGGCAGTCCTGTGGGTGAAAATGCCTTGTTGATGCTAGAGGTCAGAGGAGAATGGGCCGACTGATTCAAGCTGATAGAAGAGCAACTTTGACTGAAATAACCACTCGTTACAACCGAGGTCTGCAGCAAAGCATTTGTGAAGCCACAACACGCACAACCTTGAGGCGGATGGGCTACAACAGCAGAAGACCCCACCGGGTACCACTCATCTCCACTACAAATAGGAAAAAGAGGCTACAATTTGCAAGAGCTCACCAAAATTGGACAGTTGAAGACTGGAAAAATGTTGCCTGGTCTGATGAGTCTCGATTTCTGTTGAGACATTCAGATGGTAGAGTCAGAATTTGGCGTAAACAGAATGAGAACATGGATCCATCATGCCTTGTTACCACTGTGCAGGCTGGTGGTGGTGGTGTAATGGTGTGGGGGATGTTTTCTTGGCACACTTTAGGCCCCTTAGTGCCAATTGGGCATCGTTTAAATGCCACGGCCTACCTGAGCATTGTTTCTGACCATGTCCATCCCTTTATGGCCACCATGTACCCATCCTCTGATGGCTACTTCCAGCAGGATAATGCACCATGTCACAAAGCTCGAATCATTTCAAATTGGTTTCTTGAACATGACAATGAGTTCACTGTACTAAAATGGCCCCCACAGTCACCAGATCTCAACCCAATAGAGCATCTTTGGGATGTGGTGGAACGGGAGCTTCGTGCCCTGGATGTACATCCCACAAATCTCCATCAACTGCAAGATGCTATCCTATCAATATGGGCCAACATTTCTAAAGAATGCTTTCAGCACCTTGTTGAATAAATGCCACGTAGAATTAAGGCAGTTCTGAAGGCGAAAGGGGGTCAAACACAGTATTAGTATGGTGTTCCTAATAATCCTTTAGGTGAGTGTATATTCACAAGGTTTTACCTTGTGAATATATTAGTTTTTTAAATACATGTGTGTGACATCACAATTTTTTCAAATAATGCTTATCAAGCATTTGGGTGCTGAAGACACAAGTTTGTTACATTTAGCAAGCAGAATTTTCCCCCATTATGCAGGTCTTCAGCTGCACAATTGTTTGGGGCCTTTGTTGTTGTGTTTTGCACTTCATAATTCGTCACACATTCTCAATTGGAGATGTTTGGGACTGCAGGCAGGCTAGTCTAGCATCCGCACTCTGCTTATGCAGCCATGCACTTGTAATCAGGGCAGTATGTGGTTTGAAGTTTTCCTGCTGGAAAATGCAAGGACTTCTCTGGAATAGATGGAGTCTGGATGGCAGCTTATGTTGTGCATATATTTCTGCATTAATGGTGCCCTCACAGATGTACAAATTACCCATACTATGGGCACTGAGACACTCCTATAACCATGACAGACACTGGCTTTTGGACCTGACACTAACAACAGTATGGATGGTCCTTTTCCTATTTGGCCCGGAGAACACTACGGCTGTTTTTTTCAAAAACTATTTGAAATGTGGACTCGTCAGACCACAAAACATGATACCACTGTTCTAAGATGTTACGAACCCAGTGTTGATGTATGGCTTCTGCTTTGCAATGTAAAGTTTTAACTTGCATCTGTGGATGCAGCATTGATTGACAAAGGTTTATCGAAGTATTCCCGAGCACGTCATGATATCTATTATAGATCTCTGAGGGATTGGAGAGCACATGCTTTCAGAAGTGGTCTTTGACTTTGCACTTTACGCACCAAGATTTTCATAAAGATTCTGGATTCCTTGAATCTTAACTATATTGTGCATTCTAGATGGTGAAATGCCCAAAATCCTTTGGGGAACATTGTTCTCAAAGCATTGGATTATTTGCTGACGCATCAGCCGGCAAATTGGTGAGCCTTGACCCATCCTTGCTCTTGAAGGTCTAGGTTTTTTTGGAGGCTCATTTATATACTATAACAATATTGCCTCACCTGTTTAACATCAACTTGTTATTTCAACTCATCAGATTGTTATTAGTGCTAAATTGCTTGTCAACTTTTTTTGGTGTGTATTGGAATAATGTGATTTGAAATGAGTGTATACAAAAAAAAAAAAAAAAAAATTCACAATGTACAACACAAATGTGTTGTTGTAGTGCTTGCAATTTTGCATGGGGTGAAAAGAATAAACAAATCACTCCTTTTTGTTTTTATTAGCATATTCCATACAGTCCTAACATTTTCAGAATTGGGGTTGTATGACATTTGCTAACACTTGTTCCAGGCAGGGATGATATGACCAAACCTTAATAAATATGATGTGAGGGAGGCTATTTTTGTAAGTAACAACATTTCCTTGTCTCTCAGGAACCTGTCGGCCATTCAAGACCGAGAGATCTGTTGCTACTCCATTTCATGCAAAGAGAAAGACAATATTGGTGAGTGTTGATTGGCTTCTCCAGTCAAATTACGCTTTATTGATTTCCTGTTTATTTTCTATGATGCAGGTGTCAGGAAGGATGAGACAAAAGATCAAAGTGCAGAGACAATGATCTGATATATATTTTACAACACCGAAATGCTGGTAAAGCTTCAATAGGGTAACCCCGGCACTGTCTGCAGTGTGGAGAAGGATGGTGTTTGTAGGCTTGTGTGCGTAGTGGTAATGGCAACAGTCAGGATGGTTACCACAATCCTGGCGCACACAGCGCAGACTGGTAACCAAGCATGTAACAGGGTATACTAGGGCAGAGGGATAGAGTGGTAAGCAACAGGACTCAAACAACAATTGAGTGACGAACACAAAACAGAGTGAGGTAAATCTAGTCAGGGAACTAATGGTGATCATGTGCCGCTCGCTTGCTGCAAGCTGGAATGATCAGCGTTACCATGGAAACAATCAAGGCTTCCATGGCAATGCTGATTACGCGAGCCAGCGACACCTGGACCAAACCGAGAGAACATGTAATGACAAACTGGAAGAGACCAGCAGACTCACCGAGACATGTCAACAGGGGCTTTATTGTGGTATTTAATGTCACAAACACATGACAAAATTGATGAATAACATAAGCAAAAGAGGTATCACATTCGTGCTGATATACACACAAACTTGTGTTAAAAGTGTGATGTTGCTTTTATGCAACAGTACAAAGAACATACATGTAAGGATAAACCAAGGAGCATACCCAAAAAGCTGTTGTGTGTCAAACTGCTTTTTTGTCTTGCTTGGAAGCATTAAAAGCTGCCATTGCTATTTTGCTTTCCAGTGCTGTTGGACCGCTATATCAGCACTCTTGGAACGCATCTTGTTCAAACAGATGCGAGGTCCAGTACGAACTGTTGTATAACAGTAAATGCATCTAAATTGGGGAAAACCTAATTAAGTTATTAATTATTGAACACAGAAGCCACAAATGATGAGTTGAAGAAACATGATGCCTGGAGTTTGTTTGGATATTTGAATCAGTATTAGCCAGCCATTTAAATAAATGATTCATAGACCACCTCACTGTGACTCATTTGCAGCAGCAAGTTCCTTGTAGCCACAAAAAAGTATTATTGTGGTTGATGCGGTTTCATCATTGATTCTTTGAACATGAGAAGCCACATATTGTATTTGTATTTATTACATTGTATTACGATTCATGTCTTCACAGCTTGTTACAGGAATTTGTATTGTTTGCTGAATTGTATTGTTAGCCGGTATGCTTAGAAGCAATGTCAAGAGTGAACAATAGCTGGGTTTCCATCAACATATTTTTATAAAAATTTTGGAATACTGTATAAAAAAATGCTGGGTGAAGATGTGAATTAAATATCCAAAATGTGCATTAAAACAGTACGGTAACTTGAGGTGGATATATTTTTATTCGATAAGACAACATTTGCATAAACTATGATAGAAACGCTTTTCCCTAATATATTCCTATATTATTGATATAGGAATATACAGTAGATGCACGTAAAAAAAAAAGTTGTGAGTTTGCGTCCACAAGCCATGTGAATACATAATTCGCTCAGAGAATATCAATATCATCACATAGTATTTTAAATGTTGCTCTGGTTATTCTGATATTTCAAAGCCTGTCATCCATCAAACACATTTACATTGTGGCAAAGTTTCTACCACGATCCATTTTTACTGTTGTAACATTGTTCACTATGTGTTCTTAATGCTGCAACAACATAAAACGTAAGATGCAAGAAAGATCATCAACTATATAAAAAAATTGTTATTTTAGGCTAGAAAACTGTTAAACACCAATATCTGCCCTGCTTTTATTGCCACTGAATGCCAATACTGATCATAGGAAAAAAAAAGAAGAAAGAAAAATAGTCGATTTAATGTGTAAATTTAGTGTGATTTATTGTATAAAAAGTAATGCTTAAAAAAAATTACGCACTGAACCATGCCCCCTTATGTTTCGATAATAAAAGTACCGATATACCTACTATAGTAATTAAAGATTTTACGAGCCTCATCAATAGGTGGCAGCGCACCTCAACAAACCTCAAGCACCACTGCCACTGAATGGGAAGCACAACAGGTGGGCAAAGCAGAATAATGCATACCAGTGAGATACTCCATATGCGTCCATTTGAGGCACGCACATGTACAGAAAGCAATTAAAAACAGTTAAAAATTGTGAAGATGGAGCGCAAGAACATGTACTGTGAGAACTAGACACATTGACCTACTCTGTGCAAAACAGATTGCTGTCAACTGTAGGCTTGTTCAATGATATAAGAATAAAACATACAATATATTGAGGGTGAGAAACTGGTCAATATTTATGTCCTTTTTTACTAGAAATTATTCTCGTTGCCCAGTAGCGGACAGTATGCATGAAGAATGAAAATCACCAAAAACATAATTATTTGGCTCCATCTTATGTAAGGGATAATGTACAGTCAGACAGACAGATTGTTCACTTTTAATGAACTATATCACAATTCCAGTGGGTCAGAAGTTTCCATACACTAAGTTAACTGTGCTTTTAAGCAGCTTGGAAAATGCCAAAAATGTATGTCAAGCCATTAGACAATAAGCCAATTAGCTTCTGATAGGAGGTGTACTGAATTGTAGGTGTACCTGTGGATGTAATTTAAGGCTACCTTCAAACTCAGTGCCTCTTTGCTTGACATCATGGGATAATCAAAATAAATCAGCCAAGACCTCCAGAGAAAGAATTGTGGACCTCCACAAGTCTGGTTCATCCTTGGGAGCAATTTCCAAACACCTGAATTTGCCACGTTCATTTGTACAAACAAAAGTATGCAAGTATAAACATCATGGTACCACGCATCCATCATAACGCTCAGGAAGGAGACACATTCTGTCTCCTACAGTTGAACATAGTTTGGTGTGAAAAGTGCAAATCAATCCCACTCCTGGCACAAAAATTCAAGCAGCTCAGCATTGCTTGATGGCTTGTGGCCATCCATCTTTCTCTTGATCACATTCCAGAGGTTTTCAATGTGATTCAGGTCTGGAGATTGGGCTGGCCATGACAGGGTCTTGATCCGCTGGTTCTCCATCCACACCTTGATTGACCTGGCTGTGTGGCATGGAGCATTGTCCTACTGGGAAAAAAAAAAAAAAACAATCCTCAGAGTTGGGAACATTGTCAGAGCAGAAGGAAGCAAGATTTCTTCCAGGATAACCTTGTATATGGCTTGATTCATGCTTCCTTCATAAAGCAGAATCTGACTGATTCCAGCCTTGTTGAAGCACCCCCAGATCATCACTGATCCTCCACTTAGTCATCTAATGGTTAGACGGAGACCTGGAGAGGCCTTCAAGCCACAGTGTCTCGCACCCACTGTGAGATTTGGTGTAGGATCAGTGATGATCTGGGGGTGCTTCAGCAAGGCTGGAATCGGGCAGATTCATCTTGCGAATGTTACTCAAACACAAAAATAGTACATCCAGAGAAACTGATAATTTTGCAGTGGTATCTTAATATTTTCCAGAGCTGAATATATAGAAATAGACATAAAATATTTATTTGAGTTGAAATGTTATGTGAGAAGAGAGAAACTGGAGTTCTGAGCAACATTTTGGTGTTTAAGATTACACAAACAGAAATTAAATGCAGTACTCTCATATCCTTGAAGAATCACGGCAGAGCCGCTTCAGACGGCCCAACTTTCAGTTAAAATTTAAAGGGTTGATATTTTCGCTTCAGGACAGTGACGAATACTATATGTCGTACAGTGGTAGTCAACACAATGTAAGCAGAAATGTGTGCAAATTTTTTTTTCTCATTAAGAAAGATTTACTTAAATTATGTTGCATCCACACCACAAAAGGTCCAAGTTGACAAACAAAAAAGCTATTAAATGCACTTTTGTTCAGTGACACTGTTCACTGTTTTGTTCAGTGACACTGAACAAAAGTAAATAGATGGATGGAAATAACTAGATGGAAATAGTCCTGGATAAAAATATTGATTTTCTGATGCATTGCTATCTTTGTTTGAATGATATTGATTCTTCATGTGCGACCAAATTTCCCACCATGCAACAAAAAATGTCTGTGATTAGCCACAGGCTGGGAAAATTTCAGATTTCACTCACCAGTGATTGTGTAGTAGTGGTGAAGAATGTATTAGCACCAAGATCCTTTGACCGTGTTGTTTGGTTAGGTTTGGTTTAACTCTTTCTGTGTGTCCAAAGACGAGAGCCACACAATCCATATGCCATTGAATGTCTCTTTTAATACCCTTTCTGTTCTTTACAGTCAGTTGCTGATTACAAACAACATAACTAGAAACATTTACTTAAAATCACTCATGGATACGCTAAAGAAACCATGCACATTCTCTCTCACTATATGTTCTCACAGGCTGATGTTGTTAGTCTTAAAGAGACCTTACTGATTAAACACATGTTCTATATATCAATGTAAATACTTGTAATATGTATTATGCAAGTAAGCAATAAACGTAATATATGCAAATTCAAGACATTTATTGATGGAATAGACAGAATTTTATCATTTTACATAAGCCAAACTGTGACCAAAATGATAAAAGATGTATAAAATGTATATTTTTTAATTACCTAGAAGGGTTACCTAGATTGTTAGAAGGTCCCTTTAAAATTAAGAGTATAGGCTGAGATATAATTTATTTCATATGTAAGAAAAATGGACATTGTAACATAAATTTACCCATATGAATTGCTTGTGAATCTGAATCATATCGGGAAAACTGTATCAATACCCAGCCCTAGATGGAAAAATTACTAAAGTATTGCATTCATGTCAAAGTGTTTCAAATTAAGAGAAAAAAGAAGATTGACGTTTTGAGGCATTAAAGATGGGCACATTTCATGTAAAGATGCCAGTATCAGATGGGCATTGGTTTGGGAGAGGATGTGAATTAGAATCGAATGACTATTTCAAGTTCAGTGCTTGAGATGTAACAAGAATATGATTGAGAACCTCTCTCTCTCTCCTTCTCTGTATCTCCTTCCTTCCTGAAGATATCACATTGCAGTGGCTGATCCAGCATTCAAAACCTCGGAGGAGTTGAGAATAGAACCGGTTTCATCCATCAGTCTAGCCCTGCACTTGTTCCAGCACCACTTATAACAGACCAGAGCTCTCCAGACAGCCCTTCCTGGCTGTATCATTTACGCAGTCTCTCTCAACTGCTTCTGCCTGTCCAGTTGCTGACTGTCATTTTTTCTATCTATTACACACACAGACTATCAGTAGAGCATCATCACTCACTGCTGGGCCCCAGACTTTTCTCACCATGATTTGCTACCAATCAGCCTGTTTAGTTGGATTTCTTTTTTGTACCCCACATAAACCTTGACCCTCCTAAAGGCCCCTGCACACTTGCTATGAAATCGAAGAACGAACAGGTGTGACATAATTCAGAACAAAATCTAGTTAAAACAGCTTCTTTTACTGATCTTGTGTGAATTCTACTCATAGATTAAAATGTTTTATCAATGACTTCATGGTTAATATCACTATAGTTAAGGCTTTACATGTAGTCTTTAGATATTCTTCTAAATGCCTCCCCCAGCAGTGTGGCTGGTGTCTGAATGTTTGCAAACAGTGTGCTGTTGCTTGGCTGTTTCAAACTTCTTTTTAGCTCTGAGCAAAGAATGAAGAAGCAATTCACCATGAGTGTGTCAGGGCCTTTAGAGCTAATCCTTGAACCTCCAGAATATCTCCTTTGACCTTTTGACTGTAGACATGTCAAAATGGTTTTGATTCATTTTGGAGTTGCCACATGTCTTTTTCTCCCTGTGGAAGAGGTTTGGGTGTGTGTGCTATTGGAGTATATTGTTCTTACACACTACCCTGAAAGCAAATTCAAAGGGTGTTGAATGAAAATTTGAGTTGCTAGTATTGTGCTTCTTGAGCTTAAATATGTTTTAAATGTAAGTTCAACTGATATTTTTCTAAAATCTCTGCAAAAGTGTGTAATATTTGCATTATGGAATTGCCATGTTCTTTTGAGCAACGAATTTGGGCCTGACAAATCAACACAGGCTCAACCATTGATGTGAGTTTGGGCGGGTCTACCTGTTTGTGCAAACAATGTGAGACGGGTGTAAAATGTATATGAAAACATTTTTTCACTTCTGTTTGGTGCCTTTAGTATCACAGAAATTACACACTTCACCTTTAAGTCGCATTACAATCACAAAGCTAACCTGTTAAAATTACTGAACTACAACTCATGGATCCACCTGAAAATGTTGAAAAATGGGTCCTCTATTGGGATTCTGTGTGTGTCCCCACCTAACAGGGAACGTTCCAACAACTTTGGCTAACATTATTTAAAGGTTTGGGGGGAAAAAAATTATATAAAACGTTAATGGAACATCCTTATAACGTTATTAACCTTAAAAAACGTTCTACTAATGTTAAGAAAACTGGACATTTTCATGTTCCCACAACCAAATACTAACGTTAGGAAAACGTTCTTAGAACATAAAATTGTTAGCTGGGTCAGTGCAGGCTGTCTGGTGATGGAGAACTGCAGATCTCACCTATAAATCAAATCCATATTTTCAAACATGCTAAATTAATAGGCTAAGTTACCAAAATCAGTGATAGAATTGAGACTATTGGTCAGAGACTATCTTTAGGTGCCATTAATACCAAGTAATCTCACATATTTATTAATGGTGCTTGCAAAGCAACACTATTGTAATCTTACAAATGTATTATTAGTGGAACTTGCAAAGCAACACTATTGTAATCTCACATACTTATTATTAGTGGTGCTTGCAAAGCAACACTATTGTAATCTCACATATTTATTAGTGGTGCTTGCAAAGCAACACTATTGTAATCTCACATACTTATTTTTCTTCTTATTAGTGGTGCTTGCAAAGCAACACTATTGTAATCTCACATACTTATTATTAGTGGTGCTTGCAAAGCAACACTATTGTAATCTCAAATACTTATTAGTGGTGCTTGCAAAGCAACACTATTGTAATCTCAAATACTTATTTTTAGTGGTGCTTGCAAAAGACTTACAGTTTTCTCACATCGGATGATCAAAAACTGGAAAAATCCCATTCACTTACATTGACGGAATGTTCAGGTGAGCCAACACCAACTGTCAAAATTCAAAAATGAGCCACCAACAGAAGGCATAAATATGCTTTAGGCTGCTTTTCTATCAAATCTCTATTTCTATCTGTCTCTTAAAGTGATGAGGGCCACTCTGATCAATCTTTATTTCTAACAAATTCTTTCAAACTTTATATAAATCACTGTTTTTACAGTATTGCTATGTCAATACAATGTTTATATATCTCTATCTATTTCTTTCTATTCATCCTTTTTCCTCCCTCTCTCTGTCATATCTGTCTGTCTATCTGTCTGTCTGTCTATCAGTCTATCATTTAGTGCAACCTAGCAACCAGAACCCATTGACTGCCATTCAAAATTGCTTAGATGGATATCACCTGATCAGAATGTCCTACAGACATGAGAGTTGGCTTGTTTGAATTGGGTGAGCAGTCAGTCTATAAGTATCTTTGGGGAAACTACTAAGCCACGCCCTAGCAACCATTTAGATCACCCTAGCAACCAAATCCCTTTGACTTCCATTCAAAATCACTAAGATGGGTATCTCACTAAGATGGGACTTATTTCACTCAGGATAGCAAGGAGTCATTTGAGTATCACCTTGCTAACTGCCTAGCAACCAGATGGGTTTACCCTAGCAGCCAAGTAACAAATAACATATATTTGCACCAGAACATTGTAGAGACTTCTGGGTTGACTTAATTCACTCAGTATGGAAAGGAGGCTTGATAAGTATCACCCTGGTAACTGCATAGCAACCAGACAGAGTTACCCTAGCAACCAAGTAACAAATCACATATCTTTGAACCAAAACATCGTAGAGACTTAGGGGTTGACATATTTCACACAGGATTGCAAGGGGCCTTATGAGTATCACTTTGGTAACTGCCTAGCAACCAGATGGGTTTACCCTAGCAAACATGTAACAAATCACATATCTATGCACCAGAAAATAGTAGAGATTTCTGGGTTGATTTTTTTTCACTCAGGATGGCAAGGAGCCTTGAAAAGAATTACCCTGGTAACTGCCTAGCGACCAAATGCAGTTACCCTAGCAACCAAGTAACAAATCACATATCTCTGCACCAGAATATTGTAGAGACTTCTGGGTTGAATTATTTCACTCAGGGTAGCAGGGAGCCTTTAAGAGTATCACCTTAATACCTGCCTGGAAACCAGATGGGGTTACCCTAGCAACCAAGTAACAAATCATATATTTCTGCTCCAGAAAATAGTAGAGACTTCTGGGTTAAATTAATTCACTCAGGATGGAGAGGAGGCTTGAAAAGTATTACCATGGTAACTGCCTAGCAACCAGATGGAGTTACCTTAGCAACCAAGTAACAAATCATATATTTCTGCTCCAGAAAATAGTAGAGACTTCTGGGTTAAATTAATTCACTCAGGATGGAGAGGAGGCTTGAAAAGTATCACTCTGGTAACTGCCTAGCAACCAAGTAACAAATCACATAACTCTGCACCAGAACATCATAGAGACTTCTGGGATGACTTATTTCATTCAGGACATCAAACTAAAAACCTTCAATCTTCAAACTTCTACAACTACAAACTTTCATGCAAAGCTTTCACAAGCCAACCTAAAGTTTGTTCTCAAACTTTTTGATGTAGTATTATTATTGCTCTGAGACTAAATTATCAAGACTAACTCCTCCTAGAGCTTTTAAGCTACATGCAACAAACTCAGCACAGACCTTCAGCCTAATCCCGAATAGTGTGCTATATCTTTTCTAACTGATTGGACTTACAGTTTTCTCACATCGGATGATCAAAAACTGGAAAAATCCCATTCACTTACATTGACGGAATGTTAAGATGAGCCAACACCAACTGTCAAAATTCAAATATGAGCCACCAACAGAAGGCATAAATATGCTTTAGGCTGCTTTTCTATCAAATTTCTATTTCTATCTGTCTCTTAAAGTGATGAGGCCCACTCTGATCAATCTTTATTTCTAACAAATTCTTTCAAACTTTATTTAAATCACTGTTTTTACAATATTGCTATGTCAATACAATGTTTATATCTCTCTCTCTATTTCTTTCTATTCATCCTTTTTCCTCCCTCTCTCTGTCATATCTGTCTGTCTATCTGTCTGTCTGTCTGTCTGTCTGTTTGTCTGTCCATCATTTAGTGCACCCTAGCAACCAAATCCCTTTGCCTTCCATTCAAAATCACTAAGATGGGTATCTCAGGATCAGAATTTCATGGAGACTTCCGGGTTGACTTATTTCACACAGGATGGCAAGGAGTCATTTGAGTATCACCTTGCTAACTGCCTAGCAAACAGATGGTGTTACCCTAGCAACCAAGTAACTAATAACATATCTCTGCACCAGAACATTGTAGAGACTTCTGGGTTGACTTAATTAACTCAGGATGGAAAGGAGGCTTGAAAAGTATTACCCTGGTAACTGCCTAGCAACCAGATGGGGTTACCCTAGCAACCAAATAACAAATAACATATCTTTGCACCAGAACATTGTAGAGACTTCCGGGTTGAATTATTTCACTCAGGATGGCAAGGTGTCTTTTGAGTATCACCTTAGTACCTGTCTAGCAACCTGATGGGGTTACCCTAGCAACCAAGTAACAAATCACATAACTTTGCACCAGAACATCGTATAGACTTCTGGGATGACTTATTTCACTCAGGACATCAAACTAAAAACCTTCAATCTTCAAACTTTTACAACTATTTCAAACTTTCATGCTAGGCTTTCTCAAGCCAACCTAAAGTTTGTTCTCAAACATTTTAATCTAGTTAGTGGTGCTTGCCAAAGGCAAAGCATCACTTTTGTTCTCGCATTGTTGGCTTTCACCTTGGTAACTGCCTAGCAACCAGATGGGGTTACCCAAACAACCAAGCTACAAATCAAATATCTCTTCACCAGAACATCGTAGAGACTTCCGGGTTGGATTATTTCACTCAGGATGGCAAGGAGCATTGTTGGTTGTCACCTTGGTAACAGCCTAGCAACCAGGTAACAAATCACATATCTCTGCACCAGAAAATCGTAGAGACTTCCTGTTTGACTTATTTCACTCAGGATGGAAAGTAGCCTTGATATGTATCACTCTGGTAACTGCCCATCAACCAGATATGGTTACCCTAGCAACCAAGTAACAAATCACATATCTATGCAACAGAAAATCATAGAGACTTAGGCGTTGACTTTATTCACTCAGAATGAAAAGGAGGCTTGATAAGTATTACCCTGGAAATTGCCTAGCAACCAAGTAACAAATCACGTATCTTAGAACCAGAACATCGTAGAGACTTCCGAGTTGACTTATTTAACTCAGGATGGCAAGGAGTCTTTTGAGTATCACCTTGGTAACTGCCTAGCAACCAGATTGGGTTACCCTAGCAACCAAGTAACAAATAATATATCTATCTATCTATATGAGGATCAATATCTATCTATCTATCTATCTATCTATCTATCTATCTATCTATCTATCTATCTATCTATCTATCTATCTATCTATCTGAGGGCCAATATCTATCTATCTATCTATCTATCTATCTATCTATCTATCTATCTATCTATCTATCTATCTGCGGGTCAATATCTATCTATCTATCTATCTATCTGAGGGTCAATAACTATCTATCTATCTATCTATCTATCTATCTATCTATCTATCTATCTATCTATCTATCTGTGGGTCATTATCTATCTATCTATCTATCTATCTATCTATCTATCTATCTATCTATCTATCTATCTATTTGTGGGTCAAACTCTATCTATATATCTATCTATCTATCTATCTATCTGAGGGTCAATGACTATCTATCTATCTATCTATCTATCTATCTATCTATCTATCTATCTATCTATCTGATGGTCAATATCTATCTATCTATCTATCTATCTATCTATCTATCTATCTATCTATCTATCTATCTATCTATCTATCATTGTGGAATATTCACGATGATTCTCTCTAAGTTGTAAGAAAACTCTCGGAGTCCCAAGTTCCAGATGCCAAAGTTATAGTTTATTGAACACCAACAAACTACATGAGACCGGTCAGCTGTCCGTTCTACTTTCACTTTCCTAAGTTCCCAATTATGTACCTTTTTGTTATCTTTCTGCTCCTTATCTCTAGCCAATGGGATTATTTCCCTCAGTTCTTTCCCTCGCAACCAATATGTTTTATGTTGCTTGCTAATTAACTATTGGTGGAAAATCCCTTGCTCATCTATTTTTAAAAAACGTGTATCTTTCACATTCAGCCAATTACCTCATATTTTGGACATAGTTCATAGAAAGGGCTCTTTCATTCAGAAACATCTGTGTACAAGAAAAACAGCCATGTCCTCATCACACCTCCTTAGCCCTTGATCTACAGGTCAGTGTGCCCTCTTGATGCGGGGGCTTCTTGTGTTCACACACAATATTATTATATCCATGTGCTCACACACACAATATTATTATATCCATGTGCTCACACACACAATATTATTATATCCATGTAAAAGAGTACAAGCTCTAAAGATATTCATTATACTTTCAGTTTGTTAGAGCAGTCACCGTGACCGGTCGAGAGATATCTCTCTTACCAAAAGTATCTTTTTAATTAATTTGACCACCTGTTGTTTTTACTCCTTATACATAACCTCCCTTGTTACAACTGGGTACTTTCTGTGGTTTTTGCAGCAACAACACTTTTAGTAACCTCAAATGCTCTTTCCTGGGTCACACAAGGCCAGGAAACTCACATAGGTACTTTGATATAAAAGCATACTATAATATTTAAAAATATACTATATACTCCCTCCTCTGAGACTTAAAAAAAGTCTCAAACACTATCGCCCTCAACCAGAGTGCAGTCACACAAGCCAGCCCGTCGTATTCCATCATGTGGCCAAAATAGGCCACGCAATTTCTTTACCCAATACTGTCTCTATGGGGCTGTACTCTGCAGGACTTGGGTCCAAACATCTCTTTCCACATTTAGCTCGAAAGGAGTAAAAGAACCCAATCCTCTAGCTAGCACTGTTCTCGGGGAGGGTGGCAACAAATCAACTTTGTGTTATAAGCATGTGCATGAAATTGTAAAGCCTTGTGTGATGTAGAGTACAAATGATTACACATATTTTGACAATCAAACATACTTAGGAAATTATTAGTAAATTTAACATAGTAATATGCATCCTGCGGTGCCAGAGGAACTCACAGACATTTCCGGTAGCCTGGAGCGCTATCTGGTGGCGTGTTGGAGCAGACAGCGGGTTTTTAAACCACCAGTTGAGTCTATTTGCTCTTGCTGCTAAGCACTGAGGTGCTCGTCGATCCTTTTCTTTATTTTGTAATGTCTTACTCTTTGGCCCTCCAGTGGTTCTTGCAGTGTGTTACAAATGCATACTATGTTTCATTCTACATAAATTTATTCAGTTAATAGTACCTTCAGAGATGATTCAAACAACAAATAATATTTCTAAAACATTTAAAAAGTTCATGTTTTCAAAATAAGCATTCCCTTTTAATTGGTTACTGTTACGAATGAGCAGCCGGAGAGTGAGGATCTAAATGCAGCTTCTTTATTAAACATAAAACAAAGGAAAACACTGCAACCAAGAAATATCCACGATGGGGAAACACTATAAAATAACCACGAGGGGAAGAGGCTGGAACACGGTGACAGGCAGGAACAACATTCAACGATCGACAAAGGACTGACAAAACAACAGGGCTTATATACACATAGAACTAAACGAGGGAATGACAGACAGGTGGGGATGATGAGGGAGTGATTAGGGCCGGGAAATGTGGGAAACGTAGTTTATGGTGAAGGTGAGGGAAAAGCACAAGGCTGACAACAGGGAATCGTGACATAACCCCCCCTCAAAGGAGCGGCTTCCAGACGCTCCTCAAAGAAAAAATAAGAACAAACAAAACAAAAAAAACAATTGTCCAAGGGGTGAGGGAGGGGCTCGGGGCGAGCAGACAAGGGGCAAACAGGCAGTCCAAGAGGGCACAAGGGGCAAACAGGCAGTCCAAGGGGACACAAGGGGCACAGAGGGACAAGACTATGACAGAACGGGGGGGTGGCAAGGAGACAGATAGGGCAGGGACAGGGTCAGGAGGCCAGGGAAATGGCCGTGGGTCAGGTGGCCAGGGAGGCGGCCATAGAGCATGGACCGGGTCAGGGGATGGCCACTGGGCTAGGGCAGGGTCAGGAGGCCTAGAGGAAGGCCACAGGGCTAGGATAGGGTCAGGAGGTTTAGGAGAAGGCCACAGGACTGGGTCAGAAAGCCTAAGAGGAGGCCACGAGACAGGGTCAGAAGGCCTGAGAGGAGGCCACAGGACAGGGTCAGAAGGCCAGGGAGGAGGCCACAGGACAGGGTCAGAAGGCCAGGGAGGAGGCCACAGGACAGGGTCAGGAGGCCAAGGAGAGGGCCACAGGACAGGGTCAGGAGGCCAAGGAGAAGGCCACAGGACTGGGACAGGGTCAGGAGGCCAAGGAGAAGGCCACAGGACTGGGTCAGAAGGCCTGAGAGGAGGCCACGAGACAGGGTCAGAAGGCCAGGGAGGAGGCCACAGGACAGGGTCAGAAGGCCAGGGAGGAGGCCACAGGACAGGGTCAGGAGGCCAAGAAGAAAGCCACAGGACTGGGACAGGGTCAGGAGGCCAAGGAGAAGGCCACAGGACTGGGTCAGAAGGCCTGAGAGGAGGCCACGAGACAGGGTCAGAAGGCCAGGGAGAGGGCCACAGGACAGGGTCAGGAGGCCAAGGAGAAGGCCACAGGACTGGGACAGGGTCAGGAGGCCAAGGAGAAGGCCACAGGACTGGGTCAGAAGGCCTGAGAGGAGGCCACGAGACAGGGTCAGAAGGCCAGGGAGGAGGCCACGAGACAGGGTCAGAAGGCCAGGGAGGAGCCGAGGAGGACTCCAGGGGCGGTGCCATGGTAGGCGGAGCCAAGGAAGGTTCAGAAGGTGGAGTCCTTGGAAGCTCGGAAGGCGGAGCTCTGGGAAGCTCGGGAGGCGGAGCTCTGGGAAGCTCGGGAGGCGGAGCCCTGGGAAGCGGAGCACTGGGAGGCTCGGGAGGCGGAGCTCTGGGAATCTGAGCACAGGGAAGCTGAGCACTGGGAAGCTCGGGAGGCGGAGCACTGGGTGGCTCGAGAGGCGGAGCACTGGGTGTCTTGATAGGCGGAGCACTGGGTGGCTCGAGAGGCGGAGCACTGGGTGGCTCGAGAGGCGGAGCACTGGGTGGCTCGAGAGGCGGAGCACTGGGTGGCTCGAGAGGCGGAGCACTGGGTGGCGGAGCTCTGGGAAGCTCGAGAGGCGGAGCTCTGGGAGGCTCGAGAGGCGGAGCTCTGGGAGGCTCGAGAGGCGGAGCGCTGGGTGGCTCGAGAGGCGGAGCGCTGGGTGGCTCGGGAGGCGGAGCGCTGGGTGGCTCGGGAGGCGGAGCGCTGGGTGGCTCTGGAGGCGGAGCTGTGAGTGGCTCTGGAGGCGGAGCTGTGAGTGGCTCTGGAGGCGGAGCTGTGAGTGGCTCTGGAGGCGGAGCTCTGGAAAGCTCTGGAGGCGGAGCTCTGGAAAGCTCGGGAGGCGGAGCTCTGGAAAGCTCGGGAGGCTCAAGAAGGGCTGGTTCTCGGACGGTCGAGGCTACAGGCGCTGGCTCTGGCTCTTGGACGGTCGAGGCTACAGGCGCTGGCTCTGGCTCTTGGACGGTCGAGGCTACAGGCGCTGGCTCTGGCTCTGGCTCTTGGACGGTCGAGGCTACAAGCGCTGGCTCTTGGACGGTCGAGGCTACAGGCACTGGCTCTGGCTCTTGGACGGTCGAGGCTACAGGCGCTGGCTCTGGCTCTTGGACGGTCGAGGCTACAGGCGCTGGCTCTGGCTCTGAGGACTTGGCCATGGAGGACGGAGACTGGTGAGCAGAAGCCCCTCCTCTTCTCCTCCTCCTTTTCCTGGCAGAGGAGGCTGGCAAAGCTGGCTCTGGAACGGACGAGGCTGGCAACGCCGGCTCTGGGACGGACGAGGCTTCCAGCTCGTTGGCCGTGGCAGGCGTGGGCGTTGGCTCGTTGGCCGTGGCAGGCGTGGGCGTTGGCTCGTTGGCCGTGGCAGGCGTGGAATACCCAGAAGCCCAGCCCGGAATCGAGAGAGGAGGCTCCTCCGCAGCGTACGTCTCCAGGATGAGCTCCACATATTCCTGCCAGGTGTAATTACCTATCTCAGGCAACTCCCACCATCGGTGTATGGGTAGACCGGTTCTATAAGCTGACTTCAGGGTCTTGTCATCCCAGCCGGTGAAACCAGCTACGCGGGAGAAGTAGTGGGTGAACTCCCGAATGGTTAGATCTGCCTGGGTCAGCTCCATAAAAAATGCTGCTAGATCCATTGTGGGTCGATCGTTCTGTTACGAATGAGCAGCCGGAGAGTGAGGATCTAAATGCAGCTTCTTTATTAAACATAAAACAAAGGAAAACACTGCAACCAAGAAATATCCACGATGGGGAAACACTATAAAATAACCACGAGGGGAAGAGGCTGGAACACGGTGACAGGCAGGAACAACATTCAACGATCGACAAAGGACTGACAAAACAACAGGGCTTATATACACATAGAACTAAACGAGGGAATGACAGACAGGTGGGGATGATGAGGGAGTGATTAGGGCCGGGAAATGTGGGAAACGTAGTTTATGGTGAAGGTGAGGGAAAAGCACAAGGCTGACAACAGGGAATCGTGACAGTTACATTACCTTGTAACATTACCTTGTAACATGGATAATGATCTGCTTCAGAAACTCATCATTCCCTTTCATTATCATTGCTTGATTAGACAACAAACATAATTTTAAAGGAATACTAACTTCAGGAAGGGGTATATGCCAAAATAATAAACAAAACACCCTCTATCTTCCTGCCTACTCTATCCAATCTAAAATACTACCTAATTTTATTATAAAAGAAAATACAATGAGTATGCTGACTCCCTTGCTATCCAAAAACAATAGAAAAGTGAAAATAAAGAGTCAAAATAAAAGGCTCCCCTTCCCTACCACTCTTGTGAAATTCCAGGATTTTTTCTAGAAGTCGTCCAGGTCATCCAGTCCAGGGCATGTGGGTTATACAGTAGCCCCAATGTCACTTCCAGATGGTTTTACAGATACATTGGTCAGCTGTTTGGCTGCAGCATTGGCCAGCATTGATCTGAGAAGAGGCACAACACAACAACACAAATAATAACAACAGCTATGGCTATTATTACTCCCACTTTAGTCCAGGATCCAAATAGTTTGTCAAACCAATTTCTAACCAAGCCATTTTAGAACCTTCATTGTAGGTTCTAGTTGGCCTGTAGGCTTTCAATGAGTCATTAATGTAATTAATCAATCTTTGCTGACTGTAATTTTTCAAGGGAGAGGGCGAACATATTGTATAACTCATCATATTTGCTTGTTTTTCTACATATTCGGCCCATTTATACCAGTCATTTTGAGTTGCGTGTAGTTCCTCCTTTCCTGCGGACTCTACGGGTTCCATAATATATTCTAGGTCTATGGGTTTTGATACCCTCTGATGGGGCATTGTGTCAGGTTGGGTCTGATTAGCCAAATTGCTTATACAAATTCTAGTCTTTCCAGGTTTACCTTTGTTCAATGATCCAGGTGCTTGTTTCTGTCTGATTTCTCATTCTATGCTATATTGTCTCTGCTCAGTCTGGGAAATAGAACTCAAGGTCTGTGGTGTCAATTATAGGAAATTCATCACACCATGTTCGTAGTGATGGTCCTTCATCTGAAGAGTCTGATCTTTCCTGGGTCGCCTCTCCGGTAGGCCCTGTATGTGAGGCAATACCTGTCCCAAATATGTTAATAACAGCATCATCCACACCAATACCTCTTTGAGCTTCCATTCTTTCCTCTGCGTCCCGCAACACTTCGTCCAGCGGCTGCGTTTGCTGGCCTGTTTCATTTCCTTCCGTTGTTTCTGTATCTGGTTCAGTAAAATGAGCACTTTCTTCATCTCCTGCACTTTCTTGGTCCTGTTCTTCTGCAACATGTACTTCCGTCTCTCTCTTTCTATGCTTTCCTGCTCCACTGTGGCACATACTTCAATCCCTTTATCTGCCTCAGTGTGCTCTTCCCCTACGTGCATTTGTCCCTCTTCTACTTCCTCTTCTCATTCTTCAGATTCTCTAGCCGGTGCTTGCACATCTTCTCCTTCCTCAGGTTCTTGGTTTTGTGCTTGCTGCTCTTCTTCGTCTGAATCTTGCCTCGTATTCATCATTGGGAAGTCCATATTCATAGTTACTTCAATAGAGTCCGTCAATTGCTCTGTACTTTCTGAATTCACTTTATGGAGTATTTAGTTTTAGTTCAGCTTCATTGGAAAGGCCATCCAAGATCCCAAAGGCTGATTTTAGGGAACCCACTCTGCAGTGTGCTTTCTTAGAATTGTTCATCTGGGGATCCTGGTCCTTCTTGGGACGTTTCTGCGGTAGGCCTTGTATTGGGGGCAACACTTGTCCCAAGTGTGTCAGTAATAACATCATCCATATTAATATGTCTTTCTAATTCATTGGTATTGTAGGCCACAATTGTTTTCCACCTTCTCTCCTTCAACGGGTCATCCTGTCCCAACTTGCTTCAATGATGGCAACAGCATTACTATTTCATTTTATATGCATAAAGCACACTGTAATCAACTCATATGGTTAGATGTTTTATATTAACTAACAAACATTACTTTCTGCATTCATTTGATTAGTATATTAAATGATTTCCCTTATTACAGTCATTGGCTACACACATTCTTGTAAGAGAGGAAATGTGTGCACACACACACATACACTTGTTGCATCTCGTTTGTAGCACTAAATTACACATGGGTCCTCTGCCTCCTCCAGGCAGGTGCCAGGCAGAGTCTGGCTTTGTTCCAATCAAAAACATTAGACCATCCCTTTAGTATCTATACACAACATTTTTCATGGTCATTCACAGAAAGGGTCATTCACAGAGAGGCTATAAGTCTTCCCAGAAGAGGGAAACTACCACAGGTGTTCCTTATCTTAAAACTCCCAACTCATGCACTTATCACATACATTTAATTTCCTCCTGTTACCCAAGGTCTCTCAATGTCTATATCATATTAATTAATTTTCCCTGCAAGCTAAGCTGTTTTTCATAGCTTCAGACTGCATCAGAGTAATTCAGAGTATTAAATCAATAAAAGAATGATCAAATATGTAACATATGATTCATCTCCTCATACATGCCTTTATTGGAGGAATCAATTTCCTCCCAGTTTGGTCTTTCTGTTGCATTGGACCATTCACATTGATCAGTGTCATCTGCTTGTTTTGATAAATAATTATCTAATCAATGGTAACACACAATAGAATATTATTCCCCTCACAAGAATTGCTGTTTCAATCATTATACCAATTTTAGCCAACCCTGCACCCTATTTCTTAAATAATTCCATGTAAATTGTTACAAGCAAACAAGACAAGCAGTCTTAATCTTTTTAGTCACCAACATGTTTTCTTTTCCATACTTCATTACTTTTAAAATGTACATGAGTTCAATTAAAGCATAAGTAATAAATCATCTTCCAGTCTAAATTAATTATCATACAAACATTCCCATCTTTGTTTAATACTTCTATAAAAAGTCAGGCACTCCTTTGTCTGCAACGGTTCTCAAAACTTTACCCCCAAAATCAATCTATAAATAATCCTCTACACAGGGTATGATCCCCTGATAACACAGTGACAGAATGCTTTGTTATTAAAATGCAGTCGGGTTCAGTGGAACTTTCCATTTTCGGTCAGGTCTCTTCTAGACCTCCCTTTTGATGCTTCTGATCTAAGAGCATTCATCCACTTCCTTAAACCCCTTTCAAACCTTCTTGGGCAGGTTTCCAGGGCGGTGACGCCCTGCCTTAGGTCGCTCAACATTTTTTGCCATTGTCAAGTCTTACCCGTCATCGGACCGTCACCTCTTGCCACTGTCTTGATACTGCTCTGTCCTCAATCCTTAATAATTTGGTATCAGTAAACAGATATTTTCTTTCAGGGAGTATCACCAGAGAACCGACAGCCAATGGAACCATCTACAACTGCTTAAATATGGAGACAATTCAAAACATAGTTAAATTCAAAAAGCATTATTAAAAATTCATCAATCTATTAAAATTGTCCAAATTAAAAGTAAAATATGCTAAAATTGAACTCATTTATAGATCACTAATTTCCATTCAGGTTGTATTTCTGCTACTTTAGCAAATGTCACAAAAGACCATGCATCATGGTTGGGAATAACATCAGAACAAAGCCCTGTCAAGCTTCTAGGAAGTTTAATTTAAAAATGTCACCTTAATTCAATAATAGTCTCTAGACAGTTTTTTAACCTACATTTATTCTTTCAAATGAATTTTCAACTAAATCTCCTATCTTTAGTCCAATCTTCATATCACTCTATATAACATTAGTCAAAGCACAGCATATTACATATAAAAATCAAATCAAATCAAAATAAAACAACTTAGAGATATTTCTTCAAAATCTGCTCTTGTGTTTCTGTTCCAAGCAGACGCTTATCAATTTAAAAACCAAAAACTACTCTCAACTCACTTCTTTACTTTCAAACAACATGCATAACCTTCAAATCTTTAATAAAACAGAACACAATGTCTTTTTTGACATTCTCTATATAATCAATTCAACTTACTTTTAGCCTTCTGTTCAAGCAGAGCTTTACATTTACAACACATATCGTATTATTCATATATTATAATCCCCTTTTTACTATTAAGTAATAACTCATTATTACTGCTTTCTCCATTTCTTACACTTTTCTCAGGTTAAGGAACTTCCATTCTATTTAATCAAATAATATAAATCAAGTTTTTTTTTTTTTTTTTTTTAAACTATCAGAAAAGTAAGTAAAAGTTTAAACAGAATAAAGTCATAAAGAGGCACAATGGAAATTCAAACATATCTCTTGTCTTGTGTTTTGAAATAATTGCTCCGTAAAATACATTCTAAAATACAGTACGCTCTCTTAATTTCTCATTACTCTTTTTTTTTTTTTCCCAAATGTTTCAGCATCATTTAACAGTTATCATTATTATACCTCTAAAATTATACTTTCATGTATTAACTATGGCAAATAGACACTCAAGCAACTCTTTTTAGAACCCACTAACTTCTTTTTTATTTTTAATTATGAGGGTATTCTCTGGAAAATTTGGGGGAGTAACCAATCCGATAGGTAACTCTATAACTTTGCCATACGTTTGTAATATTTTACTCTTCAAATCAATAAACCATTGGTTTGCTGCTGGATTTAAATTTAGACCCTCAGAACAATTTAGACACGGGTTTGAACCCCATTGATGGCATTCTGGAAAATCATAAAGTGATCGTATAAGACTGAAATCAATTTTTCCAGAGAAATTTTAATCCACATCATAAATGGCAGATCAGTAATGATTACCAGCAGTAATGAGCGCAGGAGGATCAATCAGATAATAGCACACATAATTTTCAGTCTTTGTCTCTGGATTTCCTCCTGCAGAATTAGTAACTTCTATAAAATCATCTTGTCCAGCCGTCTGCAATGGTGAGAAACTAGTTCCAGAATGAGTAAGTGAAACAACATACACATAATGATGACAAAAGAAACACAGAATAGACACATGAATATGAAGTTATTAACATTCATATTTGAGGACGTTATGATGTTCAATTTAATCTTAACCTTTCTCCATGGGCTTCACCTGCCCCATAGACCAATTTTTAAATGATCCAAATCATTCTTACATTTATTTTCCTTTCATTTTAGTCTAAATGCAGCTTCTCAGTGTACCCATGATCAACCAAGACCTATTCTGTGTATACCAAACAAAACAAAAACCAAATAAGAGAAAAATAAAATAAAAATAAAATATCTATCTATCTGCTATCTCTCTTTTTCTAAAGTCGGGGCCCCTTTCTGTCTGTCTGAAGACACCAAGAGAGGCCTGTTTCCCCTCAAAATCATCCTCAATGCCTTCATCAGACAGTTCCTAACAAAAATAAAAAAAATCTCTGTCTATCTTTTGTTGGTTGATCAAGTCTACACCGACAGCGCTGCACTCACATTTATATTGTTCTCCAGACACTTTTAAAATCATCGAAAAATCAAAAACAACTTTATAGTGTATAATTTAATAATGTTAAAATATTTTTTTCTCATAAACTGGACCGGACAGAACATAAAACAGACACATGATTTCATAAGATACAAAATACAATTTACTTATTAGTTATTTTATCATCATATCATTGGCCCTCTTTTGCCATTTGCTTGAATATAACAACACTTATTTTATATACAATCTTTGTTTAAAATCCAATTACTTATTTGACTTTAGTTTAATGCAATACACTTGACTCAAAGCTTTATTGTTTCTCCAGATAATGTGATTTCCCAAATAAAATTCAATTGCTTTAAAGTGATTTAATTTTGTATATAATCTAAATATTCTTACTCGTCACTTAGATATAAAAGGAGTTATGATCTGGCACATGTCCATTCAACAGCTGCTCCCTCTCAATTTAGATAATCTCACATCAGGCTTCCTTCATGGCATGAAAAGAACAGCCCAAGAATAAACATTGTCCAGTCAGCTAAGAGTTAACTTTTTGATTTCATGCACATTTTTGTTTTACATGTATTTGTTTGTTTATACTGTATTATATTTATCCTTATACATACATATTCATACATACACACATACATACACATATACATACATACATACATACATACATCATACATACACATACAGACACACATTTTTTTTTTTATCATTGGTTTTAACTCTACAACCAGAATATTCATTAATTGCCCTCTTTGTTTTTAATCATCAGATCTCTTCTGCCTCTCATATTGATGGAAGTTTGAAAATAGCCTAAACAGATTTTCTTTGCTGTAAATTGCACACATACTCCTCATTAATTACACAGCAGAGGATCAATCTCTCTATCTGGATCCCAAATTCTAGAATTTTGATTATACTAAAACAAACCTATTACTTCTGCCCCTCCTTTTGCTCTCCTCTTTTTATCCCTCTCCTTTATTTCCATAAAAACCACTCGTTATTTACAGTGGTTGATTACTATATCTGTTACTTCTTCGGTTTTATATTAAAACTCATATACTTCCACCCACAGCTGTCTCATCCATTTTAGGTCTCTGTTCAAGACAATTTCTTCATTGGTGCTAATTCTCCTTTACTCTCTATTAAACCTTAAACTCTTTTTTTTTTTTCCTTTTTTTTTTTTATAGTTAATTTGTTCATAACTCCAGAAATGATCACTAATTCCTTGTTATTATTAATCTTTTTAATTCTATTTATTTTCTCCTCTCAGCCAGCCACCAAATTAGGATTTCTGTTTCATGAGGAAAACTGAGACAAGAAAAAAAAAAAAAAAGTCATCTCCGTTTCTGTGAATGCTCACAGCCCTCCCTTTATAGCTCTGTCTCTGCTCAGCAGCCCCTCCCCTACAGCTCATCACAGGACTCAGTCTCTAGTACTGTATGAGAGAGAAATGTTACCTGCTGCGATTTCTTTCCAGACAACAAACGGATAAAACTCTCCTGTCTCTGCATTTTTCTCTACTCTTGTTCACTGCAATGGAAAACATTTTGCCTTTTCTTTATCTTTTTCCAATTATTCAATTTGTCTATTCTAAGTTTCCTCTGTCTTTCTCTCCCCCCCATGGGGCTGTCCGTTCAGCCAACCAGTGAGCGAGAGCAAGACAAGGAAATAACTGAGAATCAGATACCATTTGTCTCTAATTTTACAACAGTCTTTTTACTCAGTAAATTTGTTGCAGTTTATTTGTCCCATTTCACTCTTGGGCATTTCTTTATTGTATCTGATTCTCTGCTCCACTCCGCCTCTGCACACAATACCTCATCAGCACCAGAATCATGCATTTAAACAAACACACAAACCCAGCGCAATTAGTATTTGTAAGTATACAGGCACTAACAACATAGTTAGTCATGCACATTATTCATTATTTCAAACACACACAGAGTTCAACAATTCCCCGTTTTCTGCTCAGTCCGGGTTCCGTCAAAACACTGCAATAAATAATCTAATCTACCACCTGGAGGAATTATGACGCTAATTTTCTACTATAAATGTACCCGCGTTAGGATTTTCCCACCTGTAGCTACAGGAATTTCAAACTTCTTGATTATATACCTAAACACGGGATTTAACACGCGCCGTCGCACTTCGACACACCTCTACAGGCCTTTTCTTTCTTCTCTAAATAACTACCTCCCTCCCCAATTTTGAAATCTGGAACTCACCTCTATCTTAGCCAATTATTCCAAATTATTCTATGTTCGGACCGGCAAAGGTCTTAGGGAAGCCACCTACTGGGACTTGCTATCACAGATCACACAAAAACACCTTAAGCAAAACGCTTACCTCGATTTATGGCGCCGGTGATTTTTTGTGTGACCAGTGCCAGCGTCCTGTCAGCAACCTCTGGCCCCTTGACCTCAATGCCGGCCCCACGTTGGGCGCCAAAGAATATGTCGTGGAATATTCACGATGATTCTCTCTAAGTTGTAAGAAAACTCTCGGAGTCCCAAGTTCCAGATGCCAAAGTTATAGTTTATTGAACACCAACAAACTACATGAGACCGGTCAGCTGTCCGTTCTGTCACTTTCCTAAGTTCCCAATTATGTACCTTTTTGTTATCTTTCTGCTCCTTATCTCTAGCCAATGGGATTATTTCCCTCAGTTCTTTCCCTCGCAACCAATATGTTTTATGTTGCTTGCTAATTAACTATTGGTGGAAAATCCCTTGCTCATCTATTTTTAAAAAACATGTATCTTTCACATTCAGCCAATTACTGTACCTCATATTTTGGACATATTCCATAGTTCATAGAAAGGGCCCTTTCATTCAGAAACATCTGTGTACAAGAAAAACAGCCATGTCCTCATCACACCTCCTTAGCCCTTGATCTACAGGTCAGTGTGCCCTCTTGATGCGGGGGCTTCTTGTGTTCACACACAATATTATTATATCCATGTGCTCACACACACAATATTATTATATCCAAGTGCTCACACACACAATATTATTATATCCATGTAAAAGAGTACAAGCTCTAAAGATATTCATTATACTTTCAGTTTGTTAGAGCAGTCACCGTGACCGGTCGAGAGATATCTCTCTTGCCAAAAGTATCTTTTTAATTAATTTGACCACCTGTTGTTTTTACTCCTTATACATAACCTCCCTTGTTACAACTGGGTACTTTCTGTGGTTTTTGCAGCAACAACACTTTTAGTAACCTCAAATGCTCTTTCCTGGGTCACACAAGGCCAGGAAACTCACATAGGTACTTTGATATAAAAGCATACTATAATATTTAAAAATATACTATACTATCTATCTATCTATCTATCTATCTATCTATCTATCTATCTATCTATCTATCTATCTATCTATCTATCTATCTATCTATCTAGGGGTCAATATCTATCTATCTATCTGTCTATCAATCTATCTATCTATCTATCTATCTATCTATCTATCTATCTATCTATCTATCTATCTATCTATCTATCTATCTATCTGAGGGTCAATAACTATCTATCTATCTATCTGAGGGTCAATATCTATCTATCTATCTATCTATCTATCTATCTATCTATCTGAGGGTCAATATCTATCTATCTATCTGTCTATCTCTCAGTCTATCTATCTATCTATCTATCTATCTATCTATCTATCTATCTATCTATCTATCTGAGTCAATATCTATCTATCTATCTATCTATCTATCTATCTATCTATCTATCTATCTATCTATCTATCTATCTATCTATCTATCTATCTGAGGGTCAATATCTGTCTATCTATCTATCTAATCTATTTGATAGACTGAATGGTCTTACAATCTTTAAACTTTGAACTTTGAAAACTACTAATACTTATAATTACATCAAACTAAAAACCTTAAATTTTCAAACTTTTACAACTACTTCAAACTTTCAAGCTAGGCTTTCTCAAGCCAACCTAAAGTTTTTACTCAAACTTTTTAATCTAGTTAGTGGTGCTTGCCAAAGGCAAAGCATCACTAGTGTTCTCTTGCATACTTATTATTTTTTTTATTATTATTATTCCACACAAAGTTTGGCGCGCTACTCCTCCCGCAGCTTTTAAGGCTCATTGAGGAGAGGTGTGCTATATCTTTTCTAAGCGATCGGGTGTACAATGTTCGAACAGCGGACGAAAAAGCGGCCAAAAAAGTCCCATTGACTTTACATTGCGGAATGTTCAGAAATTTAAATCCCAACTGATGTTTTCACACACACAGACAAAAAAGGGCCTGTCAGCCCTGCATCTCTCTCTCTCTCTCTCCCTCAGAGGATTTATATTATCAAGCAGCCAATAAAAATCTTCATAGCCACACCCTAAAACATGCTAAAAATGTGCTAGCATCATGCTAACACATGCTAGCATCGACTAGCGAAGTGCTAAAACATGCTAAAAATGACCACCCTAAACCAATAAATACATTTTAAATGAGCAATTTCACACTCGTAGCCTTGCAATATCGCTGTATATGAGAATGCTGTGATTCGGCCATAGGCACGAGGCCGCAGGCACTCGTTACTAAAGATTTTAAGAACTATGTAAAAACTCCATAGTAACCATCTTTGACAACTACTAACCACCTAGTAACACCATAGCAACCACCAAAAATACCTTAGCAACTGCCCTGATTACCCTAGCAACTGGCTAAAATGCCCTGGCAACCACCCAGAATACCTTTGCAACCACCTACCAACACCATAGCAACCACCTAGCAACACCATAGCAACAACCCAGAACACGATAGCAACCCACTAGAAACATCCTAGCAACCATGCAGAATACCTTAGCAACCGCCTAGCAACACCATATTTTTAGATTTTTTTTATAATCTTAGAGGTAATGCTGTAAAGATATTTTTTCTAAATCTTTCAAATAAACATTTTGTGAGAATTGGCACATCCAGTATTTTTGTCTTTATTGAATTTTACACATTAACAATATTTTCTTGTGAACTTCAGAGTATCCAGGTAAATTCATAGATGGTAAGAGGGTCATTTAAAATCTTACATTTAAATTCACTTTATATACGTAAAAATCAAGACCACAACATTTACAGGATATCAACAATCAATCAAAGTTTGATGTTTTTAAAAGAATGACATAATTCAAACATATGCAGACACGTCTGTTTCTGCTTATGTGTCTTCACTGTGCAGCATCAATATGTTTTTTTAATCCACAAGTGTGCATAATTTGAGGAATATTGATACATTTAGACAGAATCATTATTTATATTCGTATTCCAATAAATTATGTGACCTGATGAGCATTAGTGGCTTCCAGTAATCGCTGTTATGACCAGGTGGTGTGGTATGGTATTGTCCCATTGCTTAATTCTAAACTTTAAAATACTCTTATTTATCCTACTAACCGTACAAACACATGAATAAGCCATACCTCAGCACCAGAACATCGTACAGACATGTTTGTTGGCTCGTATGCAATCATGTACCACTCTCTAGCAACCGAGTGGCAAGTTTTGCCACGGCAAGCACCACTCACATTTTTTTCAGAAAATGTACATTCTAGTTAGTGGTGCTTGCCAAAGGCAAGCATCACTAGTGTTCTCTTGCATACTTATTAGTGGTGCTTGCCAAAGGCAAAGCATCACTAGTGTTCTCTTGCAAACTTATTATTAGTGGTGCTTGCCAAAAGCAAAGCATCACTAGTGTTCACTTGCATACTTATTAATGGTGCTTGCCAAAGGCAAAGCATCACTAGTGTTCCCTTGCATACTTATTATTAGTGGTGCTTGCCAAAGGAAAGGCATCACTAGTGTTCTCTTGCAAACTTATTATTAGTGGTGCTTGCCAAAGGCAAAGCATCACTAGTGTTCACTTGCATACTTATTAGTGGTGCTTGCCAAAGGCAAAGCATCACTAGTGTTCCCTTGCATACTTATTATTAGTGGTGCTTGCCAAAGGAAAGGCATCACTATTGTTATTACTCATACTTATTATTATTAGTGGTGCTTGCCAAAGGCAAGGCATAACTATTGTTATCGCTCATACTTATTAGTGGTGCTTACCAAAGGCAAGGCATCACTATGGTTATTGCTCATACTTATTATTATTTTTATTATTATTAGTGGTAATTGCCAAAGGCAAGGCAACACTATTGTTATTGCTCATACTTAATATTATTATTATTAATATTATTATTATTATTATTATTAGTGGTGCTTGCCAAAGGCAAGGCAACACTATTGTTATTGCTCATACTTATTATTATTATTATTATTAGTGGTGCTTGCCAAAGGCAAGGCAACACTATTGTTATTGCTCATACTTATTATTATAATTATTATTATTATTATTATTATTATTATTATTATTAGTGGTGCTTGCCAAAGGCAAGGCAACACTATTGTTATTGCTCATACTTATTATTATTATTATTAGTGGTGCTTGCCAAAGGCAAGGCATCACTATTGTTATTGCTCATACTTATTATTATTAGTGGTGCTTGCCAAAGGCAAGGCATCACTATTGTTATCGCTCATACTTATTAGTGGTGCTTACCAAAGGCAAGGCATCACTATTGTTATTGCTCATACTTATTATTATTTTTATTATTATTAGTGGTGCTTGCCAAATGCAAGGCAACACTATTGTTATTGCTCATACTTATTATTATTATTATTATTATTATTATTATTAGTGGTGCTTGCCAAAAGGCAAGGCAACACTATTGTTATTGCTCATACTTATTATTATTATTATTATTATTAATATTATTAGTGGTGCTTGCCAAAGGCAAGGCAACACTATTGTTATTGCTCATACTTATTATTATTATTATTATTATTATTAGTGGTGCTTGCCAACGGCAAGGCAACACTATTGTTATTGCTCATACTTATTATTATTATTATTAGTGGTGCTTGCCAAAGGCAAGGCATCACTACTGTTATTGCTCATACTTATTATTATTAGTGGTGCTTGCCAAAGGCAAGGCAACACTATTGTTATTGCTCATACTTATTAGTGGTGCTTGCCAAAGGCAAGGCAACACTATTGTTATTGCTCATACTTATTATTATTATTAGTGGTGCTTGCCAAAGGCAAGGCAACACTATTGTTATTGCTCATACTTATTATTATTATTAGTGGTGCTTGCCAAAGGCAAGGCATCACTATTGTTATTGCTCATACTTATTATTATTATTATTAGTGGTGCTTGCCAAAGGCAAGGCAACACTATTGTTATTGCTCATACTTATTATTATTATTATTATTAGTGGTGCTTGCAAAAGACAAGGCAACACTATTGTTATTGCTCATACTTATTATTAGTGGTGCTTGCAAAGCAACACTATTGTAATCTCACATACTTATTTTTCTTCTTCTTCTTCTTCTTCCGTACAAAACTTCGGCGCATAACTCGTCCCGCACCTTTTGGCGTAGACCCATGAATGAGGTGTCAAATCGTGCGGCTCATTGAGGAGAGGTATGCTATGACTTTTATAAGAGATCGGGGGTACGGTGTTTGCCCCAGGGGCAAAAAATCCCATTGACTTAACATTGAGCCGAACTTTGACGAGTCATAGCTCAGAGCGAGGATTTCGCAGAGACGTGTGATTTACCACATTTGAAGAGGCTGACAGGCTCTGTGAGAACATACCTCACAATGGGGTAAAAGTTGCACCCCTGGGGGGCAGGAGCTGCCCAAAGTTGCCCCAATGTAAGTCAATGGAATTTTTTGCAAAATTTTTTGGTCGCAGACCCACGAATGAGGCGTCAAATCATGCGGATTATTTGGGAATGGTGTGCTATGACTTTTATAAGCGATTGGGGGTACGGTGTTTGCCCCAGGGGCAAAAAATTGGGCAAAAAAATCCCATTGACTTAACATTGCGCCGAACTTTGACGAGTCAGCTCAGAGCGAGGATTTCACAGAGACGTGTGATTTACAACATTTGAAGAGGCTGACAGGCTCTGTGAGAACATACCTCACAATGGGGTAAAAGTTGCACCCCTGGGGGGCAGGAGCTGCCCAAATTTGCCCCAATGTTAAGTCTATGGTAGATTTTGTATTGAACATAACTCTGGATCACAGTGTCTTACAGACAAGGGGGCGGGCTCATTTTACTCAGACGACCAATCAGTCTCTCAGGATCATTGTGAAGCTATCAAGCCACGCCCTAGCAACCATTTACAGCACCTTAGCAACAAGTCCCATAGACTTCAATTGAAAAAGATCAAAGGGATTTCTCCGGACTGAATTATCATAGAAACACGAGGGTGGTCTCGTTTGACTTGGGGCAGTAAAACAGCCAATCATGAATCCCCTCAACACTTCCTAGCCCCTCCCTAGCAACCATTTTCGAGCATCTTAGCAACCTTAATGCAAAGAGAGATATCTTCCATTCTGAATGTCACAGAGGCATGGGAGTTGGTTTATATCATTCATACTGACAAGCAGCCTTTGGAGATTCATCATTGGCAGCTGCCAAGCCACTCCCTAGAAACAATTTAGAGCACCCTAGCAACCACATTTATTGATTTCAATTACAGTAAGATATCTTCAGATCAGAATATCCTAGAGACATGATAGTTGCTTTGTTTTAATTGGGTGAGTAATCAGTCTTCAGCTTTCATCATGTGAACTACTTAGCCACGCCCTAGCAACCATTTAAAGCACCCTAGCAACAAAGAACCATTGACATCCATTCAAAATCACTAAGATGTGTATCTTAGGATCAGAATGACGTAGAGACTTCCGGGTTGACTTATTTCACTCAGGATGGAAAGTAGACTTGATAAATATCACCCTGGTAACTGCCAAGCAACCAAATGGGGTTACCCTAGCAACCAAGAAACAAATCACATATCTCTGCACAAGAAAATCACAGAGACTTCCGGGTTGACTTATTTCACTCAGGATGGCAAGGAGCATTGTTGGCTGTCACCTTGGTAACTGCCTAGCAACCAGATGGGGTTACCCTAGCAACCAAGTAACAAATCACATATCTCTGCACTACAAAATCGAAGAGACTTCCGGGTTGACTTTTTCCACTCGGGATGGCAAGTAGCATTGTTGGCTGTCAAATTGGTATCTGCCTAGCATCCAGATGGGGTTACCCTAGCAACCAAGTAACAAATCCCATATCTCTGCACCAGAAACCCTACTGTCATGGGGGTGGCCTCTTTCAACTTTGGGCAGTAGGTGGGACATTGAGGTACGAAATTTTGCCACGGCAAGCACCACTCACATTTTCTTCAGGAAATGTACATTCTAGTTCTTCTTCTTCTTCTTCTTCTTCCGTACAAAACTTCGGCGCCTAACTCGTCCCGCACCTTTTGGCGTAGACCCATGAATGAGGTGTCAAATCGTGCGGCTCATTGAGGAGAGGTGTGCTATGACTTTTATAAGCGATCGGGGGTACGGTGATTGCCCCAGGGGCAAAAAATCCAATTGACTTAACATTGCGCCGAACTTTGACGAGTCATAGCTCAGAGCGAGGATTTCACAGAGACGTGTGATTTACCACATTTGAAGAGGCTGACAGGCTCTGTGAGAACATACCTCACAATGGGGTAAAAGTTGCACCCCTGGGGGGCATGAGCTGCCCAAATTTGCCCCAATGTTAAGTCTATGGTAGATTTTGTATTGAACATAACTCTGGATCACAGTGTCTTAGAGACAAGGGGGTGGGCTCATTTTACTCAGACGACCAATCAGTCTCTCAGGATCATTGTGAAGCTATCAAGCCACACCCTAGCAACCATTTAGAGCACCTTAGCAACAACTCCCATAGACTTCCATTGAAAGAGATCAAAGGGATATCTCCGGACTGAATTATCATAGAAACACGAGGGTGGTCTCGTTTGACTTGGGGCAGTAAAACAGCCAATCATGAATCCCCTCAACACTTCCTAGACCATCCCTAGCAACCATTTTCGAGCATCTTAGCAACCTTAATGCAAAGAGAGATATCTTCCATTCTGAATGTCACAGAGGCATGGGAGTTGGTTTATATCATTCATACTGACAAGCAGCCTTTGGAGATTCATCATTGGCAGCTGCCAAGCCACTCCCTAGCAACAATTTAGAGCACCCTAGCAACCACATTTATTGATTTCAATTACAGTAAGATATCTTCAGATCAGAATGTCCTAGAGACATGATAGTTGCTTTGTTTTAATTGGGTGAGTAATCAGTCTTCAGCTTTCATCATGTGAACTACTTAGCCACACCCTAGCAACCATTTAAAGCACCCTAGCAACAAAGAACCATTGACATCCATTCAAAATCACTAAGATGTGTATCTTAGGATCAGAATGACGTAGAGACTTCCGGGTTGACTTATTTCACTCAGGATGGAAAGTAGACTTGATAAATATCACCCTGGTAACTGCCTAGCAACCAAGAAACAAATCACATATCTCTGCACAAGAAAATCACAGAGACTTCCGGGTTGACTTATTTCACTCAGGATGGCAAGGAGCATTGTTGGCTGTCACCTTGGTAACTGCCTAGCAACCAGATGGGGTTACCCTAGCAACCAAGAAACAAATCACTTATCTCTGCACAAGAAAATCACAGAGACTTCCGGGTTGACTTATTTCACTCAGGATGGCAAGGAGCATTGTTGGCTGTCACCTTGGTAACTGCCTAGCAACCAGATGGGGTTACCCTAGCAACCAAGAAACAAATCACATATCTCTGAACCAGAAAATCACAGAGACTTCCGGGTTGACTTATTTCAATCAGGATGGCAAGGAGCATTGTTGGCTGTCACCTTGGTAACTGCCTAGCAACCAGATGGGGTTACCCTAGCAACCAAGTAACAAATCACATATCTCTGCACTACAAAATCGAATAGACTTCCGGGTTGACTTTTTCCACTCGGGATGGCAAGTAGCATTGTTGGCTGTCAAATTGGTATCTGCCTAGCATCCAGATGGGGTTACCCTAGCAACCAAGTAACAAATCCCATATCTCTGCACCAGAAACCCTACTGTCATGGGGGTGGCCTCTTTCAACTTTGGGCAGTAGGTGGGACATTGAGGTACGAAATTTTGCCACGGCAAGCACCACTCACATTTTCTTCAGGAAATGTACATTCTAGTTCTTCTTCTTCTTCTTCTTCTTCCGTACAAAACTTCGGCGCCAAACTCGTCCCGCACCTTTTGGCGTAGACCCATGAATGAGGTGTCAAATCGTGCGGCTCATTGAGGAGAGGTGTGCTATGACTTTTATAAGCGATCGGGGGTACGGTGATTGCCCCAGGGGCAAAAAATCCAATTGACTTAACATTGCGCCGAACTTTGACGAGTCATAGCTCAGAGCGAGGATTTCACAGAGACGTGTGATTTACCACATTTGAAGAGGCTGACAGGCTCTGTGAGAACATACCTCACAATGGGGTAAAAGTTGCACCCCTGGGGGGCATGAGCTGCCCAAAGTTGCCCCAATGTTAAGTCTATGGTAGATTTTGTATTGAACATAACTCTGGATCACAGTGTCTTAGAGACAAGGGGGTGGGCTCATTTTACTCAGACGACCAATCAGTCTCTCAGGATCATTGTGAAGCTATCAAGCCACACCCTAGCAACCATTTAGAGCACCTTAGCAACAACTCCCATAGACTTCCATTGAAAGAGATCAAAGGGATATCTCCGGACTGAATTATCATAGAAACACGAGGGTGGTCTCGTTTGACTTGGGGCAGTAAAACAGCCAATCATGAATCCCCTCAACACTTCCTAGACCATCCCTAGCAACCATTTTCGAGCACCTTAGCAACCAAAATCCAAAGAGAGATATCTTCCATTCTGAATGTCACAGAGGCATGGGAGTTGGTTTGTATCATTCATACTGACAAGCAGCCTTTGGAGATTCATCATTGGCAGCTGCCAAGCCACTCCCTAGCAACAACTTAGAGCACCCTAGCAACCACATTTATTGATTTCAATTACAGTAAGATATCTTCAGATCAGAATGTCCTAGAGACATGATAGTTGCTTTGTTTAAATTGGGTGAGTAATCAGTCTTCATCTTTCATCATGTGAACTACTTAGCCACGCCCTAGCAACCATTTAAAGCACCCTAGCAACAAAACACCATTGACATCCATTTAAAATCACTAAGATGTGTATCTTAGGATCAGAATGTCGTAGAGACTTCCGGGTTGACTTATTTCACTCAGGATGGAAAGTAGACTTTATAAATATCACCCTGGTAACTGCCTAGCAACCAAATGGGGTTACCCTAGCAACCAAGAAACAAATCACATATCTCTGCACAAGAAAATCACAGAGACTTCCGGGTTGACTTATTTCACTCAGGATGGCAAGGAGCATTGTTTGCTGTCACCTTGGTAACTGCCTAGCAACCAGATGAGGTTACCCTAGCAACCAAGAAACAAATCACATATCTATGTACTAGAAAATCGTAGAGACTTCCGGGTTGACTTATTTTACTCAGGATGGCAAGTAGCGTTGGTGGCTGTCACCTTAGTAACTGCATATCAACCAGATGGTTTTCCCTAGCAAACATGGAACAACACCTATATCTCTGCACCAGAACATCCTACTGTCATGGGGGTGGCCTCTTTCAACTTTGGGCAGTAGGTGGGACATTGTGGTAAGAAATTTTGCCACGGCAAGAACCACTCACATTTTCTTCAGGAAATGTACATTCTAGTTATTATTAGTGGTGCTTGCAAAGCAACACTATTGTAATCTCACATACTTATTTTTCTTCTTCTTCTTCTTCTTCCGTACAAAACTTCGGCGCATAACTCGTCCCGCACCTTTTGGCGTAGACCCATGAATGAGGTGTCAAATCGTGCGGCTCATTGAGGAGAGGTGTGCTCTGACTTTTATAAGCGATCGGGGGTACGGTGTTTGCCCCAGGGGCAAAAAATTGGGCAAAAAATCCCATTGACTTAATATTGAGCCGAACTTTGACGAGTCATAGCTCAGAGCGAGGATTTCGCAGAGACGTGTGATTTACCACATTTGAAGAGGCTGACAGGCTCTGTGAGAACATACCTCACAATGGGGTAAAAGTTGCACCCCTGGGGGGCAGGAGCTGCCCAAAGTTGCCCCAATGTAAGTCAATGGAATTTTTTGCAAAATTTTTTGGTCGCAGACCCACGAATGAGGCGTCAAATCGTGCGGATTATTTGGGAATGGTGTGCTATGACTTTTATAAGCAATTGGGGGTACGGTGTTTGCCCCAGGGGCAAAAAATTGGGCAAAAAAATCCCATTGACTTAACATTGAGCCGAACTTTGACGAGTCATAGCTCAGAGCGAGGATTTCGCAGAGACGTGTGATTTACCACATTTGAAGAGGCTGACAGGCTCTGTGAGAACATACCTCACAATGGGGTAAAAGTTGCACCCCTGGGGGGCAGGAGCTGCCCAAAGTTGCCCCAATGTTAAGTCTATGGTGTAGGACGGCCCATGAAATGTCATTTTGTATTTAACATAACTCTGGATCACAGTGTCTTAGAGACAAGGGGGCGGGCTCATTTTACTCAGACAACCAATCAGTCTCTCAGGATCATTGTGAAGCTATCAAGCCATGCCCTAGCAACCATTTAGAGCACCTTAGCAACAAGTCCCATAGACTTCCACTGAAAGAGATCAAACGGATATCTCCGGACTGAATTATCGTAGAAACACGAGGGTGGTCTCGTATGACTTGGGGCAGTAAAACAGCCAATCATAAATCCCCTCAACACTTCCTAGACCCTCCCTAGCAACCATTTTCGAGCACCTTAGCAACCAAAATCCAAAGAGAGATATCTTCCATTCTGAATGTCACAGAGGCATGGGAGTTGGTTTATATCATTCATACTGACAAGCAGCCTTTGGAGATTCATCATTGGCATCTGCCAAGCCACTCCCTAGTAACAATTTAGAGCACCCTAGCAACCATATTTACTGATTTCAATTACAGTAAGATATCTTCAGATCAGAATGTCCTAGAGACATGATAGTTGCTTTGTTTTAATTGGGTGAGTAATCAGTCTTCAGCTTTCATCATGTGAACTACTTAGCCACGCCCTAGTAACCATTTAAAGCACCCTAGCAACAAAAAAACATTGACATCCATTCAAAATCACTAAGATGTGTATGTTAGGATCAGACTGTCGTAGAGACTTCCGGGTTGACTTATTTTACTCAGGATGGCAAGTAGCGTTGGTGGCTGTGACCTTAGTAACTGCATATCAACCAGATGGGTTTCCCTAGCAACCATGGAACAACACCAATATCTCTGCACCAGAACATCATACTGTCATGGGGGTGGCCTCTTTCAACTTTGGGCAGTAGGTGGGACATTGTGGTAAGAAATTTTGCCACGGCAAGCACCACTCACATTTTCTTCAGGAAATGTACATTCTAGTTAGTGGTGCTTGCCAAAGGCAAGGCATCACTATTGTTATTGCTCATACTTATTATTATTATTATTATTATTATTTTTTTTATTATTATTATTCCGGACAAAAGTTTGGCGCGCTACTCCTCCCGCAGCTTTTGTCACAGACCCACGAATGAGGCGTCAAATCGTGCGGATTATTTGGGAATGGTGTGCTATGACTTTTAAAAGCGATCGGGGGTACGGTGTTTGCCCCAGGGGCAAAAAATTGGGCAAAAAATCCCATTGACTTAACATTGAGCCGAACTTTGACGAGTAATAGCTCAGAGCGAGGATTTCGCAGAGACGTGTGATTTACCACATTTGAAGATGCTGACAGGCTCTGTGAGAACATACCTCACAATGGGGTAAAAGTTTTACCCCTGGGGGGCAGGAGCTGCCCAAAGTTGCCACAATGTAAGTCAATGGAATTTTTGGCAAAATTTTTTGGTCACAGACCCACGAATGAGGCATCAAATCGTGCGGATTATTTGGGAATGGTGTGCTATGACTTTTATAAGTGATCGGGGGTACGGTATTTGCCCCAGGGGCAAAAAATTGGGCAAAAAATCCCATTGACTTAACATTGCGCCGAACTTTGACGAGTAATAGCTCAGAGCGAGGATTTCGCAGACACGTGTGATTTGCCACATTTGAAGAGGCTGACAGGCTCTGTGAGAACATACCTCACAATGGGGTAAAAGTTTTACCCCTGGGGGGCAGGAGCTGCCCAAAGTTGCCCCAATGTAAGTCAAAGGAATTTTTGGCAAAATTTTTTGGTCACAGACCCACGAATGAGGCATCAAATCGTGCGGATTATTTGGGAATGGTGTGCTATGACTTTTATAAGTGATCGGGGGTACGGTATTTGCCCCAGGGGCAAAAAATTGGGCAAAAAATCCCATTGACTTAACATTGCGCCGAACTTTGACGAGTCATAGCTCAAAGCGAGGATTTCACAGAGACGTGTGATTTACCACATTTGAAGAGGCTGACAGGCTCTGTGAGAACATAACTCACAATGGGGTAAAAGTTGCACCCCTGGGGGGCAGGAGTTGCCCAAATTTGCCCCAATGTTATGTCAATGGTAGATTTTGTATTGAACATAACTCTGGATCACAGTGTCTTAGAGACAAGGGGGCGGGCTCATTTTACTCAGACGACCAATCAGTCTCTCAGGATCATTGTGAAGCTATCAAGCCATGCCCTAGCAACCATTTACAGCACCTTAGCAACAAGTCCCATAGACTTCCATTGAAAGAAATCAAAGGGATTTCTCCGGACTGAATTATCATAGAAACACGAGGGTGGTCTTGTTTGACTTGGGGCAGTAAAACAGCCAATCATGAATCCCCTCAACACTTCCTAGCCCCTCCCTAGCAACCATTTTCGAGCACCTTAGCAACCAAAATCCAAAGAGAGATATCTTCCATTCTGAATGTCACAGAAGCATGGGAGTTGGTTTATATCATTCATACTGACAAGCAGCCTTTGGAGATTCATCATTGCCAGCTGCCAAGCCACTCCCTAGTAACCAAACAGAGTACCCTAGCAACCATTTTGCAAGACCTGTATCTCTGCATCAGAACATCGTAGAGACATGGGGGTTGGCTCTTTTGACTCATGCTAGCAAACAGCACGTCCAACATGCTACACATGCTGACAGTGAATAGCTACATGCTAATAGCGATTATTTACATGTAAAATCATGCCTAAAACATGCTAAGAACTCTATAAAAACTTCATAGTAACCATCTGTGACAACTACCAACCACCTGGTAAAACCCTAGCAACCGCCTAGCAACCACCCACAACACCCTAGCAACCACCCAGAATACCCTAGCAACCACCCAGGATACACTAGCAACCACCTAGCAACACCATAGCAACCACCTAGCAACACCCTAGCAACCACCCAGAATACCCTCGCAACCACCTAACGACACCCTAGCAACCACCCAGAACACCCTAGCAACCACCTAGCAACACCCTAGCAACCACCCAGAATACCCTAGCAACCACCTAACAACAACCTAGCAACCACCTAGCAACCACCCAGAACACCCTAGCAACCACCTAGCAACACCCTAGCAACCACCCAGAATACCCTAGCAACCACCTAGCAACCATCTAGCAACCACCCAGAACACCCTAGCAACCACCTAGCAACACCCTAGCAACCACCCAGAATACCCTAGCAACCACCCAGAACACCCTAGCAACTGCCTAGCAACACCATAGTAACCACCTAGAACACCCTAGCAACCACCTAGCAACACCCTAGCAACCACCCAGAATACCCTTGCAACCACCCAGGATTCGCTAGCGACCGCCTAGCAACACCATAGCAACCATCTAGCAACACCCTAGCAACCACCCAGAATACCCTAGCAACCACCTAACAACACCCTAGCAACCAGCCAGAACACCCTAGCAACCACCTAGCAACCACTAGGCTGGTATTCTCTCACATTCTACCCCGTCTGAATTGGAGAGGTTAGACTGGCAGGTCTGGCTACGGCGTAGAACGCAGACGACGGTGGATTAACGGGAAGGTGACAGGATTCTTGGCAGGGAGACAGATGCGCTCAATTCGCCATAGAAACATCTGCCCCTCCCATCTGTGCAGAGACGGAGTCCACCTGAGCCCAGACGGAAACCAGCTTCTGCTGGACAACCTCAGAGAAGGTCTGCGGGTGGAACTCCAGAGTTAAAGCCACCAAATGTCCTTTTAAAGGCAACAACGGCTCTTTTAAGAGCCACCCACTCATTTAAATAAAGAGCATTTTTACAAATGTGTGAAATTCTTTGTTCTTCATATTATTTGAGGTGAGGTAGCGGATTGTTATAAAATAAAAAATGCGATGACGCACACATCTAAAAAGCGCGGTCACAGAAAATGTGATTTTAAACCATTTAAGTGCGAAACGACGTGCGCGCTGTTTTCTGTGGTACACACACATCCAAAACTTACATACTGGAAAAAGTGTACTTTTAATGATTGTTTTAAACCATTCAAACGGGAGAGTATACTTGCACTATTTTCAGTGCTGCAGACATTTTGGATCCGTTCAACTCTTTAAGTGACCTACACAGTGGCGTAACTTTGTTTTAAAAAGTGGGTGGGACAGGTGTGTGTGTACGCGACTGTGCGTATGTGTATAAATGAATGAATCCTGTGAATAAATACATGCTGACATCACTGACCCCTGAGTGAGGTGTCAAATCGTGCAGATTATTGTCCCACACTCTAGCAACCGAGCGGCGAGTTTTGCCACGGCAAGCACCACTCACATTTTCTTCAGGAAATGTACATTCTAGTTAGTGGTGCTTGCCAAAGGCAAAGCATCACTATTGTTCTCTTGCATAAATTATTCCACACAAAGTTTGGCGCGCTACTCCTCCCGCAGCTTTTGTCACAGACCCCTGAGTGAGGCATCAAATCGTGCGGCTCATTGAGGAGAGGTGTGCTATATCTTTTCTAAGCGATCGGGTGTACGATGTTCGAACAGCGGATGAAAAAGTGGCCAAAAAAATCCCATTGACTTTACATTGCGGAATGTTCAGAAATTTAAATCCCAACTGACATTTTCACACACACAGACAAAAAAGGGCCTGTCAGCCCTGCGTCTCTCTCTCTCTCTCTCTCTCTCTCTCTCTCTCTCTCTCCCCCTCAGAGGATTTCTTTTATCAAGCAGCCAATAAAAATCTTCATAGCCACACCCTAAAACATGCTAAAAATGTGCTAGTATCATGCTAACACATGCTGGCATTGCCTAGCGAAGTGCTAAAACATGCTATAAACGTGTTAGCAACATGCTAACACATGCTGGCATTGCCTAGCGAAGTGCTAAAACATGCTAAAAACGTGCTAGCAACATGCTAACACATGTTGGCATCGCCTAGCGAAGTGCTAAAACATGCTAAAAACATGTTAACAACATGCTAACACATGCTAGTATCGCCTAGTAAAATGCTAAAACATGCTAAAAACGTGCTAGCATCATTCTAACACATACTGGCATTGCCTAGCGAAGTGCTAAAACATGCTAAAAACATGTTAACAACATGCTAACACATGCTAGTATCGCCTAGTAAAATGCTAAAACATGCTAAAAACGTGCTAGCATCATTCTAACACATAGTGGCATTGCCTAGCGAAGTGCTAAAACATGCTAAAAACGTGTTAGCATGATGCTAACACATGTTAGCATCGCCTAGCAAAGTGCTAAATCATGCAAAAAACGTGCTAGTATCATGCTAACACATGCTAGCTTCACCTAGCGAAGTGCTAAAACATGTTAAAACGTGCTAGCATTATGCTAATGCATGATAGCATTGCTTAGGGGATTGCTAAAACATGTTAAAAACGTGTTAGCATCATGCTAACATATGCTGGCATCGCCTAGCGAAGTGCTAAAACATGCTATAAACGTGTTACCATCATGCTAACACATGTTGGCATTGTCTAGCTAAGTGCTAAAACATGCTATAAATGTGTTACCATCATGCTAACACATGTTGGCATTGTCTAGCGAAGTGCTAAAACATGCTAAAAACGTGCTAGCATCATGCTAACACATGCTAGTATCACCTAGCAAAGTGCTAAAACATGCTAAAAACGTGCTAACAACATGCTAACACATGCTAGTATTGCCTAGCAAAGTGCTAAAACATGCTAAAAACGTGCTAGCATCATGATAACACATGTTGGCATTGCCTAGCGAAGTGCTAAAACATGCTAAAAACATGTTAACAACATGCTAACACATGCTAGTATCGCCTAGTAAAATGCTAAAACATGCTAAAAACGTGCTAGCATCATTCTAACACATACTGGCATTGCCTAGCGAAGTGCTAAAACATGCTAAAAACATGTTAACAACATGCTAACACATGCTAGTATCGCCTAGTAAAATGCTAAAACATGCTAAAAACGTGCTAGCATCATTCTAACACATAGTGGCATTGCCTAGCGAAGTGCTAAAACATGCTAAAAACGTGTTAGCATCATGCTAACACATGCTGGCATCGCCTAGCGAAGTGCTAAAACATGCTAAAAACGTGCTAGCATCATGCTAACACATGCTGGCATCACCTAGCGAAGTGTTAAAACATGTTAAAACATGCTAGCATTATGCTAACACATACTAGTATCGCATAGCAAAGTACTAAAACATGCTAAAAACGTGCTAGCATCATGCTAAAACATGTTGGCATTGCCTAGTGAAGTACTAAAACATGCTAAAAACGTGCTAATTACATGCGAACACATGCTAGTATCGCCTAGCAAAGTGCTAAAACATGCTAAAAACGTGCTAACAACATGTTAACACATGCTAGTATCGCCTAGCAAAGTGCTAAAACATGCTTAAAAACGTGCTAGCATCTTGCTAACACATGTTGGCATCGCCTAGCAAAGTGCTAAAACATGTTAAAAATGTGCTAACACATGCTAGCATCGCCTAACGAAGTGCTAAAACATGCTAGTATTATGCCAACAGATGTTAGCATTGCTTATGGAATTGCTAAAACATGCTAACACATGCTAGCATCGCCTAGCGAAGTGCTAAAACATTCTAAAAACGTGCTACCATCATGAAAAACATGTGCTAACAACAGTCTATGGCCTTTATTTTAGTGCTTAGAAACAAGTTAGAAAATGCTATTTGACGAGTATTGCCACGGCAAGCACCACTCACATTTTCTTCAGGAAATGTACATTCTAGTTATTATTATTATTATTCCGGACAAAAGTTTGGCGCGCTACTCCTCCCGCAGCTTTTGTCACAGACACACGAATGAGGCGTCAAATCGTGCGGATTATTTGGGAATGGTGTGCTATGACTTTTATAAGCAATCGGGGGTACGGTCTTTGCCCCAGGGGCAAAAAATTGGGCTAAAAATCCCATTGACTTAACATTGAGCCGAAATTTGACGAGTCATAGCTCAGAGCGAGGATTTCGCAGAGACGTGTTATTTACCACATTTGAAGAGGCTGACAGGCTCTCTGAGAAAATACCTCACAATGGGGTAAACGTTTTACCCCTGGAGGGCAGGAGCTGCCCAAAGTTGCCCCAATGTAAGTCAATGGAATTTTTTGCAAAATTTTTTGGTCTCAGACCCACGAATGAGGCGTCAAATCGTGCGGATTATTTGGGAATGGTGTGCTATGACTTTTATAAGCAATCGGGGGTACGGTGTTTGCCCCAGGGGCAAAAAATTGGGCAAAAAATCCCTTTGACTTAACATTGAGCCGAACTTTGACGAGTCATAGCTCAGAGCGAGGATTTCGCAGAGACGTGTGATTTGCCTTTTTTGAAGAGGCTGACAGGCTCTGTGAGAACATACCTCACAATAGGGTAAAATTTTTACCCCTGGGGGGCAGGAGCTGCCCAAAGTTGCCCCAATGTAAGTCAAAGGAATTTTTGGCAAAATTTTTTGGTCACAGACCCACGAATGAGTCGTCAAATCGTGCGGATTATTTGGGAATGGTGTGCTATGACTTTTATAAGCGATCGGGGGTACAGTGATTGCCCCAGGGGCAAAAAATTGGGCAAAAAATCCCAATGACTTAACATTTCGCCTAACTTTGACGAGTCATAGCTCAGAGCGAGGATTTCACAGAGACGTGTGATTTACCACATTTGAAGAGGCTGACAGGCTCTGTGAGAAAATACCTCAAAATGGGGTAAAAGTTGCACCCCTTGGGGGCAGGAGCTGCCTAAAGTTGCCCCAATGTTAAGTCTATGGTAGATTTTGTATTGAACATAACTCTGGATCACAGTGTCTTAGAGACAAGGGGGCGGGCTCATTTTACTCAGACAACCAATCAGTCTCTCAGGATCATTGTGAAGCTATCAAGCCACGCCCTAGCAACCATTTACAGCACCTTAGCAACAAGTCCCATAGACTTCCATTGAAAGAGATCAAAGGGATTTCTCCGGACTGAATTATCATAGAAACACGAGGGTGGTCTCGTTTGACTTCGGGCAGTAAAACAGCCAATCATGAATCCCCTCAACACTTCCTAGCTCCTTCCTAGCAACCATTTTCGAGCACCTTAGCGACCAAAATCAAAAGAGAGATATCTTCCATTCTGAATGTCACAGAGGCATGGGAGTTGGTTTATATCATTCATACTGACAAGCAGCCTTTGGAGATTCATCATTGGCAGCTGCCAAGCCACTCCCTAGCAACAATTTAGAGCACCCTAGCAACCACATTTATTGATTTCAATTACAGTAAGATATCTTCAGATCAGAATGTCCTAGAGACATGATAGTTGCTTTGTTTTCATTAGGTGAGTAATCAGTCTTCAGCTTTCATCATGTGAACTACTTAGCCACGCCCTAGCAACCATTTAAAGCACCCTAGCAACAAAGAACCATTGACATCCATTCAAAATCACTAAGATGTGTATCTTAGGATCAGAATGACGTAGAGACTTCCGGGTTGACTTATTTCACTCAGGATGGCAAGGAGCATTGTTGCCTGTCACCTTGTTAACTGTCTAGCGACCAGATGGGGTTACCCTAGCAACCAAGAAACAAATCAAATATCTCTGCACAAGAAAATCACAGAGACTTCCGGGTTGACTTATTTCACTCAGGATGGCAAGGAGCATTGTTGGCTGTCACCTTGGTAACTGCCTAGCAACCAGATGGGGTTACCCTAGCAACCAAGAAACAAATCACATATGTCTGCACAAGAAAATCACAGAGACTTCCGGGTTGACTTATTTCACTCAGGATGGCAAGGAGCATTGTTGGCTGTCACCTTGGTAACTGCCTAGCAACCAGATGGGTTTACACTAGCAACCAAGAAACAAATCACATATCTCTGCACAAGTAAATCACAGAGACTTCTGGGTTGACTTATTTCACTCAGGATGGCAAGGAGCATCGTTGCCTGTCACCTTGGTAACTGCCTAGCAACCAGATGGGGTTACCCTAGCAACCAAGAAACAAATCACATATCTCTGCACAAGAAAATCACAGAGACTTCCGGGTTGAATTATTTCACTCAGGATGGCAAGGAGCAATTTTGCCTGTCACCTTGGTAACTGCCTAGCAACCAGATGGTGTTACCCCAGCAACCAAGAAACAAATCACATATCTCTGCACAAGAAAATCACAGAGACTTCCGGGTTGACTTATTTCACTCAGGATGGCAAGGAGCATTGTTGGCTGTCACCTTGGTAACTGCCTAGCAACCAGATGGGTTTACCCTAGCAACCAAAAAAAAAAATCACATATCTCTGCACAAGAAAATCACAGAGACTTCCGGGTTGACTTATTTCACTCAGGATGGCAAGGAGCATTGTTGGCTGTCACCTTGGTAACTCCCTAGCAACCAGATGGGGTTACCCTAGCAACCAAGTAACAAATCACATATCTCTGAACCAGAAAATTGTAGTGATTCCGTGTTGACTTATTTCATTTAGGATGGCAAGGAGCATTGTTGGCTTGCCCCTTGGTAACTGCCTAGCAACCAGATGGGGTTACCCTAGCAACCAAGAAACAAATCACATATCTCTGTACTAGAAAATCGTAGAGACTTCCGGGTTGACTTATTTTACTCAGGATGGCAAGTAGCGTTGGTGGCTGTCACCTTAGTAACTGCATATCAACCAGATGGGTTTCCCTAGCAACCATGGAACAACACCAATATCTCTGCACCAGAACATCCTACTGTCATGGGGGTGGCCTCTTTCAACTTTGGGCAGTAGGTGGGACATTGTGGTAAGAAATTTTGCCACGGCAAGCACCACTCACATTTTCTTCAGGAAATGTACCTATCTAGTTATTATTATTATTCCGGAAAAAAGTTTGGCGCGCCACTCCTCCAGCAGCTTTTGTCACAGACCCACGAATGAGGCTTCAAATCGTGCGGATTATTTGGGAAGGGTGTGCTATGACTTTTTATAAGCGATCGGGGGTACGGTGTTTACCCCAGGGGCAAAAAAATTGGGCAAAAAATCCCATTGACTTAACATTGTGCCGAACTTTGACGAGTCATAGCTCAGAGCGAGGATTTCACAGACACATGTGATTTACCACATTTGAAGAGGCTGACAGGCTCTGTGAGAACATACCTCACAATGGGGTAAAAGTTGCACCCCTGGGGGGCAGGAGCTGCCCAAAGTTGCCCCAATGTTAAGTCTATGGTGTAGGACGGCCCATGAAATGTCATTTTGTATTGAACATAACTCTGGATCACAGTGTCTTAGGGACAAGGGGGTTGGCTCATTTTACTCAGATGGCCAATCAGTCTCTCAGGATCATTGTGAAGCTATCAAGCCACGCCCTAGCAACCATTTAGAGCACCTTAGCAACAAGTCCCATAGACTTCCATTGAAAGAGATCAAAGGGATATCTCCGGACTGAATTATCATAGAAACACGAGGGTGGTCTAGTTTGACTTGGGGCAGTAAAACAGCCAATCATGAATCCCCTCAACACTTCCTAGCCCCTCCCTAGCAACCATTTTCGAGCACCTTAGCAACCAAAATCCAAAAAGAGATATCTTCCATTCTGAATGTCACAGAGGCATGGGAGTTGGTTTATATCATTCATACTGACAAGCAGCCTTTGGAGATTCATCATTGGCAGCTACCAAGCCACTCCCTAACAACCATTTAAAGCACCCTAGAAACAAAACACCATTGACATCCATTCAAAATCACTAAGATGTGTATCTTAGGATCAGAATGTCGTAGAGACTTCCGGGTTGACTTATTTCACTCAGGATGGAATGTAGACTTGATAAATATCACCCTGGTAACTGCCTAGCAACCAGATGGGTTTACCATAGCAACAAAGTAACAAATCTCATATCTTTGCACTACAAAATCACAGAGACTTCCGGGTTGACTTATTTCACTCAAGATGGCAAGGAGCATTGTTGGATGTTACTTTGGTTACTGCCTAGCAACCAAATGGGGTTACTTTAGCAACCAAGAAACAGATCACATTTCTCTGCACAACAAAATCACAGAGACTTCCGGGTTGACTTATTTCACTCAGGATGGCAAGGAGCATTGTTGGCTGTCACCTTGGTAACTGCCTAGCAACCAGATGGGGTTACCCTAGCAACCAAGAAACAAATCACATATCACTGCACAAGAAAATCACAGAGATTTCCGGGTTGACTTATTTCACTCAGGATGGCAAGGAGCATTGTTGGCTGTCACCTTGGTAACTGCCTAGCAACCAGATGGGGTTACCCTAGCAACCAAGAAACAAATCACATATCTCTGAACCAGAAAATTGTAGAGATTCCGGGTTGACTTATTTCATTCAGGATGGCAAGGAGCATTGTTGGCTGTCACCTTGGTAACTGCCTAGCAACCAGATGGGGTTACCCTATCAACCAAGTAACAAATCACATATCTCTGTACTAGAAAATCGTAGAGACTTCCGGGTTGACTTATTTTACTCAGGATGGCAAGTAGCGTTGGTGGCTGTCACCTTAGTAACTGCATATCAACCAGATGGGTTTCCCTAGCAACCATGGAACAACACCTATATCTCTGCACCAGAACATCCTACTGTCATGGGGGTGGCCTCTTTCAACTTTGGGCAGTAGGTGGGACATTGTGGTAAGAAATTTTGCAACAGCAAGCACCACTCATATTTTCTTCAGGAAATGTACATTCTAGTTAGTGGTGCTTGCCATAGGCAAAGCATCACTATTCTTCTCTTGCATACTTATTATTAGGTTGGCTTGAGAAAGCCAACTTACTGAAATCCTATTTAAACTTATTATTATTATTATTCTTCTGAGACTAAATTTCTAAATGTAACTCCTCCTAGAGCTTTTAAGCTACATGCACCAAACTCGGCACAGACCTTCAGACTAATCCCGAATAGTGTGCTATATCTTTTCTAACTGATCGGACTTACGGTTTTCCTAAAAATGACGATCAAAACTAGGAAAAAATCCCATTGATTAACATTGCGGAATGTTCAGAAATTTAAATCCCAACTGACGTTTTCACACACACAGACGAAAAAGGGCCTGTCAGCCCTGCGTCTCTCCCTCTCTCTCTCCCTCAGAGGATTTCTTTTATCAAGCAGCCAATAAGTAATGACCTAAAATCTTCATAGCCACAGTATAGTAGCTTCCAGGTTGACTTGATTCACTCAGTATGGAAAGGAGGCTTGATAAGTATCACCCTGGTAACTGCATAGCAACCAGACAGGGTTACCCTAGCAACCAAATAACAAATCACATATTTCTGCACCAGAAAATCATACAGACATCCTGTTTCATTTATTTCACTCAGGATGGAAAGTAGCCTTGATATGTATCACTCTGGTAACTGCCTAGCAACCAGATGGGGTTACCCTAGCAACCAAGTAACAAATCACATATCTCTGCACCAGAAAATCATACAGACTTCCTGTTTCACTTATTTCACTCAGGATGGAAAGTAGCCTTGATATGTATCACTCTGGTAACTGCCTAGCAACCAGATGGGGTTACCCTAGCAACCAAGTAACAAATCACATATTTCTGCACCAGAAAATCGTAGTGACTTCCTGTTTCACTTATTTCACTTAAGATGGAAAGTAGCCTTGATATGTATCACTCTGGTAACTGCCTAGCAACCAGATGTGATTACCCTAGCAACCAAGTAACAAATCACATATCTCTGCAACAGAAAATCATAGAGACTTCCGGGTTGACTTTATTCACTCAGGATGGAAAGTAGCCTTGATATGTATCACTCTGGTAACTGCCTAGCAACCAGACGGGGTTACCCTAGCAACCAAGTAACAAATCACATATCTCTGCAACAGAAAATCGTAGAGACTACCTGTTTCACTTATTTCACTCAGGATGGAAAGTAGCCTTGATATGTATCACTCTGGTAACTGCCTAGCAACCAGATGTGATTACCCTAGCAACCAAGTAACAAATCACATATCTCTGCAACAGAAAATCAGAGAGACTTCCGGGTTGACTTATTTCACTCAGGATGGAAAGTAGCCTTGATATGTATCACTCTGGTAACTGCCTAGCAACCAGATGTGATTACCCTAGCAACCAAGTAACAAATCACATATCTCTGCAACAGAAAATCATAGAGACTTCCGGGTTGACTTTATTCACTCAGGATGGAAAGTAGCCTTGATATGTATCACTCTGGTAACTGCCTAGTAACCAGACGGGGTTACCCTAGCAACCAAGTAACAAATCACATATATCTGCACCAGTATATCGTAGAGACTACCTGTTTCACTTATTTCACTCAGGATGGAAAGTAGCCTTGATATGTATCATTCTGGTAACTGCATAGCAACCAGACAGGGTTACCTTAGCAACCAAGTAACAAATCACATATCTTTGAACCAGAACATCGTAGAGACTTAGGGGTTGACATATTTCACACAGGATTGCAAGGAGCCTTATGAGTATCACTTTGGTAACTGCCTAGCAACCAGATGTGTTTACCCTAGCAACCAAGTAACAAGTCACATATCTCTGCACCAGGAAATCATAGAGACTTCCTGTTTCACTTATTTCACTCAGGATGGAAAGTAGCCTTGATATGTATCCCTCTGGTAACTGCCTAGCAACCAGATGCGGTTACCCTAGCAACCAAGTAACAAATAACATATCTTTGAACCAGAACATCGTAGAGACTTAGGGGTTGACATATTTCACACAGGATTGCAAGGAGCCTTATGAGTATCACCTTAGTAACTGCCTAGCAACCAGATGGGGTTACCCTAGCAACCAACTAACAAATCACATATCTCTGCACCAGAAAATCGTAGAGAATTCCGGGTTGACATAATTTATTCAGGATGGAAAGGAGGCTTGATAAGTATCACTCTGGTAACTGCCTAGCAATGACAAGGGCTTACCCTAGCAACCAAATAACAAATCACATAACTCTGCACCAGAAAATCGTAGAGACTTCCTGTTTCACTTATTTTACTCAAGATGGAAAGTAGACTTGATATATATCACTCTGGTAACTGCCTATCAACCAGATATGGTTACCCTAGCAACCAAGTAACAAATCACATATCTATGCAACAGAAAATCATAGAGACTTCCGGGTTGACTTTATTCACTCAGAATGAAAAGGAGGCTTGATAAGGATCACCCTGGAAACTGCCTAGCAACCAGATTGGGTTACCCTAGCAACCAAGTAAAAAATGATATATCTATCTGTCTATCTATCTATCTATCTATCTTTCTGATGGTCAATATCTATCTATCTATCTATCTATCTATCTATCTATCTGAGGGTCAATATCTATCTATCTATCTATCTAACTATCTGCGGGTCAATAACTATCTATCTATCTATCTGTGGGTCATACTCTATCTATCTATATCTCAGGGTCAATGACTATCTGTCTATCTATATATCTGACGGTCAATATCTATCTATCTATCTAAGAGTCAATGACTATCTATCTATCTATCTATCTATCTATCTGAGGGTCAATATCTATCTATCTATCTATCTAACTATCTGCGGGTCAATAACTATCTATCTATCTATCTATCTGTGGTTCATACTCTATCTATCTATATCTCAGGGTCAATGACTATCTATCTATCTATATATCTGACGTTCAATATCTATCTATCTATCTATCTAAGGGTCAATGACTATCAATCTATCTTTCTATCTTTCTATCTATCTATCTATCTATCTGAGGGTCAATATCTATCTATCTATCTGAGGATCAATATCTATCTATCTATCTATCTATCTAATGGTCAATATCTATCTATCTATCTATCTATCTGATGGTCAATAACTATCTATCTATCTATCTATCTGATGGTCAATAACTATCTATCTATCTGAGGGTCAATATCTATCTATCTATCTATCTATCTATCTATCTATCTATGGGTCATACTCTATCTATCTATCTATCTATCTATCTATCTATCTATCTATCTATCTATCTATCTATCTGAGGGTCAATATCTATCTATCTATCTATCTATCTATCTATCTATCTATCTATCTATCTATCTATCTATCTATCTATCTAATCTATTTGATAGACTGAATGGTTTTATAATCTCTAAACTTTGAACTTTGAAAACTACTACTTATAATTACATCAAACTAGAAACCGTAAATCTTCAAACTTTTACAACTACTTCAAACTTTATGCTAGGCTTTCTCAAGCCAACCTAAAGTTTTTACTCAAACTTTTCAATCTAGTTATTATTAGGTTGGCTTGAGAAAGCCAACTTACTGAAATCCTATTTAAACTTATTATTATTATTATTATTCTGAGACTAAATTTCTAAATGTAACTCCTCCTAGAGCTTTTAAGCTACATGCACCAAACTCGGCACAGACCTTCAGACTAATCCCGAATAGTGTGCTATATCTTTTCTAACTGATCGGACTTACGGTTTTCCTAAAAATGACGATCAAAACTCGGAAAAAATCCCATTGATTAACATTGCGGAATGTTCAGAAATTTAAATCCCAACTGACGTTTTCACACACACAGACGAAAAAGGGCCTGTCAGCCCTGCGTCTCTCCTTCTCTCTCTCCCTCAGAGGATTTCTTTTATCAAGCAGCCAATAAGTAATGACCTAAAATCTTCATAGCCACAGTATAGTAGCTTCCAGGTTGACTTGATTCACTCAGTATGGAAAGGAGGCTTGATAAGTATCACCCTGGTAACTGCATAGCAACCAGACAGGGTTACCCTAGCAACCAAATAACAAATCACATATTTCTGCACCAGAAAATCATACAGACATCCTGTTTCACTTATTTCACTCAGGATGGAAAGTAGCCTTGATATGTATCACTCTGGTAACTGCCTAGCAACCAGATGGGGTTACCCTAGCAACCAAGTAACAAATCACATATCTCTGCACCAGAAAATCATACAGACTTCCTGTTTCACTTATTTCACTCAGGATGGAAAGTAGCCTTGATATGTATCACTCTGGTAACTGCCTAGCAACCAGATGGGGTTACCCTAGCAACCAAGTAACAAATCACATATTTCTGCACCAGAAAATCGTAGTGACTTCCTGTTTCACTTATTTCACTCAAGATGGAAAGTAGCCTTGATATGTATCACTCTGGTAACTGCCTAGCAACCAGATGTGATTACCCTAGCAACCAAGTAACAAATCACATATCTCTGCAACAGAAAATCAGAGAGACTTCCGGGTTGACTTATTTCACTCAGGATGGAAAGTAGCCTTGATATGTATCACTCTGGTAACTGCCTAGCAACCAGATGTGATTACCCTAGCAACCAAGTAACAAATCACATATCTCTGCAACAGAAAATCAAAGAGACTTCCGGGTTGACTTATTTCACTCAGGATGGAAAGCAGCCTTGATATGTATCACTCTGGTAACTGCCTAGCAACCAGATGTGATTACCCTAGCAACCAAGTAACAAATCACATATCTCTGCAACAGAAAATCATAGAGACTTCCGGGTTGACTTTATTCACTCAGGATGGAAAGTAGCCTTGATATGTATCACTCTGGTAACTGCCTAGCAACCAGACGGGGTTACCCTAGCAACCAAGTAACAAATCACATATCTCTGCAACAGAAAATCGTAGAGACTACCTGTTTCACTTATTTCACTCAGGATGGAAAGTAGCCTTGATATGTATCACTCTGGTAACTGCCTAGCAACCAGATGTGATTACCCTAGCAACCAAGTAACAAATCACATATCTCTGCAACAGAAAATCAGAGAGACTTCCGGGTTGACTTATTTCACTCAGGATGGAAAGTAGCCTTGATATGTATCACTCTGGTAACTGCCTAGCAACCAGATGTGATTACCCTAGCAACCAAGTAACAAATCACATATCTCTGCAACAGAAAATCATAGAGACTTCCGGGTTGACTTTATTCACTCAGGATGGAAAGTAGCCTTGATATGTATCACTCTGGTAACTGCCTAGTAACCAGACGGGGTTACCCTAGCAACCAAATAACAAATCACATAACTCTGCACCAGAAAATCGTAGAGACTTCCTGTTTCACTTATTTTACTCAAGATGGAAAGTAGACTTGATATATATCACTCTGGTAACTGCCTATCAACCAGATATGGTTACCCTAGCAACCAAGTAACAAATCACATATCTATGCAACAGAAAATCATAGAGACTTCCGGGTTGACTTTATTCACTCAGAATGAAAAGGAGGCTTGATAAGGATCACCCTGGAAACTGCCTAGCAACCAGATTGGGTTACCCTAGCAACCAAGTAAAAAATGATATATCTATCTGTCTATCTATCTATCTATCTATCTTTCTGATGGTCAATATCTATCTATCTATCTATCTATCTATCTATCTATCTGAGGGTCAATATCTATCTATCTATCTATCTAACTATCTGCGGGTCAATAACTATCTATCTATCTATCTGTGGGTCATACTCTATCTATCTATATCTCAGGGTCAATGACTATCTGTCTATCTATATATCTGACGGTCAATATCTATCTATCTATCTAAGAGTCAATGACTATCTATCTATCTATCTATCTATCTATCTGAGGGTCAATATCTATCTATCTATCTATCTAACTATCTGCGGGTCAATAACTATCTATCTATCTATCTATCTGTGGTTCATACTCTATCTATCTATATCTCAGGGTCAATGACTATCTATCTATCTATATATCTGACGTTCAATATCTATCTATCTATCTATCTAAGGGTCAATGACTATCAATCTATCTTTCTATCTTTCTATCTATCTATCTATCTATCTGAGGGTCAATATCTATCTATCTATCTGAGGATCAATATCTATCTATCTATCTATCTATCTAATGGTCAATATCTATCTATCTATCTATCTATCTGATGGTCAATAACTATCTATCTATCTATCTATCTATCTGATGGTCAATAACTATCTATCTATCTGAGGGTCAATATCTATCTATCTATCTATCTATCTATCTATCTATGGGTCATACTCTATCTATCTATCTATCTATCTATCTATCTATCTATCTATCTATCTATCTATCTGAGGGTCAATATCTATCTATCTATCTATCTAACTATCTGCGGGTCAATAACTATCTATCTATCTATCTGTGGGTCATACTCTATCTATCTATATCTCAGGGTCAATGACTATCTGTCTATCTATATATCTGACGGTCAATATCTATCTATCTATCTATCTATCTATCTATCTATCTATCTATCTATCTATCTATCTATCTATCTATCTAATCTATTTGATAGACTGAATGGTTTTATAATCTCTAAACTTTGAACTTTGAAAACTACTACTTATAATTACATCAAACTAGAAACCGTAAATCTTCAAACTTTTACAACTACTTCAAACTTTATGCTAGGCTTTCTCAAGCCAACCTAAAGTTTGTACTCAAACTTTTCAATCTAGTTAGGTTGGCTTGAGAAAGCCAACTTACTGAAATCCTATTTAAACTTAATATTATTATTATTCTTCTGAGACTAAATTTCTAAATCTAACTCCTCCTAGAGCTTTTAAGCTACATGCACCAAACTCGGCACAGACCTTCAGACTAATCCCGAATAGTTTGCTATATCTTTTCTAACTGATTGGACTTACGGTTTTCCTAAAAATGACGATCAAAACTCGGAAAAACTCCCATTGACTTAACATTGCGGAATGTTCAGAAATTTAAATCCCAACTGACGTTTTCACACACACAGACAAAAAAGGGCCTGTCAGCCCTGCGTCTCTCCCTCTCTCTCTCCCTCAGAGGATTTATTTTATCAAGCAGCCAATAAGTAATGACCTAAAATCTTCATAGCCACAGTATAGTAGCTTCCAGGTTGACTTTGTTCACTCAGTATGGAAAGGAGGCTTGATAAGTATCACCCTGGTAACTGCATAGCAACCAGACAGGGTTACCCTAGCAACCAAATAACAAATCACATATTTCTGCACCAGAAAATCATACAGACTTCCTGTTTCACTTATTTCACTCAGGATGGAAAGTAGCCTTGATATGTATCACTCTGGTAACTGCCTAGCAACCAGATGGGGTTACCCTAGCAACCAAGTAACAAATCACATATCTCTGCACCAGAAAATCATACTGACGTCCTGTTTCACTTATTTCACTCAGGATGGAAAGTAGCCTTGATATGTATCACTCTGGTAACTGCCTAGCAACCAGATGTGATTACCCTAGCAACCAAGTAACAAATCACATATCTCTGCAACAGAAAATCATAGAGACTTCCGGGTTGACTTTATTCACTCAGGATGGAAAGTAGCCTTGATATGTATCACTCTGGTAACTGCCTAGCAACCAGATATGGTTACCCTAGCAACCAAGTAACAAATCATATATATTTGAACCAGAACATCGTAGAGACTTCCTGTTTCACATATTTCACTCAGGATTGCAAGGAGCCTTATGAGTATCACTTTGGTAACTAACTAGCAACCAGACGGGGTTACCCTAGCAACCAAGTAACAAATCACATATCTTTGAACCAGAACATCATAGAGACTTAGGGGTTGACATATTTCACACAGGATTGCAAGGAGCCTTATGAGTATCACTTTGGTAACTGCCTAGCAACCAGATGTGTTTACCCTAGCAACCAAGTAACAAATCACATATCTCTGCACCAGAAAATCGTAGAGACTTCCTGTTTCACTTATTTCACTCAGGCTGGAAAGTAGCCTTGATATGTATCACTCTGGTAACTGCCTAGCAACCAGATGCGGTTACCCTAGCAACCAAGTAACAAATCACATATCTCTGCAACAGAAAATCGTAGAGACTTCCGGGTTGACATAATTCACTCAGGATGGAAAGGAGGCTTGATAAGTATCACCCTGGTAACTGCATAGCAACCAGATGGGGTTACCCTAGCAACCAAGTAACAAATAACATATCTTTGAACCAGAAAATCATACAGACTTAGGGGTTGACATATTTCACACAGGATTGCAAGGAGCCTTATGAGTAACACGTTGGTAACTGCCTAGCAACCAGATGGGGTTACCCTAGCAACCAAGTAACAAATCACATATCTCTGCACCAGAAAATCGTATACACTTCCTGTTTGAATTATTTCACTCAGAATGGAAAGTAGCCTTGATATGTATCACTCTGGTAACTGCCTATCAACCAGATATGGTTACCCTAGCAACCAAGTAACAAATCACATATCTCTGCACCAGAAAATCGTATACACTTCCTGTTTGAATTATTTCACTCAGAATGGAAAGTAGCCTTGATATGTATCACTCTGGTAACTGCCTATCAACCAGATATGGTTACCCTAGCAACCAAGTAACAAATCACATATCTCTGCAACAGAAAATCAGAGAGACTTCCGGGTTGAATTATTTCACTCAGGATGGAAAGTAGCCTTGATATGTATCACTTTGGTAACTGCCTAGCAACCAGATGTGTTTACCCTAGCAACCAAGTAACAAATCACATATCTCTGCACCAGAAAATCATACAGACTTCCTGTTTCACTTATTTCACTCAGGATGGAAAGTAGCCTTGATATGTATCACTCTGGTAACTGCCTAGCAACCAGATGTGATTACCCTAGCAACCAAGTAACAAATCACATATCTCTGCAACAGAAAATCAGAGAGACTTCCGGGTTGACTTATTTCACTCAGGATGGAAAGTAGCCTTGATATGTATCACTCTGGTAACTGCCTAGCAACCAGATGTGATTACCCAAGCAACCAAGTAACAAATCACATATCTCTGCAACAGAAAATCATAGAGACTTCAGGGTTGACTTTATTCACTCAGGATGGAAAGTAGCCTTGATATGTATCACTCTGGTAACTGCCTAGCAACCAGACGGGGTTACCCTAGCAACCAAATAACAAATCACATATCTCTGCACCAGAAAATCGTAGAGACTACCTGTTTCACTTAATTCACTCAGGATGGAAAGTAGCCTTGATATATATCACTCTGGTAACTGCCTAGCAACCAGATGCAGTTACCCTAGCAACCAAGTAACAAATCACATATCTTTGAACCAGAACATCGTAGAGACTTAGGGGTTGACATATTTCACACAGGATTGCAAGAAGCCTTATGAGTATCACTTTGGTAACTGCCTAGCAACCAGATGTGTTTACCCTAGCAACCAAGTAACAAATCACATCTCTGCACCAGAAAATCATAGAGACTTCCTGTTTCACTTATTTCACTCAGGATGGAAAGTAGCCTTGATATGTATCCCTCTGGTAACTGCCTAGCAACCAGATGCGGTTACCCTAGCAACCAAGTAACAAATCACATATCTTTGTACCAGAACATCGTAGAGACTTAGGGGTTGACATATTTCACACAAGATTGCAAGGAGCCTTATGAGTATCACCTTGGTAACTGCCTAGCAACCAGATGGGGTTACCCTAGCAACCAACTAACAAATCACATATCTCTGCACCAGAAAATCGTAGAGACTTCCGGGTTGACATAATTCACTCAGGATGGAAAGGAGGCTTGATAAGTATCACCCTGGTAACTGCATAGCAACCAGATGGGATACCCTAGCAACCAAGTAACAAATAATATATCTCTTCACCAGAACATCGTAGAGACTTCCTGTTTGACTTATTTCACTCAGGATAGCAAGGAGTCTTGAAAAGTATCACTCTGGTAACTGCCTAGCAACGACAAGGGCTTACCCTAGCAACCAAGTAACAAATCACATAACTCTGCACCAGAAAATCGTAAAGACTTCCTGTTTCACTTATTTTACTCAAGATGGAAAGTAGCCTTGATATATATCACTCTGGTAACTGCCTATCAACCAGATATGGTTACCCTAGCAACCAAGTAACAAATCACATATCTATGCAACAGAAAATCATAGAGACTTCCGGGTTGACTTTATTCACTCAGAATGAAAAGGAGGCTTGATAAGGATCACCCTGGAAACTGCCTAGCAACCAGATTGGGTTACCCTAGCAACCAAGTAAAAAATGATATATCTATCTATCTATCTATCTATCTATCTATTTATCTTTCTGAGGGTCAATATCTATCTATCTATCTATCTATCTGAGTGTCAATAACTATCTATCTATCTATCTGTGGGACATACTCTATCTATCTATATCTCAGGGTCAATGACTATCTATCTATCTATCTATATATCTGACGGTCAATATCTATCTATCTATCTAAGGGTCAATGACTATCTATCTATCTATCTATCTATCTATCTGAGGGTCAATATCTATCTATCTATCTGAGGATCAATATCTATCTATCTATCTATCTATCTATCTATCTATCTATCTATCTATCTGATGGTCAATAACTATCTATCTATCTATCTATCTATCTATCTATCTATCTATATGTGGGTCATACTCTATCTATCTATCTATCTATCTATCTATGGGTCAATATCTATCTATCTATCTATCTATCTATCTATCTATCTATCTATCTATCTATCTATCTATCTATCTATCTATCTATCTGATGGTCAATATCTATCTATCTATCTATCTATCTATCTATCTTTCTGAGGGTCAATATCTATCTATCTATCGATCTATCTATCTGATGGTCAATATCTATCTATCTATCTATCTATCTATCTATCTATCTATCTATCTATCTATCTATCTATCTCTGAGGGTCAATATCTATCTATCTAAGGGTCAATGACTATCTATCTATCTATCTATCTATCTATCTATCTATCTATCTATCTGAGGGTCAATATCTATCTATCTATCTGAGGATCAATATCTATCTATCTATCTATCTAGCTATCTATCTATCTATCTATCTATCTATCTATCTATCTGATGGTCAATAACTATCTATCTATCTATCTATCGATCTATCTATCGATCTATCTATCTGATGGTCAATATCTATCTATCTATCTATCTATCTATCTATCTGTGGGTCATACTCTATCTATCTATCTATCTATCTATCTATCTATCTATCTATCTATCTATCTATCTATCTGAGGGTCAATATCTATCTATCTATCTATCTATCTATCTATCTATCTATCTATCTATCTATCTATCTATCTATCTATCTGTGGGTCATACTCTATCTATCTATCTATCTATCTATCTATCTAATCTATCTAATCTATTTGATAGACTGAATGGTTTTATAATCTCTAAACTTTGAACTTTGAAAACTACTACTTATAATTACATCAAACTAAAAACCTTAAATCTTCAAACTTTTACAACTACTTCAAACTTTATGCTAGGCTTTCTCAAGCCAACCTAATGTTTGTACTCAAACTTTTTAATCTAGTTAGGTTGGCTTGAGAAAGCCAACTTACTGAAATCCTATTTAAACTTAATATTATTATTATTCTTCTGAGACTAAATTTCTAAATGTAACTCCTCCTAGAGCTTTTAAGCTACATGCACCAAACTCGGCACAGACCTTCAGACTAATCCCGAATAGTGTGCTATATCTTTTCTAACTGATTGGACTTACGGTTTTCCTAAAAATGACGATCAAAACTCGGAAAAACTCCCATTGATTAACATTGCGGAATGTTCAGAAATTTAAATCCCAACTGACGTTTTCACACACACAGACGAAAAAGGGCCTGTCAGCCCTGCGTCTCTCTCTCTCTCTCCCTCAGAGGATTTATTTTATCAAGCAGCCAATAAGTAATGACCTAAAATCTTCATAGCCACAGTATAGTAGCTTCCAGGTTGACTTGATTCACTCAGTATGGAAAGGAGGCTTGATAAGTATCACCCTGGTAACTGCATAGCAACCAGACAGGGTTACCCTAGCAACCAAATAACAAATCACATATTTCTGCACCAGAAAATCATACAGACTTCCTGTTTCACTTATTTCACTCAGGATGGAAAGTAGCCTTGATATGTATCACTCTGGTAACTGCCTAGCAACCAGATGGGGTTACCCTAGCAACCAAGTAACAAATCACATATCTCTGCACCAGAAAATCATACTGACGTCCTGTTTCACTTATTTCACTCAGGATGGAAAGTAGCCTTGATATGTATCACTCTGGTAACTGCCTAGCAACCAGATGTGATTACCCTAGCAACCAAGTAACAAATCACATATCTCTGCAACAGAAAATCATAGAGACTTCCGGGTTGACTTTATTCACTCAGGATGGAAAGTAGCCTTGATATGTATCACTCTGGTAACTGCCTAGCAACCAGATATGGTTACCCTAGCAACCAAGTAACAAATCATATATATTTGAACCAGAACATCGTAGAGACTTCCTGTTTCACATATTTCACTCAGGATTGCAAGGAGCCTTATGAGTATCACTTTGGTAACTAACTAGCAACCAGACGGGGTTACCCTAGCAACCAAGTAACAAATCACATATCTTTGAACCAGAACATCATAGAGACTTAGGGGTTGACATATTTCACACAGGATTGCAAGGAGCCTTATGAGTATCACTTTGGTAACTGCCTAGCAACCAGATGTGTTTACCCTAGCAACCAAGTAACAAATCACATATCTCTGCACCAGAAAATCGTAGAGACTTCCTGTTTCACTTATTTCACTCAGGATGGAAAGTAGCCTTGATATGTATCACTCTGGTAACTGCCTAGCAACCAGATGCGGTTACCCTAGCAACCAAGTAACAAATCACATATCTCTGCAACAGAAAATCGTAGAGACTTCCGGGTTGACATAATTCACTCAGGATGGAAAGGAGGCTTGATAAGTATCACCCTGGTAACTGCATAGCAACCAGATGGGGTTACCCTAGCAACCAAGTAACAAATAACATATCTTTGAACCAGAAAATCATAAAGACTTAGGGGTTGACATATTTCACACAGGATTGCAAGGAACCTTATGAGTAACACGTTGGTAACTGCCTAGCAACCAGATGGGGTTACCCTAGCAACCAAGTAACAAATCACATATCTCTGCACCAGAAAATCGTATACACTTCCTGTTTGAATTATTTCACTCAGAATGGAAAGTAGCCTTGATATGTATCACTCTGGTAACTGCCTATCAACCAGATATGGTTACCCTAGCAACCAAGTAACAAATCACATATCTATGCAAAAGAAAATCGTAGAGACTTCCAGGTTGACATTATTCACTCAGAATGAAAAGGAGGCTTGATAAGGATCACCCTGGAAACTGCCTAGCAACCAGATTGGGTTACCCTAGCAACCAAGTAAAAAATAATATATCTATCTATCTGTCTATCTATCTATCTTTCTGAGGGTCAATATCTATCTGTCTATCTATCTATCTATCTATCTGAGGGTCAATATCTATCTATCTATCTGTGGGTCATACTCTATCTATCTATCTATCTATCTATCTATCTATCTATCTATCTATCTATCTATCTATCTATCTATCTGTGGGTCATACTCTATCTATCTATCTATCTAAGGGTCAATGACTATCTATCTATCTATCTATCTATCTGTCTATCTATCTATCTATCTATCTATCTATCTGTGGGTCATACTCTATCTATCTATCTATCTATCTTTCTGAGGGTCAATATCTATCTATCTATCTATCTATCTATCTGAGGGTCAATGACTATCTATCTATCTATCTATCTATCTAAGGGTCAATGTCTATCTATCTATCTATCTATCTATCTATCTATCTATCTATCTATCTATCTGAGGATCAATATCTATCTATCTATCTATCTATCTATCTATCTATCTATCTATCTGAGGGTCAATATCTATCTATCTATCTATCTATCTGTGGGTCATACTCTATCTATCTATCTGTCTATCTATCTATCTGAGGGTCAATATCTATCTATCTATCTATCTATCTATCTATCTATCTATCTATCTATCTATCTGAGGGTCAATATCTATCTATCTATCTATCTATCTATCTATCTATCTGATGGTCAATATCTATCTATCTATCTATCTATCTATCTATCTGTGGGTCATACTCTATCTGTCTATCTGTCTATCTATCTATCTGATGGTCAATATCTATCTATCTATCTATCTATCTATCTATCTATCTATCTATCTATCTATCTATCTATCTATCTATGATAGACTGAATGGTTTTATAATCTCTAAACTTTGAACTTTGAAAACTACTACTTATAATTACATCAAACTAAAAACCTTAAATCTTCAAACTTTTACAACTACTTCAAACTTTATGCTAGGCTTTCTCAAGCCAACCTAAAGTTTGTACTCAAACTTTTTAATCTAGTTATAATTATTATTATTCCACACATAGTTTGGCGCGCTACTCCTCCCGCAGCTTTTGTCACAGACCCATGAGTGAGGCATCAAATCGTGCGGCTCATTGAGGAGAGGTGTGCTATATCTTTTCTAAGCGATCGGGGTTACGTTGTTTGCCCCAGGGGCAAAAAAATGGGCAAAAAATCCCATTGACTTAACATTGAGCCGAACTTTGACGAGTTATAGCTCAGAGCGAGGATTTCACAGAGACGTGTGATTTACCACTTTTGAAGAGGCTGACAGGCTCTCTGAGAACATAGCTCACAATGGGGTAAAAGTTTTACCCCTGGGGGGCAGGAGCTGCCCAAAGTTGCCCCAATGTAAGTCAATGGAATTTTTTGAAAATTTTTTTGCTCGCAGACCCACAAATGAGGCGTCAAATCGTGCGGATTATTTGGGAATGGTGTGCTATGACTTCTATAAGTGATCGGGGGTACGGTATTTGCCCCAGGGGCAAAAAATTGTGCAAAAAATCCCATTGACTTAACATTGCGCCAAACTTTGACAAGTCATAGCTCAGAGCAAGGATTTCACAGACACGTGTGATTTACCACATTTGAAGAGGCTGACAGGCTCTGTGAGAACATACCTCACAATGGGGTAAAAGTTGCACCCCTTGGGGGCAGGAGCTGCCCAAATTTGCCCCAATGTTAAGTCTATGGTAGATTTTGTATTGAACATAACTCTGGATCACAGTGTCTTAGAGACAAGGGGGCGGGCTCATTTTACTCAGACGACCAATCAGTCTCTCAGGATAATTGTGAAGCTATCAAGCCACGCCCTAGCAACCATTTAGAGCACCTTAGCAACAACTCCCATAGACTTCCATTGAAAGAGATCAAAGGGATATCTCCGGACTGAATTATCATAGAAACACGAGGGTGGTCTCGTTTGACTTGGGGCAGTAAAACAGCCAATCATTAATCCCCTCAACACTTCCTAGCCCCTCCCTAGCAACCATTTTCGAGCACCTTAGCAACCAAAATCCAAAGAGAGATAACTTCCATTCTGAATGTCACAGAGGCATGGGAGTTGGTTTGTATAATTCATACTGACAAGCAGCCTTTGGAGATTCATCATTGGTAGCTGCCAAGCCACTCCCTAGCAACAATTTAGAGCACCCTAGCAACCACATTTATTGATTTCAATTACAGTAAGATATCTTCAGATCAGAATGTCCTAGAGACATGATAGTTGCTTTGTTTTAATTGGGTGAGTAATCAGTCTTCAGCTTTCATCATGTGAACTACTTAGCCATGCCCTAGCAACCATTTAAAGCACCCTAGCAACAAAACACCATTGACATCCATTCAAAATCACTAAGATGTGTATCTTAGGATCAGATTGTCGTAGAGACTTCCGGGTTGACTTATTGCACTCAGGATGGAAAGTAGACTTGATAAATATCACCCTGGTAACTGCCTAGCAACCAAATGGGGTTACCCTAGCAACCATGAAACAAATCACATATCTCTGCACAAGAAAATCACAGAGACTTCCGGGTTGACTTATTTCACTAAGGATGGCAAGGAGCATTGTTGGCTGTCACCTTGGTAACTGCCTAGCAACCAGATGGGGTTACCCTAGCAACCAAGAAACAAATAATATATCTCTGTACTTGAAACTCACAGAGACTTCCGGGTTGACTTATTTCACTCAGGATGGCAAGGAGCATTGTTGGCTGTCACCTTGGTAACTGCCTAGCAACCAGATGGGGTTACCCTAGCAACCAAGAAACAAATCACATATCTCTGTACTAGAAAATCACAGAGACTTCCGGGCTGACTTATTTCACTCAGGATGGCAAGGAGCATTGTTGGTTGTCACCTTGGTAACTGCCTAGCAACCAGGTGGGGTTACCCTAGCAACCAAGAAACAAATCACATATCTCTGAAGGAGAAAACTGTAGAGATTCCGGGTTGACTTATTTCATTCAGGATGGAAAGGAGCATTGTTGGCTTGCCCCTTGTTAACTGCCTAGCAACCAGATGGGGTTACCCTAGCAACCAAGTAACAAATCACATATCTCTGTACTACAAAATCGTAGAGACTTCCGGGATGACTTATTTTACTCAGGATGGTAAGTAGCATTGGTGGCTGTCACCTTAGTAACTGCATATCAACCAGATGGGTTTCCCTAGCAACCATGGAACAACACCAATATCTCTGCACCAGAACATCCTACTGTCATGGGGGTGGCCTCTTTCAACTTTGGGCAGTAGGTGGGACATTGTGGTAAGATATTTTGCCACGGCAAGCACCACTCACATTTTCTTCAGGAAATGTACATTCTAGTTAGTGGTGCTTGCCATAGGCAAAGCATCACTATTGTTCTCTTGCATACTTATTATTTTTATTATAATTAGGTTGGCTTGAGAAAGCCAACTTACTGAAATCCTATTTAAACTTATTATTATTAGTGGTGCTTGCCATAGGCAAAGCATCACTATTGTTCTCTTGCATACTTATTATTATTATTATTATAATTATTATTATTCCACACATAGTTTGGCGCGCTACTCCTCCCGCAGCTTTTGTCACAGACCCCAGAGTGAGGCATCAAATTGTGCGGCTCATTGAGGAGAGGTGTGCTATATCTTTTCTAAGCGATCGGGGGTACGTTGTTTGCCCCAGGGGCAAAAAATTGGGCAAAAAATCCCATTGACTTAACATTGAGCCGAACTTTGACGAGTTATAGCTCAGAGCGAGGATTTCACAGAGACGTGTGATTTACCACTTTTGAAGAGGCTGACAAGCTCTCTGAGAACATACCTCACAATGGGGTAAAAGTTTTACCCCTGGGGGGCAGGAGCTGCCCAAAGTTGCCCCAATGTAAGTCAATGGAATTTTTTGAAAATTTTTTTGCTCGCAGACCCACAAATGAGGCGTCAAATCGTGCGGATTATTTGGGAATGGTGTGCTATGACTTCTATAAGTGATCGGGGGTACAGTATTTGCGCCAGGGGCAAAAAATTGTGCAAAAAATCCCATTGACTTAACATTGCGCCAAACTTTGACAAGTCATAGCTCAGAGCAAGGATTTCACAGACACGTGTGATTTACCACATTTGAAGAGGCTGACAGGCTCTGTGAGAACATACCTCACAATGGGGTAAAAGTTGCACCCCTTGGGGGCAGGAGCTGCCCAAATTTGCCCCAATGTTAAGTCTATGGTAGATTTTGTATTGAACATAACTCTGGATCACAGTGTCTTAGAGACAAGGGGGCGGGCTCATTTTACTCAGACGACCAATCAGTCTCTCAGGATCATTGTGAAGCTATCAAGCCACGCCCTAGCAACCATTTACAGTACCTTAGCAACAAGTCCCATAGACTTCCATTGAAAGAGATCAAAGGGATTTCTCTGGACTGAATTATCATAGAAACACAAGGGTGGTCTCGTTTGACTTTGGGCAGTAAAACAGCCAATCATGAATCCCCTCAACACTTCCTAGCCCTTCCCTAGCAACCATTTTCGAGCACCTTAGCAACCAAAATCCAAAGAGAGATATCTTCCATTCTGAATGTCACAGAGGCATGGGAGTTGGTTTATATCATTCATACTGACAAGCAGCCTTTGGAGATTCATCATTGGCAGCTGTCAAGCCACTCCCTAGCAACAATTTAGAGCACCCTAGCAACCACATTTATTCATTTCAATTACAGTAAGATATCTTCAGATCAGAATGTCCTAGAGACATGATAGTTGCTTTGTTTTAATTGGGTGAGTAATCAGTCTTCAGCTTTCATCATGTGAACTACTTAGCCAAGCCCTAGCAACCATTTAAAGCACCCTAGCAACAAAGAACCATTGACATCCATTCAAAATCACTAAGATGTGTATCTTAGGATCAGAATGACGTAGAGACTTCCGGGTTGACTTATTTCACTCAGGATGGCAAGGAGCATTGTTCCCTGTCACCTTGATAACTGCCTAGCAACCAGATGGGGTTACCCTAGCAACCAAGTAACAAATCACATATCTTTGAACCAGAACATCGTAGAGACATAGGGGTTGAAATATTTCTCACAGGATTGCAAGGGGCCTTATGAGTATCACGTAGGTAACTGCCTAGCAACCAGATGGTGTTACCCTAGCAACCAAGAAAGAAATCGCATATCTCTGCACAAGAAAATCACAGAGACTTCCGGGTTGACTTATTTCACTCAAGATGGCAAGGAGCATTGTTGGCTGTCACCTTGGTAACTGCCTAGCAACCAGATGGAGTTACCCTAGCAACCAAGAAAAAAATCACATATCTCTACACAAGAAAATCACAGAGACTTCCGGGTTGACTTATTTCACTCAGGATGGCAAGGAGCATTGTTGCCTGTCACCTTGGCAACTGCCTAGCAACCACATGGGGTTACCCTAGCAACCAAGAAACAAATCACATATCTCTGCACAAGAAAATCACAGAGACTTCCGGGTTGACTTATTTCACTCAGGATGGCAAGGAGCATTGTTGGCTGTCACCTTGTTCACTGCCTAGCAACCAGATGGGGTTACCCTAGCAACCAAGAAACAAATCACATATCTCTGCACAAGAAAATCACAGAGACTTCCGGGTTGACTTATTTCACTCAGGATGGCAAGGAGCATTGTTTGCTGTCACCTTGGTAGTTGCCTAGCAACCAGATGGGGTTACCCTAGCAACCAAGTAACAAATCACATATCTCTGTACTAGAAAATCGTAGAGACTTCCGGGTTGACTTATTTTACTCAGGATGGCGAGTAGCGTTGGTGGCTGTCACCTTAGTAACTGCATATCAACCAGATGGGTTTCCCTAGCAACCATGGAACAACACCAATATCTCTGCACCAGAACATCCTACTGTGATGGGGGTGGGCTCTTTCAACTTTGGGCAGTAGGTGGGACATTGTGGTAAGAAATTTTGCCACGGCAAGCACCACTCACATTTTCTTCAGGAAATGTACATTCTAGTTATTATTATTATTCTTCTGAGACTAAATTTCTAAATGTAACTCCTCCTAGAGCTTTTAAGCTACATGCACCAAACTCGGCACAGACCTTCAGACTAATCCCGAATAGTGTGCTATATCTTTTCTAACTGATCGGACTTACGGTTTTCCTAAAAATGGCGATCAAAACTCGGAAAAACTCCCATTGATTAACATTGCGGAATGTTCAGAAATTTAAATCCCAACTGACGTTTTCACACACACAGACAAAAAAGGGCCTGTCAGCCCTGCGTCTCTCCCTCTCTCTCTCCCTCAGAGGATTTCTTTTATCAAGCAGCCAATAAGTAATGACCTAAAATCTTCATAGCCACAGTATAGTAGCTTCCAGGTTGACTTGATTCACTCAGTATGGAAAGGAGGCTTGATAAGTATCACCCTGGTAACTGCATAGCAACCAGACAGGGTTACCCTAGCAACCAAATAACAAATCACATATTTCTGCACCAGAAAATCATACAGACTTCCTGTTTCACTTATTTCACTCAGGATGGAAAGTAGCCTTGATATGTATCACTCTGGTAACTGCCAGCAACCAGATGGGGTTACCCTAGCAACCAAGTAACAAATCACATATCTCTGCACCAGAAAATCATACAGACTTCCTGTTTCACTTATTTCACTCAGGATGGAAAGTAGCCTTGATACGTATCACTCTGGTAACTGCCTAGCAACCAGATGGGGTTACCCTAGCAACCAAGTAACAAATCACATATCTCTGCACCAGAAAATCGTAGTGACTTCCTGTTTCACTTATTTCACTCAAGATGGAAAGTAGCCTTGATATGTATCACTCTGGTAACTGCCTAGCAACCAGATGTGATTACCCTAGCAACCAAGTAACAAATCACATATCTCTGCAACAGAAAATCAGAGAGACTTCCGGGTTGACTTATTTCACTCAGGATGGAAAGTAGCCTTGATATGTATCACTCTGGTAACTGCCTAGCAACCAGATGTGATTACCCTAGCAACCAAGTAACAAATCACATATCTCTGCAACAGAAAATCAGAGAGACTTCCGGGTTGACTTTATTCACTCAGGATGGAAAGTAGCCTTGATATGTATCACTCTGGTAACTGCCTAGCAACCAGACGGGGTTACCCTAGCAACCAAGTAACAAATCACATATCTCTGCACCAGAAAATCGTAGAGACTACCTGTTTCACTTATTTCACTCAGGATGGAAAGTAGCCTTGATATGTATCACTCTGGTAACTGCATAGCAACCAGACAGGGTTACCTTAGCAACCAAGTAACAAATCACATATCTTTGAACCAGAACATCGTAGAGACTTAGGGGTTGACATATTTCACACAGGATTGCAAGGAGCCTTATGAGTATCACTTTGGTAACTGCCTAGCAACCAGATGTGTTTACCCTAGCAACCAAGTAACAAATCACATATCTCTGCACCAGAAAATCATAGAGACTTCCTGTTTCACTTATTTCACTCAGGATGGAAAGTAGCCTTGATATGTATCCCTCTGGTAACTGCCTAGCAACCAGATGTGGTTACCCTAGCAACCAAGTAACAAATCACATATCTTTGAACCAGAACATCGTAGAGACTTAGGGGTTAACATATTTCACACAGGATTGCAAGGAGCCTTATGAGTATCACCTTAGTAACTGCCTAGCAACCAGATGGGGTTACCCTAGGAACCAACTAACAAATCACATATCTCTGCACCAGAAAATCGTAGAGACTTCCTGTTTCACTTATTTCACTCAGGATGGAAAGTAGCCTTGATATGTATCACTCTGGTAACTGCCTAGCAACCAGATGTGATTACCCTAGCAACCAAGTAACAAATCACATATCTCTGCAACAGAAAATCATATAGACTTCCGGGTTGACTTTATTCACTCAGGATGGAAAGTAGCCTTGATATGTATCACTCTGGTAACTGCCTAGCAACCAGACGGGGTTACCCTAGCAACCAAGTAACAAATCACATATATCTGCACCAGTATATCGTAGAGACTACCTGTTTCGCTTATTTCACTCAGGATGGAAAGTAGCCTTGATATGTATTACTCTGGTAACTGCCTATCAACCAGATATGGTTACCCTAGCAACCAAGTAACAAATCACATATCTATGCAACAGAAAATCATAGAGACTTCCGGTTGACTTTATTCACTCAGAATGAAAAGGAGGCTTGATAAGGATTACCCTGGAAACTGCCTAGCAACCAGATTGGGTTACCCTAGCAACCAATTAAAAAATTATATATCTATCTGTCTATTTGTCTATCTATCTATCTATCTATCTATCTATCTATCTATCTATCTTTCTGATGGTCAATATCTATCTATCTATCTATCTATCTATCTATCTGAGGGTCAATATCTATCTATCTATCTATCTAACTATCTGCGGGTCAATAACTATCTATCTATCTATCTGTGGGTCATACTCTATCTATCTATATCTCAGGGTCAATGACTATCTGTCTATCTATATATCTGACGTCAATATCTATCTATCTATCTAAGGGTCAATGACTATCTATCTATCTATCTATCTATCTGAGGGTCAATATCTATCTATCTATCTATCTATCTAACTATCTGCGGGTCAATATCTATCTATCTATCTATCTATCTGTGGTTCATACTCTATCTATCTATATCTCAGGGTCAATGACTATCTATCTATCTATATATCTGAAGGTCAATATCTATCTATCTATCCAAGGGTCAATGACTATCAATCTGTCTTTCTATCTTTCTATCTATCTATCTATCTATCTATCTATCTATCTATCTATCTATCTGAGGGTCAATATCTATCTATCTATCTGAGGATCAATATCTATCTATCTATCTATCTATCTATCTATCTATCTATCTATCTATCTAATGGTCAATATCTATCTATCTATCTATCAATCTATCTATCTATCTATCTGATGGTCAATAACTATCTATCTATCTATCTATCTATCTATCTGTCTGATGGTCAATAACTATCTATCTATCTATCTATCTATCTATCTGAGGGTCAATATCTATCTATCTATCTATCTATCTGAGGGTCAATATCTATCTATCTATCTATCTATCTATCTATCTATCTATCTATCTATCTATCTATCTATCTATCTATCTATCTAATCTATTTGATAGACTGAATGGTTTTATAATCTCTAAACTTTGAACTTTGAAAACTACTACTTATAATTACATCAAACTAGAAACCGTAAATCTTCAAACTTTTACAACTACTTCAAACTTTATGCTAGGCTTTCTCAAGCCAACCTAAAGTTTGTACTCAAACTTTTTAATCTAGTTATTATTATTTTTCCACACAAAGTTTGGCGCGCTACTCCTCCTGCAGCTTTTGTCACAGACCCCTGAGTGAGGCATCAAATCGTGCGGCTCATTGAGGAGAGGTATGCTATATCTTTTCTAAGCGATCGGGTGTACGATGTTCGAACAACGGACGAAAAAGCGGCCAAAAAAATCCCATTGACTTTACATTTCGGAATGTTCAGAAATTTAAATCCCAACTGACTTTTTCACACACACAGACAAAAAAGGGCCTGTCAGCCCTGCGTCTCTCTCTCTCTCTCTCCCTCAGAGGATTTCTTTTATCAAGCAGTCAATAAAAATCTTCATAGCCACACCCTAAAACATGCTAAAAATGTGCTAGCATCATGCTAACATATGCTGGCATCACCTAGCGAAGTGCTAAAACATGCTAAAAACGTGCTAGCAACATGCTAACACATGTTGGCATCACCTAGCGAAGTGCTAAAACATGCTAAAAACGTGCAAACAACATGCTAACACATGATAGTATTGCCTAGCGAAGTGTTAAAACATGCTAAAAACATGCTAGAATCATGCTAACACATGCTGGCATCGCCTAGCGAAGTGCTAAAACATGTTAAAAACGTGCTTGCATCATGCTAACACATGTTAGCATCGCCTAGCAAAGTGCTAAAACATGCTAGAAACGTGCTAGTATCATGCTAACACATGCTAGCTTCACCTTGCAAAGTGCTAAAACATGTTAAAACGTGCTAGCATTATGCTAATGCATGTTAGCATTGCTTAGGGGATTGCTAAAACATGTTAAAAACGTGCTAGCATCATGCTAACACATGTTAGCATCGCCTAGCAAAGTGCTAAAACATGTTAGAAACGTGCTAGTATCATGCTAATGCATGTTAGCATTGCTTAGGGGATTGCTAAAACATGTTAAAAAGATGCTAGCATCATGCTAACACATGTTAGCATTGCCAAAGGAAGTGCTAAAACATGCTAAAAATGTGCTAGTATCATGCTAACACATGCTAGCTTCACCTAGCGAAGTGCTAAAACATTCTAAAAACGTGCTACCATCATGAAAAACACATGTTAGCAACATTCTATGACCTTTATTTTAGTGCTTAGAAACAAGTTTGAAAATGCTACTTGACGAGTTTTGCCACGGCAAGCACCACTCACATTTTCTTCAGGAAATGTACATTCTAGTTATTATTATAATTATTATTATTTTTCCACACAAAGTTTGGCGCGCTACTCCTCCCACAGCTTTTGTCACACACCACTGAGTGAGGCATCAAATCGTGTGGCTCATTGAGGAGAGGTGTGCTATATCTTTTCTAAGCGATCGGGTGTACGATGTTCGAACAGCGGACGAAAAAGCGACCAAAAAAGTCCCATTGACTTTACATTGCGGAATGTTCAGAAATTTAAATCCCAACTGACATTTTCACACACACAGACAAAAAAGGGCCTGTCAGCCCTGCGTCTCTCTCTCTCTCTCTCTCCCTCAGAGGATTTCAGTTATCAAGCAGGCAAGAAAAAACTTCATAGCCACACCCTAAAACATGCTAAAAATGTGCTAGCATAATACTAACACATGTTGGCATCGCCTAGCAAAGTGCTAAAACATGCTAAAAACGTGCTAGCAACATGCTAATGCATGTTAGCATTGCCTAGGGAATTGCTAAGACATGTTAAAAACGTGTTAGCATCATGCTAACACATGTTAGCATCGCCAAACAAAGTGCTAAAACATGCTAAAAACGTGCTAGTATCATGCTAACACATGCTAGCTTTGCCTAGCGAAGTGCTAAAACATTCTAAAAACATGCTACCATCATGAAAAACATGTGTTAGCAACATTCTATGACCTTTATTTTAGTGCTTAGAAACAAATTAGAAAATGCTATTTGACGAGTTTTGCCACGGCAAGCACCACTCACATTTTCTTCAGGAAATGTACATTCTAGTTAGGTTGGCTTGAGAAAGCCAACTTACTGAAATCCTATTTAAACTTATTATTATTATTATTATTATTATTATTATTATTCTGAGACTAAATTTCTAAATCTAACTCCTCCTAGAGCTTTTAAGCTACATGCACCAAACTCGGCACAGACCTTCAGACTAATCCCGAATAGTGTGCTATATCTTTTCTAACTGATCGGACTTATGGTTTTCCTAAAAATGACGATCAAAACTCGGAAAAACTCCCATTGATTAACATTGCGGAATGTTCAGAAATTTAAATCCCAACTGACGTTTTCCCACACACAGACGAAAAAGGGCCTGTCAGCCCTGCGTCTCTCCCTCTCTCTCTCCCTCAGAGGATTTCTTTTATCAAGCAGCCAATAAGTAATGACCTAAAATCTTCATAGCCACAGTATAGTAGCTTCCAGGTTGACTTGATTCACTCAGTATGGAAAGGAGGCTTGATAAGTATCACCCTGGTAACGGCATAGCAACCAGACAGGGTTACCCTAGCAACCAAATAACAAATCACATATTTCTGCACCAGAAAATCATACAGACATCCTGTTTCACTTATTTCACTCAGGATGGAAAGTAGCCTTGATATGTATCACTCTGGTAACTGCCTAGCAACCAGATGGGGTTACCCTAGCAACCAAGTAACAAATCACATATCTCTGCACCAGAAAATCATACAGACTTCCTGTTTCACTTATTTCACTCAGGATGGAAAGTAGCCTTGATATGTATCACTCTGGTAACTGCCTAGCAACCAGATGGGGTTACCCTAGCAACCAAGTAACAAATCACATATCTCTGCACCAGAAAATCGTAGTGACTTCCTGTTTCACTTATTTCACTCAAGATGGAAAGTAGCCTTGATATGTATCACTCTGGTAACTGCCTAGCAACCAGATGTGATTACCCTAGCAACCAAGTAACAAATCACATATCTCTGCAACAGAAAATCAGAGAGACTTCCGGGTTGACTTATTTCACTCAGGATGGAAAGTAGCCTTGATATGTATCACTCTGGTAACTGCCTAGCAACCAGATGTGATTACCCTAGCAACCAAGTAACAAATCACATATCTCTGCAACAGAAAATCAGAGAGACTTCCGGGTTGACTTATTTCACTCAGGATGGAAAGTAGCCTTGATATGTATCACTCTGGTAACTGCCTAGCAACCAGATGTGATTACCCTAGCAACCAAGTAACAAATCACATATCTCTGCAACAGAAAATCATAGAGACTTCCGGGTTGACTTTATTCACTCAGGATGGAAAGTGGCCTTGATATGTATCACTCTGGTAACTGCCTAGCAACCAGACGGGGTTACCCTAGCAACCAAGTAACAAATCACATATCTCTGCACCAGAAAATCGTAGAGACTACCTGTTTCACTTATTTCACTCAGGATGGAAAGTAGCCTTGATATGTATCACTCTGGTAACTGCCTAGCAACCAGACGGGGTTACCCTAGCAACCAAGTAACAAATCACATATCTCTGCACCAGTATATCGTAGAGACTACCTGTTTCACTTATTTCACTCAGGATGGAAAGTAGCCTTGATATGTATCATTCTGGTAATGCATAGCAACCAGACAGGGTTACCTTAGCAACCAAGTAACAAATCACATAACTTTGAACCAGAACATCGTAGAGACTTAGGGGTTGACATATTTCACACAGGATTGCAAGGAGCCTTATGAGTATCACTTTGGTAACTGCCTAGCAACCAGATGTGTTTACCCTAGCAACCAAGTAACAAGTCACATATCTCTGCACCAGGAAATCATAGAGACTTCCTGTTTCACTTATTTCACTCAGGATGGAAAGTAGCCTTGATATGTATCCCTCTGGTAACTGCCTAGCAACCAGATGCGGTTACCCTAGCAACCAAGTAACAAATCACATATCTTTGAACCAGAACATCGTAGAGACTTAGGGGTTGACATATTTCACACAGGATTGCAAGGAGCCTTATGAGTATCACCTTAGTAACTGCCTAGCAACCAGATGGGGTTACCCTAGCAACCAACTAACAAATCACATATCTCTGCACCAGAAAATCGTAGAGAATTCCGGGTTGACATAATTCACTCAGGATGGAAAGGAGGCTTGATAAGTATCACTCTGGTAACTGCCTAGCAACGACAAGGGCTTACCCTAGCAACCAACTAACAAATCACATATCTCTGCACCAGAAAATCGTAGAGACTTCCTGTTTCACTTATTTTACTCAAGATGGAAAGTAGCCTTGATATATATCACTCTGGTAACTGCCTATCAACCAGATATGGTTACCCTAGCAACCAAGTAACAAATCACATATCTATGCAACAGAAAATCATAGAGACTTCCGGGTTGACTTTATTCACTCAGAATGAAAAGGAGGCTTGATAAGGATCACCCTGGAAACTGCCTAGCAACCAGATTGGGTTACCCTAGCAACCAAGTAAAAAATGATATATCTATCTGTCTATCTGTCTATCTATCTATCTATCTATCTATCTATCTATCTATCTATCTTTCTGATGGTCAATATCTATCTATCTATCTATCTATCTATCTATCTGAGGGTCAATATCTATCTATCTATCTATCTAACTATCTGCGGGTCAATAACTATCTATCTATCTATCTATCTGTGGGTCATACTCTATCTATATCTCAGGGTCAATGACTATCTGTCTATCTATATATCTGACGGTCAATATCTATCTATCTATCTATCTAAGAGTCAATGACTATCTATCTATCTATCTATCTATCTGAGGGTCAATATCTATCTATCTATCTATCTAACTATCTGCGGGTCAATAACTATCTATCTATCTATCTATCTATCTGTGGTTCATACTCTATCTATCTATATCTCAGGGTCAATAACTATCTATCTATCTATATATCTGACGTTCAATATCTATCTATCTATCTATCTAAGGGTCAATGACTATCAATCTATCTTTCTATCTTTCTATCTATCTATCTATCTATCTGAGGGTCAATATCTATCTATCTATCTGAGGATCAATATCTATCTATCTATCTATCTAATGGTCAATATCTATCTATCTATCTATCTATCTATCTATCTATCTATCTATCTATCTATCTATCTGATGGTCAATAACTATCTATCTATCTATCTATCTATCTATCTGATGGTCAATAACTATCTATCTATCTATCTATCTATCTATCTATCTATCTATC